>OY812998.1:108391914-108991914 GCA_963681545.1 Germaria angustata
ATAAAAATGTCATAGTTAGTTGGTGACAGTCGGCACATAAAATACTTGAAATAAGTAGTTCTCCATGTGTATAACTTTGAGCACCATATATTTGTCACACTGTTGAGCTGTAAGAGAGCAGAGAACGGCGATACAAATCTGCCAGATATCATCATCACAGAAATACATACAATAATTGATTTAAATTGTAATTGAATAAAAAGAAAATATTTATACGAATACGAAAGGAAAAGGCGATTTAGAAAATACATACATAAGTACATGTGTATGTATGTATATACATACATATATACTTACTTACATATGTATGTATGTATGTATATAAATGAATAAGATATTCGAGAAAATTAAAAGAGAAAAAACTCTTCTTAAAGAATGTTCAGGTAGTTTTTGAAAATTTACATGAAAACTTGATGAACTAAGAAAACAAAATTGAACAATAAATAAAAATAAAATAACACAAGTTAAAATGGCGCTTGACAAAAAAAAAGTTGTATAAAAAATTTAACGTCAAAATACAGTTTAGAAACGTCATAGTTTTAAACTTCCGTTGCGCTTTTGTAGCTTCGCTTTTGATTAAAAAAAATGCCGGCACAAATAATTATTTATGTCATTAAATTTTAAAATACAACAGAAAAAGATCCAGATAATATTCGATTTGTTTTGAACAAGTGCAATTTTGTATGTAAAAATGTGAACTTTTTGCAAAACTTTTATACTTTTTGTCTCACTTATACAGAAATGCAGTTTTTGTTCGTCAAAAACAAAACAAACAACAAAACATATTTAAACAAAATGAGCGAAAAAACAATGCAATTTTGAAATGAACTTGAAAAGGTTGGTCTTCAATATCAACCAAAAAATGTTACTCCTTTCGGATTCAATGAAATTTCATACAAATGATAAATCTGTCGTATCAAATGTAGTTTTTTTGTTGTTTATTGACCAGAAAAAATATATTTACAGTGTAATAAACAATAGTAGCTAAAATATCAAACGTTATAGAGAGCTCTCGTATTATTTTTGCAATTAAAAATTTTTACCAAATGTGAATACTTTTTACAAGTTACAAGAATGAATAATGCAAGGACTACTAATGCTAAGAGTACACTATTGCCTTAAGTAGCCGTGGATTAAACTGTCTATATGTTTGCATTTCGCTGATGTTAATGCCAAGCTATCAGCAGACTTTCACCATCATGTTTGAAAAGCGTTACACCTCGTGTGCTTACATAAAAACTCCCACATATCATATGAGAATTACAAAAATGTAATCATATTAATAGACTTAAGAGAACTCTTATGCAAACCACACAACAAATAACTTGAACGCTTTGTCAAACTTAATGGTTATAGTCTACTGATGAATTGCCGTTAACAGCTACGAAATGCAGGTGTATGGAAACACGACGCCTTTGTTCATAATTAATTGGGGAGAATATTCCAAATAATTTTGATGCATTTTGTAAACAGTATTTATTTATTTGGCCAACAACAAATTTTCGAATTAATTGTTTTTACTAAACGTAAACCTCTATTATGTCCCAAATTGTAGTGGACGAATATAGCGTTCAACAACATGTGCAATTGATAAAATTGTTTTATCAATTGTTGTGATTCGGCAAATTCCCCGCGCAATTCGCCAATTTCTTGTCGTCATAATCGTCCTACCGAGAGGACTATTCGACTATTTGGATACACTGGTTCAGTAAACAATGAACCAATATCGAAACGCAAGTTCTGCTGAAAATATAGAAATAAGAACTCGTCCTTTCGGCCATCAATAATTGGCAAATTTCGTGTCGTAACTTGGGCTTGCACGCTAAAAAAATTTAACTGACCCTTGAGCTGAAGGTAAACGACCATAAAGTTGGAAAGTGACCTTAATTATGGTGATGAGGCCCATTTCTGGATGAATGGGTTACGTCGCAAATTTTTTTTTTTTGTCAAATTCGGGAAATACCAATACACATGAGATCCAAAAGAGTCCAATGCATACCGATTTTTTGCTGACGGAATCATCGGTCCATATTTCTATGAGAACGACGTTGGCCAGACCATCACAGTCAACGGCGAGCGATATCGTGCGATTTGACACTGTTAGACTTTTTCTTGTGGGTCTTTGCTAGTAAAACGCAATCCACAGATAACATAACCTATGCCATCGATTAAATTCAGCCTGATTTATGGGCCAGAGTTATAGAAAGTTGGACATTTGGAATGTGCACCACCCCGTGAAGCCGCGGCGGACATTTGCACTACGTTATATTCCTTACGTAATGGCATTGATATGCCTTTCAAATGAATAAAAAATTTCAATGTTATCTCTCACACTTTTTTCTATTTAAATTTAAAGATAGGAAGCGCTTAATGAAAGACCCTTTAGCAGCTACAACTTAAAATTTTTCATGCCATCTCTGGTTTATAAATTTATTTTTACGCTGCTAAGCGTTCAATTGCGTGACGCACTATAATATTTATTTACGAGTATTTCAATACTTTTATTGTCTTTTTAAATTTGATAACAATAAAAAAATTTGATAAAAGTAGAAATTACTATATGCCATCTATGTAGATATATTACGAGCAGGGACCGGAAATAAGAGTTATTTTTCAATTTTTGAAGGAATAAATCATACATAAATGAACATCGTAGAAAACTTTTAATTACACCATCATGATTTTTAGGCGAAATGCATCCAACATATTGCATGATTTTTAAATTTTTGATTTTTATTTTAACAATCAAAAATAAGAGTTATTTTTGATTTTTATTTTTTTAAATGAAAAATAAAAGTTATTTTTGATTTTTATTTTTTTAAATGAAAAATAAAAGTTATTTTTGATTTTTATATTTTTAAATGAAAAATAAAAGTTATTCTTAATTTTTATATTTTTAAATGAAAAATAAAAGTTATTTTTGATTTTTATATTTTTATATCAATAATAAAAATCAAAGAGGTCGTTTTCACGTGTTCAATTTTACCATCATAATTGATTTTAAATGTTCCTCAGATAAATTATTAATCTGAGTGCTGAAAATGACCTTTCTACACTGACTTGAGTGGCAGGTACAGAATGAACAATTAAAAATTGATTTTTATTATTGATATAAAAATATAAAAATCAAAAATAACTTTTATTTTTCATTTAAAAAAATAAAAATCAAAAATAACTCTTACTTTTGATTTAAAAATATAAAAATCAAATATAACTTTTATTTTTCATTTAAAAAAATAAATATCAAAAATAACTCTTATTTTCTATCTAAAAATATAAAAATCAAAAATAACTCTTATTTCTTGATTTTTTTGATAAAAGTCATAAGAGTTACGGTCCCTGATTACGAGTATTATCATCTTTTATTTTAATTTACTAGTACAAACGTATTTCTTTCAAACTTTTTTCTATTTCGTATAATTTGTGGTATTTTCTTTTTATAACTACTTTACTAAAGTATAATAATTAAAAAGTTTCATAAACGTGTAGGCGTTAATTATTTTTAAATAAATTGCAAGACACCGTTTAAAAAATTAATTACTTGAGACTTTGAATTTTTTTTTTTAATTTTCTAGCAAATATTCTTTAAAATCAAGCTGAAGAGATACATTTTTTTGTAATTTTTTTAAACTTGTAATATTTCACATCACATTGAAATTTTAAAAATTTTCCTAATTTTCTTAAATGATGATTTAATAATATGCATGTACTCGTACATACTTTGCAAACATAAATAAAAAGCGGTTCATATAAAATTAAGACGTAGTATTGCATCTCTAGAATACTGAACAAACAAAAAGCTTCAAAAATAAATCATTCACAGCAGATGTCCCCCCAATACTCGATAAAAATTTATTTTTAACAGTAAGCAGCAGCCTACAAGTAAAGTTGGTACAAGCAGCGTTTCCTGGACGGCTGTTGTTTTGACAACTTTCTACACCTACATACCGAGGCAAAGGGCTGCGAAATGAGAATATTTACTCATGGCTGACCAGTACCACCAATATTTTTCTTAGACTGGTTATAGGCTCCTTCAGCGACACTGTGGTGGCTACACTTGAAACTCGAAGAGCTGATGTTAGCACTAGTAACAACCTTGGGACCATTTAATATTCCCTTGATTGTTGCTGCTCGAAAGAGATCTCCTTGTTCTGTGAATGTTGGATATCTTGAGCTCACCAGCGAAGAGCTTGTAAAGTTACACGCATGCAAATACTATAATTGCCATCTGTTTCAAATTTGCATACAGAGGAGTTAGTAGACTCATTTAGTTCATTCATCCCTAGTATGTACTCATTCGAAAGGTAATCTCGTCTGTTGGAGCAATGTCTGCGAACGCTTTTAGATCTCCTCGAGGATGTAAGATCTTATAGGCTTTTGATTAAGTAGTAATGGATAACACACTAGTTTATCACTTCCGACTCTTTTAAAGGATAGTAATATATTTGAAAAGGTGATAAACTACTACTTAGTGATTCTGGCTTTTCGTCAAGCAATGAACTGCAGCTTTTGCTGGTAGACATTTCCGTAGGTACGCCAGAATTTTTTAGGAGCATTGATCTTTAAGAATTCAAAAAGATGTCTAGCACTCATCGTGAAGAATTCGAGGACGTGTGATTCCTTAGTCAAAGTAAAAAAAAAGAACTCGTTCATTAAATTTATTCCCAGATGCTCGCCTGTGCAATATCGATGACAAAAACCGATGATCTGAGGTCCGAATCGCATTCACCTTAACTGATAGTATCGACTTTCCTTTAATGTTTCAAAACTTAAATAAGTTCCACACATCGAAAAAATATTCGAGCCAACAGGAGCTCATTCTGAGGATCTTACAAAATCATACTTTGTGAGGGGCTTAAGAAATTTTGGGAATTCTCTTAATGAATTATACGGAGTTCGAAAGGGACCGTGTAAAAATCAGAAAGAAATCAAAAAAATTAAATTTTCCGTATTTTTCAAGCACTTATTAGCTTCCGCTTGTAACATTTAAAGTCTACACATACGAGTAATTATCTACATTTTTAAATTAGTAGAAGCTGCTTTTAATATTTATAATAAACAAATAGAAAATAACATTCTACAATTTGCTAGTATATAAACATTTGAATGAATTAGCGAATACCTGAACAATTAATATTTAATGAACTTTAATTAGAGATTCGAAAACAAATACTCGTACTAACGTTCCTGTTCACTTTTATGTGACAAATTTCCGGAATAATGGCGATTTATTTAATTATTATTTTCCATAGAAGAAATGTGAAACGACTAAAATTAAAAATGACATCCTCAAAAAGATGAATGAAAGTAGAATATGGAAAAGATAATGATGGAATGTGGATGTATTCACGCGTGTGAACCTTGGGGATCGGATTGGGGTCGTACTATGACAGCAATTTTGTTTTTTTCCTTATTGTTAAGTATGATTTTTCGGTCGAGATGCCAGTCCTCTTCCTTACGGCTCCACGATCAGTTGGATCAAAGCTGCAAGCTTTTGTGCGCCGCCTCGTGTTGTACTAAAGAGGTCATCCCAAATTTGATCACAACATATGTATTAAAGAGCGGAACGAACTCCCATTTGAGCAATAAAAAATTATCGTTTTGATGAGGTACTCAATCAATATTAAAAAAAATTAGAAACGCAAGATGATTTAGAAAAAAAGAGATGACCAGAACGTCATCTCTTTTATCATTCCTAAAAATCTACTAATAATAAATACAACATCTTTTGGCAACAACTTAAGGATAAGAAAGTCCGTGCAGGATCTATCTTGTCTTCAGCAAATGCAGAAAAAAAATTTTAAAAAATTAATTCGATAGTTGAACTTCAAAAGGCTCAAAATTTGATTTGAAAAATGATGCATCATGCATATTGACTGCATCATCGCCAGAATGTCCGGTGATTGTTTCTCAGACCAAGAGGCTTTTGGATTGCTTTGACAAACAAAAAGCTAAAGCTTTCGTTAGGAGTATAATATGTATCAGATTGATGGATTTAATATTTAATACTTTAGTAGCTAGATATTGAAGATTTTTAAAATCAATGATTTCTGAGTAGCATTCTGTCGATTTTTTTGTTGTTCAATTCTTAATTTTTACTAAAAATAATTTAAAAATATCTGTTTTTTTTTATCTGATACAAAATTTTTAAATTTTCCCATTTTGAACGTTTCCCAATGTTCCCAAAACATGTATGCAAATTTTTAACACTTTCTTCCTAATTTTTGTTATAATTACTCGTAGCTTAAATGATTTTCGCGATTTTTTTTATTCCAATTAATTCTTAAAAAAATTATTTTCGAAACTTTTCCGAATTTTCGTCTTTATTGTCCTAGTGTAACTTTTCCGTTTTTTACATATAGTATACGCTCTATAATGTGATAGAGTGCCATAATGGGCAGATTGTCCTCAACTAAGCAAAACGTTAAACCCTTGTGTTGATGCTTGTTTGTGGTTCCATGCTTCAAAGTCCCTTTATAACAACTTGGCTTTTAAGGCCACCATAGTTAAAGATAACTTTTGTTAAAGTGAGCTATAAGGTGACATTTAATAAAATAAATAATTTATTTTTCTTAAAATACAGCAATAAATATAATTTTGGTTCATGTCTTAACTACTTTTGAGTAATTTTGATTTATGTTTTTGTAAAATATTAAGAACATTTTTTAATGTGGACGCTTGGCGAAGACATTCCCTCTTATTATGATTGTCGAGTCGGCGTCACATCACGTCAACAGTAAAAAGAGACAGCAGTTCTAAACTCGTTGTAGGCAATAATTAACTAATATAGATGGCCAATTGTAATTTTATAAGCCATAGTAGTAGTAATATGCTATCAATAATATTTTATAGTTCTCGATAACGATTCCACAATTGCCAATATATTGATGTCGACTTGATGCGACGTCGACGTCGACAATCATAATAAGGGCAATTATAAATGTAGCAACTTCGAATGAGTAAACCTGGCGATAAAGGGTACAGGTAGGCTGAACTTCTATTTAACTTATCGCTCACTTTTAGGTCAAAGTATAGTTGTAGTAATGAAAAACTGCTTATCCAGCAATTTATAATAAATAATGGCCCTAAGTTGTCATACAAAAGGATCCACATTGTTTTTCAATTTTAAAATGTAATTCGCATGAGCCTTTATATATTTATGTTTGAGTAAATGTAGTCAACATTGTGGATCAGTATATAAAGGTAAATCTATCATGCAATAAATAATTAAATGAATGAGCCCCAGACACGAATTAAAATCATTCAAAGTTACGTTTTAATTATGGGAAGTTATTCGAGACAACACAATAAAATAGATAAAGATATCGGCGAAAATA
Source organism: Germaria angustata (assembly GCA_963681545.1). Lineage (NCBI taxonomy): Eukaryota > Metazoa > Arthropoda > Insecta > Diptera > Tachinidae > Germaria > Germaria angustata. The sequence goes on from OY812998.1 coordinate 108,399,252, forward strand.
ATATTTGTCATAGAGAATGCCGGTGACACACATACATATATACATATTTATATACAAAATATAAACAATAACAGATTAAGGACAGGAACCAAATTAAACAAGTGTGTTAATTATTTTACTGAATACAAAACGAACAGAAAAGTACTCTATTGTGTATGAAAAATAAGAAAAATAAGAAGAAAACTGCTACAAATTTTATTTTAGTTTTATTTCATAGGAATTTATTTCAAACAAATAAATTTATTCAGATTGACTATAAAAATATTACAAGGAGAGACAAAACAAAATTCTAATGCATTTTTAAATTGCATAAATCTCTTTACTATTGACCACCGGCCTATTTGTTGGAATTAATCCCTAAAAACCAATTCTTTTTTCTTTAAATTATTTTACGGATGCTTTGAATTTTCTCATGTTGAAACGTCCGGAGTCATTTAATCGGGATTAATTCAGTATTCTGGGGCAGCTTGTACAAAATTGTGTTTTAATAATTGAAAAGATTAAATTTAAATTTTACTAGAATTATTTGTTAAATTGCAAATATAGTTTTCAATTAATTTAAGAAATCTTCCTGCTCTGGGTGTCTTGAATCTTATTTTTTTGAACTCGTTGTCAATTTTACAGTTGTTGATTACTAAAGCAACATTAGTTTCTAGCAGCTGTAGTTTTAAAAATGAGATGACATTTAATATTTGCTTAATTTATAAAAAAAATTTATTCTTTGCTAATTATTTCGCAGACGGTCCTCCAATTCATAAAGATTATTATTATGAGTAGAGTCTCATTGGTATATAAGTATGTAGGATATCTTACTATTATTGCAAGAATGTTAAAAACTGTGTGCCTTTGGTTTAACGCCCTTGAAGGTGTAAGAAAAATAAAAAGACGCAAGTCGATTATAACATGTTGTGTTTGTATAAAAGTTTTCCACAACTATTATGCTATTCTATGGAATTCTCATATAGTATTTGATGATTTTTATATAAGTATAAGTATAGACATTATTTTGCTGAAGAGTACTTATGATTTCGTTAGTGCCAATAAAATGCAGGCATTCCTCAGCTAAGCCAACAACAAAAAATATATTCTTTAAATATTTATTTTGGAGAACATCGCGAATAATAAATGTTTATAAAAATATTTTATTTTTATGGAAACAGAAACACTTGGTAAAAAGAGTGTATATGCCTGCAGTTCATTGTCGCTAACCAAATCACTAATTCAACACACTTTTGCCAAAACATGTTTGGAAAGCATTCAAATTCTTATATGTACATATGTACATATTTATAAAAAAAACCACAAATATTATATGAGTATCTCACATTTTTGGTAAAATTTTAAACGTGTAGAAATTTTTTGAAATCTATAGTTCATTTCTAGATATTCCAGGACCATTGTAGTAGATTTTTCCTCTTTTTTTACAAAATATAGTATGCTTGAATATCTAAAAAAATAATTATAAGTAATTAAAGTTTTAAGAACTAAAATAAATAAAAACACACATATGAAGTAAGATATCCTAGAGGACGTGCTAAATAACACCCACAGGACTCCTGCTTAATAAATATTTTAAAATTTAGAGGAACGTTCGCGATATATTAAGCGAATAATACGAAAACATTATATTAATTATAAATTTTAAATGCCAATATATTTTTAAAGTAGAGCTAATGGTACCTTCGTAATCAGCACTCTTAATTCAACCAAAAAACTTTGAGCAAAAGTTTGGAAATTTTTTCAGTGCTCCTCTGTCTTATATATGCATAATTTTATGTACAGTGGCTCACAGTTTATTTTATGCAGCGCATACTTTTCATTTCCAAGTACCATAACAGAGAAAGAAGTAGAAATTCATATAGTAAATATCCTATTGTATTAAAGAGATGGTTTTCTAGATTCGTTTGAATTTGGAATGATTTTCCGTCATTTCACGTCTAATTTGGTCTGTTCGTAGGACCGGTTTCGCTTATACTATTTCTAGATTTATAGAAAAACTTCAAACATAAGAAAATCAAAAATACTTCCTTTTCCATCTCAGGAAGGAGTTCTTTTGGACTTCGCTTTATTTTACTTAAAAAAAAAACATGAGGTTAAATTTTAAATGGGTCCGAGCAAATCGCTCGAATCTGGAATTGATAATAAGACACTTCAAAAACGTTCACTAACAGCAAAAAATTGCTAAAATTGTTAATGTTAGTGTTTATACAGATGATCTATTCATCGCTTTGATCTCAAGTCACCTCCAATCTGTTGCATACGACTATAGTAAAGGATATCATGGGTTAGGTTAGGTTGATTGGAGGGGTGTGATAGCCCATGTCATGCGACATACACTTAAGCCAGTGAAGGCTTGTTGTGCGCTCCCTTTAATTATCAAACACAACTGCCAGAGTTCTGCGGCAGGATACGAACCTGGGACCTTCGCACTACGAGTCTAGTACACTACCTACTACGAAGGTCAGTAAAGGATATCATACTAAATACTAATTTCACTAATTGCTGAGTGTAATTTCCAGTATTCAAAAATTATAAGTGGATGGTTGCATAAAATAAGACGTGAAATGAAAAAAGCATAAGTTTTGCTTTCGTACGTTTTAATTATTGAAATGATAATTTTTGCAATAAATGAAGACTTTTTGTGAAATTATAAATATGTCACTTTAATGTGATAAGAAAATTATATTTGAATTAGTACCCGTTATGGTACCTAGTAAATAAAAATATACAGTCTGAACAAATTGATTTCGGGGAGCTTGGAATGATTTCTTTAAGGCTAAAAAACATTTAGTTGCCAGTAGTGGTAAGTAAAGTCGTCCTAACTTAAGGAGTAAGAGCAGAGATTGGTTTTTTGTGATTTTTGTGATATTCTTCCGACGGGGTTTGTTTGAATTTGGAACGATTTTCCGTCATCCCACGTCAAATTTGGTTTATGAACAGACCAGTTTCGGCTTTGTGCCATCTTCAGTGTTCTCGAATACTAAATCCAGCAGAGATTGGTTTTAGATTTCAAGAATATTTCTATTAATAGATGTTCCCTATTTTCCACATTACCAGTAAGTGATTGGCGCACTTTCATTAGCTTCTTTACAAATTATGGAAATCATTTCGAATATTAGGCGTTAAATGCAATCAATCACAGTAATTTCATTATGTTACGATTCAAAAAGGACTCAGAAATAATGGTTTGCGTCAAAATCATATGTATGTAATAACTGAATTTTGTAAAAATCAATACAATAATATATGTAAATACAGTTGTTTAAAATATATATGTATATTTTAAACGCACTGCATGAAATAAGCTGTGAGTCATTGTAGATTTATAATAAAATAGACAGATACAAGGTGGCGCATAAGTAATGTGTGATTATTTGGACTCACTGTAATTTGCTTATAAATGAAAACAAAGAGCTCTGTTTTCATAAAAAAATTGTAAAATTGATGTCATTAACTGGAAAAAAAATTATATCGCTCAATTGGCCATCTCCCAAATTGAACTCGTTTTACAGCATTTTTAATTGTTGCTGGCAAAGCATCTGTCTACAAATTGTCGATTATGACATTACTTTGCGCCACCTTGTATGAGCATATTCGATTGTTTTAATATAATCGATTCGTTTTTTTTTTCTCTGTATCACAGCAAATCCTTTAAAAGCTTTAAGCAGTATAAAAAGAAGAGTTGAGAGAAATAATATAAATTTTAAATTGATGTTAGATGTTATCCCTAAAACTTCTTAAATATCTAAACAAATATATACATACGTTATATACATTTATTGATGGATTGGAAGCAAACAAAAAATCTAATAAACATTTACGAGTATGTTTTCTTATTTTCCCTATGTGCTATCAATAAAAAAAAGTCAGCTTAGACATCAATTTGGATAAAAATGTTAAATTTTGATCGCTTATCGGTTTCGTTGACAGGCAGCATCAGTCTAAAATAGTGACATCGATCGGACGGATACTGAATTTTACATTATTTTGCTGCTCATGTATTAGATTAAAGCATTCTTAGTCTACACTATATAATAGTTTATATCTTCGAATGATTTGTATACTAACTATTATGACATTAACTCATAATTCAAATGTAATTATCAAACATGAGATAAAATTGTTGAAAGAAAAGAAACATTCTGCAGTAACGCTTGAAATCTGAAAGATGCTGGTTATCTTACTTTAGATAGAAAATAAATGATAAGATTTTGAACTTTTGCAAAAAAAAAATAATAATAATAATTCTCATAATTCGTAATGTGAAATAAGAAATATTGCATATAGTGACGCAAAAAAACAACATACAAAACTAAATACTATGTACGAGCACATACATACATATTTATATGTAGTATTAATGTATAAAATTAAAGAAAAAATATGAAATGATAACCAACAAATAATAATAAATAATAATAAAATTGCATAAAAAGATTTTCCAAAATAGAAGCGAATTAATTATGTTCTCGTATAACAATTTGTATCTACAATTAAATGGAGTAAAGTTGTCCAACGCTCCAAGTTCGCCATAAGAAAGAAGCGTTGTAAGTAAGCAAAAGGAAACAAGGTGATTTAAAGAAATTGAATAGCGGTGGTAATAAATATTTAATGAATCACTTAATAAAATTTTTGCTCAAATACTTTCATACATAAAGCGTAATTAAATAAAGATTTTAATGCAATCATGTGTAAAGTTAAAAATTTATTTTATTTTTAAATACGAACGTAATGCTGCCAAACTGTCAATAAAAACTTTTGTTTATATGAATTACATAATGTGTCGCCCTCAACTGGAACTGTTCAATATTGCTTCTTTTTTTAATAAAAAAAATCAACAAATACTGTGGCGGTTAAAATATGGGCAACTGATATTATATTTTCATCATTGTATGTTTGTATTTTAATGAATTTTATTTCATTTATTTTTTATTTTGTTGTAAATCATTTCAAGCAATAATAAAAATATCCCATAACTTTTTTTGAAAACTATTTGGAATGTTATTTATTTATTTATTGAATTATTTCGGTGGTGTTGGTTATCAGTAGACCTCGAATCATATTTTGAAAAGATCAAAAAGTTACATCTTTATACAAATATTTTCTCTAAAGAAGTTTTATTAAAAAAATCAGACATATAGATCAATTCAAAACCGATAGCAATTAAATAAATAACATGCGTTAGCTTTTAACAATTAGATATTATTAAAGTTCCAGCAATAATTAAAAAAAAACATTGATATATGTCAATCGAATCCTGACGAAAATCGTCAGGATTTTCAAAAACGAAATCATCAAACAAAAATCATTTGTTTCATAAGACAAAACTATAGTATTTTACAGAAATAAAAAGATTTTTTATTTAATGGGTTACATCATTTTAATATTAAACCTTGTTTTTGTTGCAAATTATTCGATATCTCGTGAGCCATTTAAATAATTTCAGTGAAATATCACATAGAGAAGGAGGTTCGAAGGCAGAAACGCCTCGTATATTTATTATTATTTTAATTACTAGCGATTTATAGTTGAAATGGTACAAGTTTTTTTATTTAAAATATCAATGTCGGATAAAGATAATTTTGTGTTCGAAATTATTTCTGAAAAATTCTACGAAATCTTAATTCAGTATTTTTAAAGACACAGATCTACCATAAGTAAAACAAGTATCTTTTAAAATAATTTAAGCTAGATTTAGAATAAAATAATAGCAGTTTTTCTAAAGTTTTTCGCCCATTTTTTCACTATATTACATTTAACCGCTCAGTGAGACAGAATAAATATGTTTTGGAAATTGGAAATATGTGAGTTATATGTGTAAATGATTGTTATGTGTGTAAATAGTTTATGTTTCGAGTAGAACAACTTTCATAATATCTCGCGCACGAAAACAATTTAATGACAGGCCTTAAGCCAATGTTATGGCCTTTAAAGAACATTCTTGGGGGGGCTACTTATCTCTTTTTCTATTAAGAATGTGTCAGTGTTAAAATGAAGTAGACAGTATGCGAGTTATATTAAGGGAATTATTATTATTTTTTTTTATTTGAAAAGTCATGTATGCCATTATATATGTAATGTGATATAATGTAAATGGTCGCGGCTGCTTCCCTTATTGCACGCACCCAATATTCAATGGCTCTTCGACACAGAATTTGAGCCGTGGCTCTGATTATGTTGAAATTGGGTTCATTGCTCTTTATTAGCATATACCTGCCAGTTCCAAAAAATCCACAACAATATTTCTAACGGTGTCAAGATGCACGCACAATTATAGTATAAAAGTTTTTGTTGTCCGATTTGCAAAAAAAAAATAAGTTTTCCATTCAAAGCAAATATGCCAAATACTATAATCGCCACTGCAATTTATATTGTAAATCAAAAGTGTATCACATTTTCATGCCAAATTTTCATATGCTCATAATAAATATATGTAAATTAATATGTTTTTGGTTCTTATTAAAATATAGAATTTCAATTTTTTTTTTGCTTTTTGTGTATTCTAAAAAATTTCATTATATAAACACAAACACACGCACATATGTATATACATATAATATTTCCAATACAAGACAACAATTTAAACAAAAAAATATTTGAATGCATATTCCAATATACGATCTTAAAGTGAAGGACAACAAGTGTCAGGAACAACGACGACTTCAACGACCAGTTCTGTCAACATGGAAAATCTTGGCTACAAAGAAGGCAGCACCAAGCCGCGACGTATGACACGTTCGATTAGCGTTGTAACAAAAAGTGAAGCTGAACAGCCATTGGCTGAGAATAATACAAATCGGTAAGTAGATTTAATTGTAAATCAACATCTTTTTATGATTTTTTTTTCTTCATTTAAAAATTTATTAGTAACTATACATTTTATTTAAATTTATTTTTATGAGGCTGCCCTTCACCACAGCCGGCACATAAGTATACATATAAATATGCATAAGTTTGTCATTTCATTTTGTAATTTGTGAAATTTATAGGTAAAATTACCATTCCATGTGTATTTCATATATGTATGCAATTCAATTTTTATCTCACTTAAAGTTTTTTTAAGTTTTCCTATAGTAAAATGACCGACTGCAAAGAAACTAGTTCCAATAGAAGTGAATTTCTTGCCAAAGTAGAGAAAATATTAACTTCAATTATATTTTTTTCTGTCTTTGTGTATTCAAAAGGTTATACAACTGTGTTGTCAAACAATATACATATGTACGTATGTATGTATGTACAGTGTTTAAAAATGAAGCTGAGTCTAAACACTTAAATATCTGCAACTTTGCAACACAACATAACAAATTTGAAGATCGCATCTACAGTTGTTTTCAACCTCATTCGAATTCCCAGGCCACAGTCTGCAAGGCATTGCAGACCACCACGATTCGATCAGTATAAATTCAATTTTTGCTCACTATTCCTTCATCACTTTAAATAAATGTATTTTGTGGGATGAATTTTTTAGCTGCTCCTCGAAATGAAAATTATATGATTCTAAAGCGATTAGACATTTTTATAGAAGCGAGTTTTGTGATTGAAAAATTTCTCTTAGGTGTTATAATGGGAAGAATTTTTCCCGGGATCAATTGATGGGGTGGGGAAAAGTTCATCGGGGAAATTAATAATTGTGCTGATTACACCTGGTTACAGCTCAACGCATTCGCACTAACATAGCGAACTCGATATGAAAAAAATTCATTTTATATTTTTTATAAACTAATTTGTTGCAATATATTCATAAATGTTTTTTTTAGCAAAATAAAAAGTATTTAGAATTCAATTCAGATTGTTTCTTCGCAATTTACTATCAATTTCCCAACAGTTCCCCGGCAAATATAAAGAGAACAAATCAAGGAGAAAAGTAAAATTATTTCGAGAGAAAAATACATTCACGATTGATACATTAGGGAAGAGGGAAATATTTCGAGAGAAACCATATACACTATAGGGGCGAATAAACCCCCCCTAAGGGTTAAGACTTCAAGTTTTAGTTTAATAGCTTGTTTCCACGACAATTTGAATCTCCTGTTTCGCTTTCCGAAGCAAGTTTATGAATCATTCTGTTTACACGACTCACCTACCTGCTTCGATTTTATAATTTTTTTTCTGTCCATTGTTTTTTAACTTTTATAAAATTTAAATAAATTAACTTTTCACTCAATTCAAATTTATTATTACGTCTAGGAAACACACACAAAAAACAATTATATTTTTTAACTTTTCACTTTTAAATTTGCCTTGTTTACAAAAAATATTTAATTTTGACAAATAGTGCAGATAAACTTACGATAAAAATTAGAGAAGAGAGGATTTTTTCTTGATTCGCAAGTAGATTCAATATGAATCTACCTGTTTCACTCTCAAAATTTTGTATGGCGAAGCAAGTTGATTCGCTCATGATTGGGGTGTGAAGAAGAATAGAGAGCGAAGCAGGTGCCGTGGAAACATGCTATAAGGTGCATTGTGAATCCCTATTTGTGGCATTTATAGAGATATTTTAAGTATAAAGTGATATTTTGAAAATATGAACTTAAAGAAGGTTTAAAGTCGGTTTGTTCTGGCTTTTAAATTTTCATATAAAAAAACCTTTAACACATTAATATTTGACAACGGTTTATAAAGCTGTTTTAAATATTTTTTTCAATTTTATTTTGAGCCACTGTACGAGCATTTGTATGTATATTTATATAATTTTTCTTAATAAACTCTGTTAATAGCTCTTTAAGTCATAAATATTTACAAAAATACTGCTTATTTTATTTATTTTTAATAACCTGTATAAATTTTGCAATGGGTTTCTTTAATCAAAAATGTATGGCAATAAAATCGAATGAAAAGAAAAAATAATATTTTTTTATAAATTTATTTGATAAAGACCAGCATTAATTTTGCAAAACAAGGCTTGTGGTGGTTTTATGAATTATCGGTACTCTTAAATTCATTAGGAACTCATTGTTTGTGTATTATTTAGGCACTTTATTAAAGTATAAATAAAGTGAAAATTGTTTGACAAAAATATTGCAAATTATGGAAACTTTCAAAATGTAAAAATAAATTTTGCGTAAACAAATTGCTAAATTACACAAATAATTTATATAAATATTGTCACTTTGTTTGTGTTGTCGATCGTTATGGCATTTAGCTACAACAAATTTAACAATTTAACAAAATAGGAATAGTATTAACAATTTTGAAAATTATTCAAAACTAGACAATTCAAATAGGGTATTATTGTAGTGATAGGCTTTGAAGCTAATAGAACTTGTGGCAGGTTATAGTTTTCTTCCCTGGCTCCTGCATCATATACGAAAATCATTTCTCTATATAGATGGCATAAAATTTTTCAAGAAGAAATATTGAATAAACTTCATCATACATCAGATTAAAACAACTAAAAAATTTGTATTAAAAATTATGCTAAAATATTCATTTATTTTACAATTCCAAATCGTGGCAGGAAAAAGTTATTTGCCATAGGAATCTTCGCTAAGCCAAATCGTCAGTGAACTTTAAGCAGTTTAAAAACACTCAATCTCATATCTTCTTGCCAAACAAATCAAATACAACATGAGAATTCTCTATCGTACATGATTATTACAAAATATATAACCATAGTAGGCTTAGAAGACTGCTTTTATAAAAATGCACAACAAACAACTCAACTCAACAGTGAAATGTCGACATATGAACAGCTGAAGCCACAACAAAAAAATTTTAAAAGTTCAAATATTTCTTGGGGTACCATCCCACGGCATACTTTCATCCGAACTGTTCGACTGTAAACAATTAATCACTAGTATCTGACCAATGACCAGAAATAAATTAACTTCCTTAGATCTAACTTGTTCACTTGAATATTTTATAACAAAACGAAAAGACAAAAGACGACATAAGTTTAAATGCCACAATATTCCAAATGTTCTGCCCACTTTTTTAATTATTTGGCACAAGAATATTTGTTAGTCATATTTACATATTAGATCTCCAAAAAAAGCAAGAATTTTAAGCACTTCGTTCATCATTGTGTTTATGTTTGTTATTTAATTTAAGATTTGAAAGAATCTAAATGACTAAACCATAAACCTAATTTAATAGACCAAAAAACGAATATAATTTCAATATTATCAATTTGATAACTTTTTTTATCGCCAGCTGTACGTTTAGCCAACATACTCGTACTACATAAAACAAATCTAAGTGCATGAGAAATTATTTAGCTTAACATGTTAATACGTAAATTTGATCTAATGCTTGGAAGCGTAAAATATTTGGCGAAAAATACTTTTGTTGTTGTTGTTAATATTAGTGTGTTAAATATATAAATTTTTTTTCTTTGTGTCCAGTTCATTACACCATACGAAAAACTTAAATAAATATGTATAATATGCATTAGTATGTCAAACACGATTAGTTAGATAAATCACCTAAAAAATGACAAAATTAATATAATTTGCCATACGACGTAAACACCAAAATTGTGTGTAAATAATCAGTTGGTCGACAAAACAGAAAACAAGATTCTATACTGAAAACATTATCAGAATGCGAAATGTGACACGAACGGGTTAACATTCTTTCTTTTTTAAGTATTTGTTTATCTAATATAAGCAAAAAAAATAAAAATAAAAAATGTTTTATTATTGTTTTTGTTTTTTTTTTTTTTTTGCTTAAATCCATTTTTCATAAGATATACTAGGAATTTTATTTGGGAAAAAGTGCAAAAACACAAAATACAGACAACATACAAAAATTTCAAACAATAAGAAAATAACTGCTAGCTTTTATTTGAGCCAAGTTTGTAGGTGCAACAGGTTGAAACAATCAAAATCGGTACAGTCTTATTTCTTATTAAACGCAAACAATTCTCTCGTTTAGAGGAGGATGCAAATTTTTCCTTCTCAAGTTTATTCTGCCATAAGAAGTCCAAATTTTTTTAATGTATAGTATGTATACATTTATATATGTATAACGTTAAAAAATTTAACAAACACAAGCTACGAAGCTACTTGTCTTGTCTGCAGAAACACTCAAGAGCCTTCGGCAGGAATGGAACATACGAACTTCGGACTACCAGTCTAGTACATTAGCTACTTGCTTACAAAAGTATCCTATCTCCATCATTTCATTCGAACCAATGTCGTACCATGTCTCACCAACTTCTTTTTCGAAGAAGTGATTTGTACCAACAAAGCCGCCAACCCAAAATCCGCAACGAATAGTAGTTTCTGAACGGTGAGTATCTTGTGATATAAAATGACCCCATATACGCCAATTTCTCTTGTTACCATCATCCAAAAATGAGCCTGGTTGTTGATTGGTCTGTTCGTATATCTGCCAAAAATGGCGCGTTTGAGGTACACGTCGTACATACAGCCATACGGACATCGTAGCGAAAATAGTTAGAATAACTTGTTAGGACCTCAAAATGACGAGATCTGTGGAATGCTCAGTATTTCGAAAATCAGATTGAAGTCAGTAAGTTCGAAGTTAAAAATATAAATAATAAGTAAAAATTCTTTTTAGAAATTTTGTTTAAACAAATTTAAGTACATTGATGGGTTTTTGATGAAATTCCGATTTCCTTGCGAGATCCAGATTTTTTGCAATACGTACATATTGACGTATATATTGACTTATTTAGTCATATTTACAAGATTTCTAAAATTGTTGTATTCTTTGTATATCCAAATTGAACAATAAGTTTAAAAAAGGCAAGATTGGAAAAGTGGGCGTAGTGCAAGTAATACAACGTACATATACATATATTCGTATTAATATATAGTTCAATCAAAGAACAATATCAGCAAAATTCTTAAGGTCGTTTAGGAATATTTTTATTTACAAGTCGACATAAAAATGATCTAGAATGGTAGGGGCGCAAATGAAGTAAATATTTATGATTACATATTTACAAATGTTGTAATTGCAAATTAGTTAAGTTGATTATGTGCGTGATCATGACGAGAATGTGCTCAGTTTGACCAAAGGGCGTGGTGCATACTAGACAAAGTAAATATTTGATATGTGCGTGATGAAATGGGAGGAGTTGGAACAGAAATTAAGACACCTTTCATACAAATTATATATTTATCATCGTGTAAATATATTATTATTCGTTTGCGTTTCTTATTCGCTTTTAGAAATATTAGTAGTAAATACTTAATTGAGGAAAAGAACTATTTGTCATATGCCTATAAATTCTACAAAAAATGGTTGGAGAAAACATTTGTATGTTTGAATAAGTTAAATAAATAAATATACGCAGATTCAAACCTAATAGAATTCAAACCTAATAGAAATGAATATAATTTAAATCGAGCCTTTTATATGAAACTTTTTATAAGAAAATTTAATGTTGATTTCAAATGCATTTAAGGTTTTCTCATAATTAAACAAGAAATAACCTCCTGATGTTGGTTGTTTCAATCTGTAACAGTCAGTTGTATTTTTGGTAGCTGAGATACTCAAACAACTTCTGATACCTATTTATTACCACTACAAGCAACTTCAATCCATTAGTGACTACGAATATTACAGTCACAGTTGACGATGCTGCTGTTGGTTGGTAAAAATCAACAACATTGATCGTCGATCATTTCATTTATTTACTTTATTTTGTTTTTTAATTATTATTTTAATACCCAATTTGAAATTCAGTAAAATTTTAGCTAACAATGCAAGCGGTTGTCTTTGTAAAAATGGCCCGGTTAATGAGAATTTCGATATAAAAGTGACATTCGTAAAAACTTCTAACGGCTAAGCTTTGAATTTGAAACAAAGTTTTTCGAAAAAACTATATTAATTGTAATATTTCATAGTGTGTTATATATAAAATAATAATAAGGAATATTTATACATATATAAAATGAAATTAGAAAATACTTTAACCGTTTGGCAGCTTCCATGGATATGGCTTGAAGCAGTGTATAGTGCCATTTATTTTTTTCATACAATAAACACGAAATTTTCAAAATACGACTAGTAAATAAATAACAAATTTTGAAAGAATATTTATCTAATTATCTACTTTTAAGTTTTATTTACACAATCTAACAACTGAAAAAAAATTCTACCAACTTTCAAATCTCAGATAAATCTGCATAATTTAGGAATTCAAATAATTTTCTTTTGATGCATTCATTAATTGAGTGTGTGAAACAGAAACTATTTAAAACGAAAAGTTGTGTAGTCAAGTTTAAAATTTATTTTAAAAAGTACAATGCGAATTGTGAAAAGAAACAAATTTCAAATGAAACAATGAATTAATAAAACTGGTGATGGTGTTGTTGGTTCAATAACATGTTCAATATTTTAAATTCATCAAATTAAACTATTCATAATAACAATAAGTGGATATTCAATCAAATTTACGCTTTTATGAAGGAAAGGTATACTCGTACTAATAAAACAAATATATACATAGACATTGTTATTTGAAATTTATGGTAGATATTTAGATTTATTTTAATTATATCTTTAAACGACGGAGAGACAAGCGTGGCAAAGTAACAGTCAACAGTACTTTGACCTTAAACTTTTGGCATATAACATGCATTAATTAAAATGTTGACTTATTTATTCTAAGAAAATAATAACTGGTTTTCTGCATGGGGTATTTCACAAAATATTTTTTATTATTTTTTGCCGCTTACGTCTTTGTTAAAATAAATTATTATCTAAAGCAGGAATTTTCACCCAATTTCGGTTCGGTGGTAGCATTTGTTTTAATTTCAGCTTTATTTTGTTTTTTATATTTTTTTTGCGGACTTCAGAAAATTCTTTTTTTTTCATATCGAAAGGTCTGGTCCAGAGGTGATGCCATTATGTGAAAACAACACGAGGAAGGGTACCTCCCATGCAAACTAGAATTTAATTTGCCTAATATAGTATTAAGACTGTTCAAAATTTACGTTGGGTACTATTTGGCAATCAATGCACGCACGCAGTCTCAAGAAAAATAGGCTGGATAGCAGCAAGAGGAGTGGTATCTTTCATACAAATTAATAGCCAATTGTCATACATATATCTTACTGTCTACAAGAGTGGGAGTGTTCAAAATTGGTATCCTCTGCCTTAACTGCCAAAAAAAAAGCTTAAGGGACAAACACAAAATTCTACAGAAATGTTTTTATTAACTGCCTTTGCACTAAGTTATATGGTCACTGCAAAATTGATTTTGCTCTAAATTTGTGATGTCATTTTTAACGATTATAAAATTTTCAGTTTTAATTTTAGTGATCGTAAATTATCGATTGCGATGAAAAAGAGAAAATCAAAAATGATGTTACTTAAGCTTTTTTCGCGGTAAGGACACAATATGCTTCGGCGTGGTCACATTTTGGTCTTTTGAGTTTTTTTTTTACAAAAAAGTTTGTTATAAGGAAGCAATTGTCTACATGTCTTCATATAAGTACGAGGACGGGCCAATAAGTCTGTGAATATTTGAATGAAATAAAGGTTTTAAAATAAAAATTTATTTTGTTTTTCAATATAGTCTCCTTTGAGCTCTGTACACTTTTCCCAATGTTTCTCCAATTTTTGTTATCCCTTGCAAAAAATAAGATTTGCCGAGGTCAGTAAAATAGGTATTTGATTGTGAGATGATGGAGTCTAATCTCTTTCCGCCAAGCCATCTGTTCAGATTTGGAAACAAGTATTAGACACTCGGGGTTACATCTGCAGAATAGGTCGGATGTGGGACCAATTCGCAGTCTAATTTATGGAATTTTGCCATGAAAACTGCATATGTGTGTACCTGTCCTGTCCTGTTGGAAAAGAACTTTTTCATGGCCAAATGCGCTAGTTTTTTTAATGCTCATAAAATCTACCAAACAAGTTGACTATAATGTTCGCCATTGATTGTTTTACCCAATAATAGCGCGTGCATTCGAAAAACGGTCGTCATGACTTAATTGGTTGATCCAGCTTGGCCTTCTATGGCGCCGATTCGCTACGGGAAACCCACTGTTTTGACTGCTGTTTAGTATCTAGTGTGTTGTGGTGCATATACGTTTCGTTCACGGTTACGAAAACCCGCAACAACTCGTCCATATTGCGCTTGAACAACGCCAAACACTCCTGCGTAGTTATCACACGCCTGCGTTCGAGATCGAGTCTGCTATTAATGGGGGTCAAACACAAGCTAAATGACGCAACTTGTTAAAATTTTGACACCAGTTAACTGGCAGATGCCTTTTAACAGGAGTTATTGACCCGCCCTCGCAACAGCCATGATATTATTGGAAATAAAAGGAATCGTTTGTAACAAAGAAAGCGTAACCGCATAGCGTTACCGCATAGTTTATCAAAACGAATTAATCTAAAGGGTTATTTTTGACGACACTATACATTTCTGGTATTCAGTAATGGATTTCCATGCAGTGTAGTTTCCTAGAATAGGGAATGCATTACGTAAAGTATCGCGAAAAAGTTTTAATTGAAAGAATTTGCTACTGCAATAGCTCTGACGAATAGAAAGCAGGGATTTTTGTGTACTAGCATACGAGTATTTACATACAAAAGTCGACTTTTTTATTTTTATCACTGTTCTCAACTTCAAAGCAGTTCCCTTAGACGCTTTATGCAGTCCATTAAGGACTTCCGATAAACTTTTGCTGGTCTAGCCTTGAAGCTCTTTCAGCGATGTCGTCTTTATCTCAAGTATTCATCCTATCTCTTCAGCTTTGGAAACAGAAAACCACGGCAGTGGGTCAAGTCCACTGATTGTGGTGTTTTTAATTTAAAAACAGTACTCACAAGTATTGATTCATGCAACAAGCATGCCTGTAGCAAACAAACAAAGAATACTATATGTTTGAAACTGTAAACATATATGTTCAGGATGAGTGAACCAACATAGGATTTAAAAAAATATTGTGCAGATATCCTGCGAAATTTAAAAAGGTGTTTTTTCTGCACATTTCGTCCATCCGCAAGAATCAAACTACTAACTATTTACTACAATTTGCGATTACGTTCAGGTCTAGCAATTTGCAAAATAGTTTTACAGAATTTAAAAACTTCTTGAATTTTTATTTTTACTTGCAGATTCAAATCTATACCGCCTAATCTCATGGTTAGATGGCGTAACAACACAGATGCTATGATCGAAGCGCAATATCCAACACCTGGAGAATTTGAGTATATGGAATGTGGCCCATCGCCACCAGCTGAAAGTGCACCCAGTATGTATGATAGTTTCGAGGAGCCCACCAGTGAATTAAGTGTACAAATATGCAACGACACTCTACGCATAAGTCTAATCGATCAAATGAAAAATGCCGCCGGTCGTATTCGCTATTTCGAAGATATCGAACAAGGCAATGTGATTGGTGAAAATACGAAGAGTCATTTCGAATCTGCCTCGCAAATAGAGAAAAGCTTATGTTTCCTATGGTCCGCATTTTTGAAAAGATGGGATTTATTACAAAGTCTGTTAGATATAGGAGCTGAACTGAATTTTTGTGATCAGAATGGTATTACCGCCTTGCATTTGGGTGCGTTTAGTGGTTGCCTGTCGACGCTCACGTTTTTGGTGGGCAAAGGCATGAATGTTAACTTTCAGCCAAAATGTTACACACCCCTACATTGCGCTGCATTTGGAAATTCACCTGAAGCGGCCAAATATTTGATAAATAATGGTGCCCAATTGTCCATAGACACAAATAAGCCCAACTGTGAAGAGAGTCTACTACATTGTGCGGTTAGAGCCAACGCTTTAGAATGCTTGCAGTTGTTTATAGACGAGGGAGCAGACGTTAATTCCCTTAAGCCAAATGGCACTAATGCCATACACTTGGCAGCTGATTTAGGTAATGCCCAGTGTTTAGAGATTTTACTAAAAGCCAATGGGGCCGATCCAAATGTTAGAATTTGCATACGAGAAAAGGAGTCTACAGCTTTGCATTTAGCAGCCGATGAAGGAAATGTGGAATGTGTAGATCTACTCTTGGCCAAAGGAGCCGATGCCAAACTAAAAAATCATCGGGGTTTTACAGCTCTGCATTTAGCAGCGCGTACATCAAGTTTGGAGTGTGTAGAATCGCTGCTAAGAAATGGCAATGCAGATGCTAATGCTGAAGATTTTGATCACAGAACTCCGTTACATGCGGCCGTGGGAAAATCGGAAAATGCCTTTGATATTTTGGAACTGCTTATCCAGTGGGGAGCCAATGTTAATCACAAAGATATTTACGGTTTTACGGCTCTGCATTTAGCCGCACTAGATGGCTTGGCCCAGTGTGTGGAAATGTTAATTTACCATGGAGCTGACGTTACTACGAAATCAAAAAAGGGCACTTCCGCATTAAACGTCATCACCCGAAAAACTCCCGCTTCTGTAGCCATGATAAGGCAAAAACTGGACGCCGCCATTACCTTACATCATTCCCAAGATCCAGTCAATCGTGAAGTGGAATTAGAACTAGATTTTCGTCAACTATTGCAACATTGTCATCCTAGAGAAATAAGCTATTTGAATACATTTGTGGATGAGGGGCAGAAAGAGATTTTAGAGCATCCTTTGTGTTCGTCATTTTTGTACATAAAATGGGGCAAAATACGAAAATACTATATAGGACGTTTAATTTTCTGTTTCTTCTTTATACTCTTCTTAACCCTATACGTACTCACTGCCCTGGCCCACAATTGTTACAATGGCAGCAAGGATGACAACACTACCATACAAGCTCAGGAGCTGTGTCAGAAACAGTCCATTTTGGGTGACATGTTGCGCAACAATCCATTTGTTATGGAAATGCAATGGTGGGTTCTGGTAGCCATTACCGTAGTAGAAATATTCCGGAAGCTATATGGCATTACGGGGTACTCCTCGTTTAAACACTACGTTACCCAGGTGGAAAACATAATGGAATGGTTTGTCATTACCAGCGTTTTTGTTATATCGTACATTTATACAAAACAAACGTATACCTTCCAAAATCACATAGGAGCCTTTGCTGTGCTACTGGGCTGGACGAATCTCATGTTAATGATTGGCCAATTGCCGGTATTCGACGTTTACGTTGCCATGTACACAAGAGTGCAAGGAGAATTCGCTAAGCTCTTTATGGCCTACTCCTGCATGCTTATTGGCTTCACCATATCATTTTGTGTTATATTTCCCTCCTCCTCATCATTTGCTAATCCATTTATGGGCTTTATATCGGTACTGGTGATGATGATAGGGGAGCAGGATCTATCACTTCTCATTAATGATCCCGATGGCAAGGATCCTCCCTTCCTTTTGGAAGTCAGCGCTCAAATAACCTTTGTGTTGTTTTTGTTATTCGTAACAATTATACTGATGAATTTGCTAGTGGGTATAGCGGTCCACGACATACAAGGCCTCAAAAAGACCGCCGGACTTTCCAAGCTGGTCAGACAGACCAAACTAATTTCCTACATAGAATCAGCCCTGTTCAATGGTTACTTACCCACCTGGTTACGAAATCTGCTACACTATACGGCCCTGGTATCACCACAAGCATATCGAGTGGTACTGTGTGTAAAGCCCCTAAATCCCAGCGAAAAGCGCTTACCCCGTGATATTCTAATGAAAGCGTACGAAGTCGGTAAAATGCGCAAGCACTTTGGTCACACCATATCAGCCAAATCATCCGATGCTACTTATCTTTCATACAAAAACAAATACAACAGTGAGACAAATCAAGCCCCTACGACACCATATGCGACTGAAGATTTTGAAGCCACTATTTTGTCAAACATTAATACGAAAATCGATGACAACAGCGAACGTATTGAGTATTTGACACAAGAGATACAGGAGCTTAAACAGGCTCTAATAACCCAACAACAACAGGCCAGCAAAGTCATTGATAAATTATTAATTGTCATATCGAATCAACAAAAAAATAATTTAAGAAAATAGTTAGTTTTTTAAAATGCTATTTAGTGTTAACGATTTTTAATAGTTTATTAAAAAAACAGGAACCGTAAATAACAGTTATCGAAAAAATTTAAATTCAAAAACTCTTCATGTTAGAGTCAACGCGGATCTATACTGTCATATACCAATAGATTCGTATTGACGAGCTCTGTCAGAATCTATGGTGATATTAAAAAACGATCTTATCTCTACAATAAAGTAAATTTTCAATGAAAAAATAAAAGATCGGATGAAACTATTAAAAAGAGTTTTATTTTGCTGTTATATAAAATAAATCTTTTTTGAGGAAATTTATTTTTTCCATCTAAAATAAAACTCATTTTGTTTATTTTTTTCGAAAACTGCGTCTAAAACTCATTTTATTTATTTTCTTCTTTTTTACAGTCTCCTTTTTATTGGGTCTTTCTGATATAATATTTAGTAATTTATATGTTTAATTTGACGAACGTAACATTTTCCAAATTTTCTGTGGAAAGAATGCTCTTTCCACGCCTACCTGGGTTGCAGGAACAAACTTTACAGTTTTTGCCAATTTATACAAGTACGGCTAATATAATATATGGTAATAATAAAGGTGCTTCCTCCCAGAACTGAAATACTGCCGTAAAAGCGATGTATGAGACTGAGATGTAAAGATGGGGGAAAAATTTATTATTAGGCTAAGGTTCATAACGTTATATTCAGAAAGTATCAGGTATGATTAATATTCCAAGGAACAAAGGGAAAAATTAACAATTCAAGGTGATTATATTGAGTGGCAAATTACACAAAATGAGTTTTATTTTCTGAGTTTTAATTTATGATGGGTGAAATAAAATTCTTTTTTAAGAGTTTAATAGTTTAGTTTGAAAATTAACTGTTTCAAATGGATTTTTTTCAATTTTCAAAATAAAAGAATTTTTTGATAACGATAACTGTTATTTACGGTCCCTGAAAAAATAGTACCCAAATTTAAAAATGATTTGAAATTGAACACACACTATTACGATATACTTTAAGCTGTGACTATCAAAAGTATTTAATTTTGAACTTTTTTTAATCTTAAAACATTTCTACGACATTTAAAAACAAATTTATAAAAATTTTATTCCTGTAAAATGTAACTAATAGTTTAAAATTAGAAAACAAAATTATTTATTTTAAATTTAATTCAAATTGTCTGAAATTATACTTTAATATTTATTTAAATATATAGTACATACATGTGTACATATAAGTGTCATTGAAATTCTATAAATATATTTCTTAAACACAAAAATTGACTATTTCCAAAAAATATGAACTTTGAAAAGTTCGGAATTTAATTTAAAAAAAATGATAATCTGTGGATAAAAAAATTATCATTCTTGGCTTAACTATCTTGTCTATCGTATATAAAATTTTTCAAACAGTAATTTTCCCCAATAATCAGGATCTTGAAAAGCATTATTGGAAAAATATAATAAAAAGAGGAGAAGGCTAAATAGTCCTATATGACGATAAAAATACAAATTTAATATTTTACGTTGCTAACAGAAAATTGAAAAATATTTTAAATCATTTAAAATTAAGTTAGATCCGCGGATGGACGCATTAATTTTGGAGCATGAGCTGGCTTTACAGGTTGACACAGAACCGAGAGAAGTCCAATTTTCGATGACTGTCATATAGTTCATGCTGAATTTTAGCCCATCAGCATGGTCAATTAGAGAAAAAAAATTTTAACGACTTGTATAGTGGAGTCCTTCGAAATGATGCGCAATAAAAATTGCATTTATTTTTAAAAACAGGAAAACATGTAACAACTTTTTGTCATACTTTATAAACATAAAAATCATCAAACTTGACTTTAAATTTGAGAATTTAAGAGAACATTTCCACAATTAAAAATTTGTTTGTGTAATGAGGAGCAATACGATAGTCCCTATCTATAACTGTCTAATGGAAAACCCGTTTAGTTAGATTTTTTTTTTTTTATTTATAATTTATGTATTTTTATTCAGGCTCTAGATCATATATTAATTTAAGTAAAACTAATTGTTTTATTAAATGTTATATTTTATTTTTTATTCAATATTTCGATCACCATCGGTTTTCTTCATCAGGAATTTGAGTAAAGCCGTCTTTTTCTTTTAAAATCAAAAAGCTTAAGCTTAAGAAAACCGATGGTGATCGAAATATTGAGTAAAAAATAAAATATAACATTTAATAAAACAATTAGTTTTACTTAAATTAATATATGACCTAGAGCCTGAATAAAAATACATAAATTACATACCATAAGGTCGATGAAATTAATAAATATATACTTTTTTTAATTAACACTATTTTTTCGACCTTTTTTGTTTTAATATATATAATTTTTATAATCAAGCGTTAGGTCTTTTTTTTTTAAATAATAATTTTATTCAATATTTCGACGCCTCTTTGGGCGTCTTTTTCAGGAAATTTTTTTATTAATAAAAAAAAATTTCCTGAATAAAATTATTATTTTTTAAAAAAAGACCTAACGCTTGATTATAAAAATTATATATATACTTTTTTATTTATGGTAATGTACGCTTTTTAAAGAAAGATGCATCAATTATGCTTCCCACTTAAAACCCGCACCAAACAATAACTTTTTATAAAGAAAATCTGCAAACATTAAGTTTGATAACTTGGAATCGCTGCACAATCGTGTAACTTGTTCTGTTCGGCTTTATTTTGTTCCAACATTGTTCTACTTCAGTTTTGTTCTATTCTTCCAGGTTTTAATATTATGCAAAACAAATATCTTTGGAAGTAAGTATATGTTTTGAAATGAGAGAGTAATAAGCACACTTTGTGAAATTTAATGAAATTACTTGTAAGCCATTTTTCGAATGCTTGTGCAGCTCTCTAGTTAGAAATTACCAACAGAATGGTCAGTAACAGTAGCTTACTAAGCGAAGAAAAAAAACAATAAAATAGTCACATAAAACAAAAAATTTCGTTGAGACACAAAACTTCATTTTACACTTATACCACCACAACATGAGACCATCATTCTAAGATATATCTACCAATCATTGATTTGTATGTAGACTCAATCTAGTGGAAACCCCTAAGTCTCCATGCAATGAGGGTTCTTAGTATTCTATTAGCTTGAACATAGATGTCATTACCTATGAATAGTTTAAAGCATTAAATCTATGCAACCACAAATTGTGAGGTCAAGTCAACATTTTAAAGAAAAAAATTTATTATCTAATCGACTAATCAACATGTCTACATTGATGCCTTCTCGAGTCGATGAATTCGAAACCATTGTAGCAGCTACTTTCGTTGTAACTGAGTCAGAACGTAATTGCGTGCGTTATAATAGTACATATAAGTATTTTATATTTAAGTTTTCTTAAATTATCAAATCTTAGTTATTCCACCACAATATACTTTACCAAAACTTCAAGCAAAAAGGGTTTCAATACTTTTTTTTAATTTTAATTTTGTACTAACCTGTTCTCGTGGTTGTAAATCTTCAAAATATGTTATATCTTTGCCATTAATGGAAATTATTCCTGTGCCCGGTACACGAACTGTTACATCAGCGCGAGCTGTTTTACGCAGACATTCTGAATATACAAAATATTTTAATGTTTTATTTAAGCAATTCTTTCGGAATTTTCTAGACTTACCATAAGTTGTAATATATTGACGACCTTGTTCATCAATTTTAGGTTTTGGTACTTCCAACTGACTTGATTTATCCATTATGGCCTTTGTATATTTATCAATGAATTCTTTGCATTTATACGAATAGGGATGTGATACTAATCTTTCAATTGAATTAATAAAACTATTATATTCGACATCAGAGATTTTTTCTACCATATTCAATTCCATTTGATCTTTCGAAATCCAATTGAAACCAGTTAAATCGCTGTAAAGTAGTTAAAATACAAATTATATAAATTTTTCAAAGTCTATACATATAAATTTGAAAAGAAGCCTCAGATCTCTTTCCGTTCCGCACCTCCTGTCGTTAAATGGAAACAGTTTCATCTATAAAAAAACAATTTTATCTCATTAAATTAATTGCAGAGTTTTTACTCACATTTTTTGATTGGGATCAGGTTTTTGGCCACGACGCAGCATACGCTCCTCCAAATCATACAATTTATTCAGTTCTTCGACGATGTCCTTAAATATATAATAAATATAATCGAAACCACAAAAAATAAACAACACCTACATATAATAGTTTAAAGAAATTTGGATTGCCAGTGTAAAACATAGAATGAAATGGTCGTCCTGTTTCATCAAATTCAGCTGCTTTGCGTGCTGGAAATATTTCTTCGGGTCTTTTCAAAATTGGCCGGGCTTTTTTATCGTAAATACCCGACGGAAATAGATATTCGATGGCATTCTGTAAACAAATATGTGCAATTGCATTAAGAAAGTACAAAAACGATTTAATCCCAAATAAACATACATTAACATCTTCCTGGGTAAATGTGTCTGGATCTTCACCCATCATGTTGGCCAAATGCCTTTTTCCAATTTCATAGTCCAACCGTTCTGTTTTCATGAATGTATCATGTTCCTGGGCACGTTCCAAATATGCTTTCATCGCCTTACTAACTTTCTGTCTTTTCACCGCTATTGGGGCAGCTTGAACTGTTACCTGGGTGCAGTAATTGCCATTGTGTTTCTGGAACGCCAAAACATGAACTTTTTAAGAGGTTATGCAAGCGATTTATGCACATTTAATATATTGAAAATTTTCCTTCAAAATATATAATATTCCTATTGAAACTATCACTTACTGTATTTCTTATTGTGGCGTTATTAAAACTTTGCAATTTTTGTGTTATATTTCTACTATTTTTTAATAAACATAAATTAAAAGCCCGCACCGCCATTTTTTAGTTGGATATATTTTATGTGCAGCTGTTTTCCCCACAAAAATGAGTGGGACGGTAATCAGCTGACGACTAAATATATTTTTTCTCTTATTAAGTGAAGAGCGTAAAAAACTATTAACAAAGAACAATGCAAGGTGTATCAAATTCACAAGGTGGCAGCGTTAAGGCAACAAACACAACAACACAACAAAAACAGTAATTTTTGCTTTAGTAAATTGAGATTTTCTGTAACAAAACAAAACAGTAGCGACAAAGCAAACCCACATCTAGCAAAGAAAACTCCGAGGTACACAAACCACACAACATATACACACCAGTAAACAGTTTTCGACATATCAACTCATCGAAAATGAACCAAACAATATATAAGCGATAAACCTTGTAAAGATATTACACCTTGGAAAACTAGCGTTAGAGGTAGCCAGTCATATCTTTAAAAACTATTCTGTTCCAGGTATCAAAAAATTTTGTTAATTCATATGTATGGTTCCATAATCAGTTTCATATTATCATACATTCTTGCGGACACGCAATTCAAGATTAAAATCGGCCACAGAACTGTGTGTAAAATTTTAACTATAAGAACACAATGTTCAGAGGAAAGTATTACATTAATTCAACAATTTTAAAAACAATAATAAAAAAGAAATGCGTGAAACATAAAAAAATTTAAAAAAATATACCTACTTTATACAATTTTGTCAGTTAAAAAAAACTACAATAATATATAGCGAGTCGTGTAAGCACAGGATTAGGTGTATACATTTTATTTCCTAATAACAAGTGCTGCCATACTAGTTTTTTTAGTATATGTCTTATTCGACAGGTTCATTGCAGTTTGGACAGAATATGGGTAACTAAGAAAAATGTCAAAATTTAGTTAAGCTTTAATTAACAGAAAAGTAATCAACTGTTCATAAACAAATTATAAAACAGAGATATACCTGTTCATATTTAATTTAGTTTAACCTTACAACTCATTATGTTACCGGAAACAGTTACATTCGCTATAACATTGATCGTTTATGGCGCTATATTATTTCTATTAATTTACTATGTATGTAACTTTAAATAATAGAAACGACAATATTACATGTGTATGACATACATATTGGGTTTTTTTTACCATAGGTGCTCGTCTTAGCCGATTTAGAATGTGACTATTTGAACGCTCAAGAGTGCTGCAGTCGCCTAAATTTTTGGGTTATACCTAAATTTGGGTCCCACTTGATTTTATGCATATTGTTACTATTGGGCCGCCACTGGTTTATTTTGATGCTTAATTTACCTATGGTCACCTGGTTGGGATATGAATTGTACAAGCAGCCTAGAGACAGTCTCGGCGTTTATGACCCGGTCGATATCCATAGCAGGGGTCTACTCAAGATTCATATTAGAAACACCATGATATATTTGGGTTATTACTTTATAATGTTTTTCATTGTCTTGTATTTGTGAGTGCAGTATTTGCAATTTTTAAATGAATATTTATTAACAATTTGTTGTTTTTTTTTCAGCATGATTTCTGCTTTACTCAAAGGTGATCCTATCAGGCGTCACGAGGAGGGAGAGATTGTAACGGATTTTTAATAATAATATTAAATTAAGTCACAAATGATTTAATGCACACATACAAACTATTATGATAATTGTATGTGATATTTGATTTAGTCTTCATATTATTGTGAAGCTCGACAATTGTCAGTAACATCTAGTCTCGTATACTCCTATACAAATACATATGTACATATATTACTTTCTTTAATGGCTGGCTTAAACTTTTTCAATTAGCTACGATTAAATAACCTTGCAAGTTTATGTCAGCATTTTACAGGAAAGTGTTTTTCCATAATAATTTATTGATGGAAGATACAAGATTTTAGTCTTACATATTATGCATTTATTCGTTTTCTACTTTATAGGCTTTATATACATATATTAAATTTGGTCTATTAATACTTTTAATGTATTATATTTTTTTCTTTATTGTGTATTAATAAAAATTAAAGGATATGCACAGAGGTAATTCGATAAGTTAAATTTATCGGCGAATTTTCTACCGTTCTAATTGGTAAACTGCATATGTAGTTAAAAAACTGTCACTAATACGTTAATTTAAACGTCAAGTACGATTAGAATTATAACAGATTAAAATTGATTTAAAGATGTTTTATTATTTTATCATAAAACCAGAAACGTGGTTAGTCGACTTTAGACAAAGTGTGACTTGCTGAAAAATATATGAGAATTTCTGCGCCCATATACATATACTTATCTTCGCCAGTAGCTGGCAACAGCAGTTAGTAAGTAACTTAAAAACAAACCAAAAATATTTTAAAATTTTTAAACAATAATTACCTTTTCAATTTATTTGTATTTAAATTATTTTAAATTAAACCTATATAAACATGGATTAATATTAAATTAATGGTTGCTAAATTCGACCTTCTTCGAATAAAAAGCAATTCAATATTCATTAATAAACTAAAGAAAAACTAAACAGAAATGCATTGAATTATTTAATATTTATAAAAAATAAAGATTTTACACCACAAAATTAACAAATGCTCTTTTCTTACAAAGGGAAAAGATATACGAAAAAATTCTTTCAAATTAAGGTTTTAAGACAAATAAAAATAGTATGCATAATTAACTATTGAAAACAAAATATGAAAGCGCAGAAACTAATACAATTAAATGATGTATAATTTTCCTATGTAACTTTGATATAAAATCTGAATTAATTTAGTATTTAATGCTGTTACAAAGTCGTAATTTTTCATTGTTATGTTTTCATTATATACGTTAAATATAATGATGACACACTATTTCCATGCCTGCTTAAGGGATTTGCGGGATGCCAAATGTTTGGCCACTAACGAGCCAGAAGTTAAAACTACCAGAACAATTGAAATTAATATATAGTCAAAATCTTCCTTGAGTAAATCAAATGTTTTTGATGGTGCGATACGAGTAACAAATAAATCTGTAGCAATGAGAACCAAAATTTATAATGCATTCTTTAAGGCAACATATTGCATATTTACCTAAGCCAGCTGCTACTACCAAACATGTACTTTCTAAGCCACTAGGAGCTGTGTAAATATATCTTAACCTGGGTATAGTTTGATTATAGTTTATCATGTTCTCCGTTGGCAGCGGTAATTCTGGAATGTAGGGCATGGCACCCTCTTCGCGACCACTCGAAGAAGAAGATATAGGCCGACGTGGATCTAGTAATGCCCATGGCAACTCAACAATGGAACCACTAGTAGTACCAACTGAATTATAAATATTAATTTTCGTTATTAAGTTTGATTTTTATTGATTTCAACTTACTTAAAACATCCTTGTTGGTAATGCCTCTTTCTGTGATAGTTTCACGTATAGCCGACACCGTTGTGGGTATAATGTATGATTGACGTTCTACTAGAGGCATTGGTGGTGCATTTAGGGAACTCCAAACTGTACTATTAGCTTGGGTTTTACCTTCATATAATTCCATCGTTGCTGCAAAGGAAAATATGTTTGAAATAGGCATAAAATTTTTCCAAATTTTATCAACTTTGTTGCAAATTCACGTTTCTAAGAAATAATTTTCATTTATTTAATAAAATCTTACTTACTTATTTCAGTGCGTCTAACTTTATCATTATAAACAGCGTATGCCAACCAATTTTCGGAATGCACCACATGTAGCGGTGGGCGGACTTTACGATGCATCATTGAAAAAACGATTGATCCAGAAACAACGTCCACTAAATAAACCGTAAGTAAATCTAAAAAAATAAGTATATTTAAAACAAAATTTTTAACAACTCAAAATTAATTCTTTAAATTTTTTTTCATTACATTTATGGATGCTATCAGTTGCCTGAGTGAAAACTGCTACCAAATTCGGATTAATATACTTGTATAACACCGAACGATCGGGCATAACACGACCCTGAGAATGAACTCTTTCAATAGCATTTTTTGATGCTACAGCAATAATTTTATGATCACCGGCATGACCTCCTAAGTCAACATTCCACAAAAGTAAGGTGGATAATTTCTATAAAAAAATTATTTCAACAAATTGTGAATAATAAAATTTAACTTTTGCATTTCCAATAATCACAAAAAAAAACTTACATTATTAGCAAATTTAATATAAAATCCATTTAATTGAGATGTTGATTTGCAAGCCGTATACATATATAAACCATTAGCCTGTAATAAAAATTCCATATTTTTAATAAAACTTTTTTTTTTGCAATTTTTTACAACTTGACGCACCTGAGATTTTGCATATTCTGGATAAACATTAACGTTATTAGTGGCATCCATTAATAAGATGCCCTTTACAAAATCGTTCTCAGTTTCAGCCAGCAAGGCAAGTTGTTTAATTTCATAATTTAACCGTATTAGACCGCCTTCGGCTGGTACACCAGTTATCGGATTAAAACGATATAAAACACCATTTCCTGAGGATTTATCCCTGGCCACAATAGTACATAAGGCCTGCAGTGGGAAATGTTTAGTCGTTCTTTGAACCAATAAACGCATTTGTTCACCATTGGCGAATTCTTCGACGTTACTCAAATACAATTTCCAATGATGCTTGCCGCTAACATTATCGATACCAAAAATTTTGCCACTCTTCGTCAAAATTACCAACATTTTCCGCAGACCAAATGAATCTCGTACCAAACCAGCTTTTTGTGTATCAGATGGCTTTGGACCCAAGCCCACGACGTGCATAAAAATACTTTTAAAGTGTAATATTTGTGTAGTCAAACGATGCATAAAGGCGCTGGCAATATCGGCTGTTAACGTGAATAATTAATTTAATTTAAAATCAAATATTAACAAGTCTATCAAAATATTTAATGCAAAACATAGAAAACTAAATTCAACTGTAACCAAAATTTATTTACAAGATCTAAAAGTCACATAAAAGTCAGTAAACAAAACAAAATAGTTATAATAATTATATATATAAGGTATTAACGGTTGCTCTATATACAAATGGACAAAAATGATTAAATATTAATATTTTTTATTTCTTCCTCGGGTTTTTATAAACATTTTCTTCGTATTTTTCTTTTCGCTATCATTTAGACAAAATGGACAGAGTTCTAAAATGATGGAAAATTATCTTTTTGAAATGCTTTTAATAGAAAACTAGTCAAAATGCTGTAAGAATATATAGGTTAAATACCAAGGGCCGGAAGTATTGATTACAGTAGAAATTTTTAACAGAAAACAAATTAATATGAATTAAGAATTTAATGACGTGATGATGAACAATATAAATATTATTATTTTATATTATTTTATGAAAAAATAAAACTTAAAAATCTGTATGTATATATAGACAAAGTCAAAGAGAGTTGAAAACCATTTTCACCTCTGTTTGTCCAACGATTTTCATTTTTCTTCTTGCGGTTAGTAGCGTTAGTTCGGAATCGGATAGCATTTATAAGCAATTGACGCAAACATAATGCACCAAGCGAGCATTCGGCAATTGTTTTCAAAGTAGCGATTGTCAAGCTTTACGCTGAAAAGTTTTAATTACAAAATCGAACTGCGTTGTATTGAAAAAAGTTTAATACATTAAGTCGAAAGACTTAAAATGTTTTTTTAGTCCATATAAATTTCTCCTGCACTAATAGGAATAGTTTTCTAGTGAGATTAAAACTTATTGAACAAGTTTGAAAATTGTTTCTTTACTTTAGTGCATATTGGCATTAAGCCATGTGCATGTTCTCCATATTAAATGCTTTAACTTTTCTTTGAATCTGACCATATTTAACCATATCTATCCCTTTTATATCCATTTTGATTTTGTCTAACTTTACTTTTCAGCTGGGCGGAATTAGAGACAGTTGAGTTTGCACCATTACATCGTCGTGTGACAAAACGCCACTATGTATAATGTATTTTCCACATACATTGGACAGTATATTATAATATGTAATGCTGTGCTCGCTTTTTAATTCGCAACCACAAATAAACTTAAATAAATTTTTTAGTTTGATTTGATACTTTTGCCAGTAAAAATGACATCTTAAGTGAAACATAATTATTTTACACACTGGAAGCGCTGACATCAGAATATAATGAATTAAATAAAGAATAACAAGTTTACTAAAATGTGTGTGGCTGTTTGTTTTGCGGGTATTTAAAATCTCCTCCTTGTTTACATATGTTTCACTATTTCACATCTATATATGCATACTAATAAAAAAAATGCATATATGAGTTCCTTATTTTTAAAATATACTGCACATACACAAACATCAACAAAAAAATATAAATACATATAACAATTGAAAATATCGAGCAAAAGTAAAACACATTAGCTGATAGATAAGTATTTACTTACTTTCCAGACTTGGATCAACACCTATTTTGTGAAACAGAGTACATGTTTTTTCATTAGAACGCAAACATTTTTTAAACAAATGAAAATTATTTAGTAATCACGTGCACGTTTTTATACAAAACATATAAAGTATTTAAGCCGCTAAGAGGGCACATATTTTCTTTACTCACCAGTTTTTCCTTTCATTTCATTTTCCAATTCTCCCTCACTATCAGCCAAAGGTAAGTCAATAAATTCAGTAGCAATAACATTAGCCAAAGCCTCAGATTTAGTCCAACGTAATTTTGATTGCTGTACAGCCAAAATACTATCGTCTGATGTATCCAGAATGAAAAGACATCCTTTGCCATCATTGTTACGATTAGATTTACAGTCGAAAGTCTTTAAAGTAGGTGAACCATAGTGATCGGGATATGTCACAGAATTGCTTAACTCAGGAACTGATTGACATGTAGTAGTTAAATACCCTTCGATGTACAGTATCTATAATTTATTATTATTAATAAAGTTAAGTCCAAAAAAAAATAATTCCGTACCTTATCTTTAACATCTGCTGTTACAAGAACGTCTTGATTTTTAAATTGTCCCAACAAATAACTCTGACTTCTAAGGGCACCACAATCGTGGGTGTCATCTTTTACTGTCACTAACTTACCGTCTGCTACAACAATGCCATTTAAGCCCTGATAAAAGAAATGACCTTAAGACGACTTTTAGATGATATGACATTTGACTTACATCCACCGGTTTTATTGGCTCCACTGTTGCACTTCCAAGTCCTTTCGTTATAATTTGTGGTTGTGCCGCTGTCAAATCTAAACTGATTAATTGTGTGCCTTCGACGCATGTGAAATATACGCCCGCTAAAACACAGTTTTCATGCGCTATCCAGGGGGCGGTGATTTTAGCGGTATTACCGGTAGCTTGACCAGATGTGGCAAAATATTGCGTCACTTCTAGATGACTATGCCAAACGGGCAACACGTGATAAATCAGAGAATTTTTATAAAACCACAAAGAGTCAATAGCCTTTTCGCTTTGCAGAGGCATCAAAGACCATTCCCATTCTAAATGTCCAGTATTTGAATTCCAGCCGCGAACCAAGGCAGGTGCATGACCCTGCACGGTTAACATATCGAAACCATGATTTGATCCTGCTCTAGCGGCAGCTGTTGAGTCCGACGTTGCTATAGCCGATGATAATTGCAATAATTTTATATATCCTCTGGGCCCACTTTCTAATACTTGACGCCAAGAAATTTCTCCAGTTTTAGGGCATAAGGATGCCACTACATTATCTCTAGTACTAACTATAAGACGCGGTTGAAAACCGTTCAACTCTAAAAAGGCCTGTCTTACTCCACCAATTTGCAAAGTCTTCCTACAAGTATGTAAGTAGATAAAACAAAATTAAATAATTATAAATATAAGTATGTCGGTTTACGTGTTCGTCTATAAAATTCATTGTTCTACTTACCAGTCAAATTTTTTAATTTGGTCTTCATAGAGAGAACTTACTGAACTTATTGCCAGTAGGAATACAATCATGTACAGCTGTAGAAAACTGTTATTTTTATACTGCATTTTCTAATTTTTAAATTAACTTAAACCTTAAATAATTTTTTATAAAATTATGTTTAATTTCAATTAATAAAAATTTCTCACTTCCTATGTGGAAAACTAGGAATGAAACAAAAAAATATAATGTGCGGCTGTCACTTCGTTGCAATGCTACCATATCATCAATTAGCACAGACGTCAAAATGTCGAAAAGTGTACTGTGAAAATCTTTTGCCTTCATATCTTAAATTTAATAAATTATTGCGTAGGTAATAATAAATTAACAAAACTTACTTTTGCAACAATACAATCGTAAATTTGATGCTCTCTCTGCAAATGTCTTGCTGCTATAAGTGTATATGCACAAACATATATATACATCGTCTGTTTGTATAGACATGTAAATAACTATTCCCGAACACCCTTATACTAATTTACATGTATAATTTCAGTATAAAAAAACATTTTACAGCACTGCAAAGGAATCCAAAAAAATATATTTTCTGTAAGGTTTATTATTTACATACATATAAGTAAATAAATCTCAGTCTTAAAATGATTGAAAAGAAATCAGACAAGAATAAGCAAGAGCAGAAACCTCGCGATGATGGCGTTGAACTGGAGAATCAATTTATTTTAAGACTTCCTGAAGAACCGGCCACAGCTTTGAGGGAGACAATTCAATCCTCTAATTCCAATCTGAAAGATCGTATGTCCATACAATTGGACAATGATTTACGATATGGTGAGGTAAGATTTGATCATTGGCTACTACACGCCAAGGTTGTAGACCTTCCGACTGTTATTGAATGTCTTAAGACTATAGACCGTAAAAGCTTTTATAAGTCGGCGGATATCTGTCAAATGGTAAGAAAGCCCATAAGTGTTATTCCAAGATATAAAAATTATTAATCTTTTAGATGATATGTAAAGAAGAGCCATGGGATTTAGATAAAGAAGAATCACCAAATAAGGGCAAAAAGAAAGACCCAAATAAGGTTGATAAGAAATTTTTGTGGGCACATGGTATTACACCACCATGTAAGAATGTGCGCAAAAGGCGTTTTCGAAAAACACTAAAAAAGAAGAATGTTGAGGCACCTGAAATCGAAAAGGAAGTTAAACGTTTGTTGCGCATTGATAATGATGCCGTAAAAGTGGAGTATGAAATTATAAACGAAGATTTAACAAAATCGTCTTCGGACTCAGTAATGAAGGGCCAAAACGAAGGCGAAGACGACTTTAATGACGAGCAGCTTAATGCTGCCAATAAAACTATGAATGATGAATCCTCTCAAAAAGACATTAATGTTGAATCAGACGATGATGAGGGACCAACTAATTCAGCGCCCGTTGGCGGTGTGGGCGAACATGATATATTTGGTGAAGAAGTTTCCTCATCTGATGACGATGATGATGTTAAACATCATACCACCTCTCATATTCGAGATTTGGATGATACATCTCGCCTATCGGCGGATGATTCTCGAATGTCTGATTTCTCTATTGGTCACAATAATACCACACTTGGAGGTAACACTGGACTTAATACTTCTAAAGATGATATAACTGATTACAGTAAAGTACTATTTGGAAGTCCCAAGGCTGGAGATGATGATCATTCAAATTTAGCTGCACCCCGCTTTTTCGAAGAGCGCAAACGTACCTTATCTGATGATGAGTCTTCGAATGACGCATTACCGCAAATGACAGTCGAGCAAATACATGGCAAAATGTCAGAATTAAAAGGACAATTGGAAGACATTAAAACCCAACATTCACAAAAGGCGAAAGAGATTTTATCCATACAAAATCCAACGTTACGTCAGCGTATGCAAGAAACTGTAGACAATTTAGCAAGCCAAATGGTAGAAAAGGAATTAGAAATAAAGGACTATGAAAATATGCTTTAGAATTTAACACACAATTTCTAGACAAATATGTTTTCGGTGAAAATTTATCTATCTAAAGGTATTCGAAATAAATCAGATAAATTTAAAAACGAAATAATTTGTTTAAAAATTATTCCAAAAAGCAAAGCATAAATATTTCAATTATCTCCATCAAATTTAAATCATAGCTTAACAGTGAAAACTCCTGAGCGTTAGGGTTAAAAATCAAATTTGGTAGCTTTTTTCCGCTGAAAAGGTATTGATTTGAAATGTATTAATTAAAATATATATGTCAAAACAGCTTCGGGTGTATTTAAACGCGCGATTCGTTATCTGGCACCACTTCCTACATCTGACGATGAAAGCAACGAGTGCCAGGATCAACCAATTCAACAATTGTCGATGACGTCAAATGATAATCATGCAAAAGAGAGTCAGAGACAGCAACCTTCATTGTCAACCGATGAAATGCCGACTAAGAGAGAAGTAATCAAACAATTAAATCGACTATTTCTTTCCATTTTCTCCGCATCAACCGGGTTTCAAGTGCTCGAGTTGAACTAACTGTTTTCTTGGTGATTCACCTTGAAAACAATCCAAACGACCAAAGCAATTCGGCTCTTGGTAATTCAATTCATCTGATTGGCAAACTAGCCAAATCAAAAAACATTGGTGACCCCGACGTGATCATCAAAAAAAAAACCCATTGGTGACCCCTGACATCCTGTAACTTGGCACAGGATCTATACAACGCTTAAGTCAACAAGGCAACTAACATGGCTCAACAAGAAGTCAATCAACATGCGGTTCCTACAGTTACTGGCACAACAACGCAATCGTCTACATTTGCAACAAGCTCCTTAATTCGAAGACAAAATGCAATGATAGCGTCTTTAAAGAGGATACTCAGTATAAATTCAACAACTGAGAATATGAAGCTCAAAGAAAAACTTTGGGAACAGATACAAGATCTGCATTTCACAATATGGGAGTCCTGTCAAGATCCTCTGCAAGAAGGATACGACATGGAGTCATACGAAAATCTTGAAAGGCTGACCATGAACAATTTCGCATTGACGTCATCAGCTGAAGCGCCACAAAGCTTTGCATATGGTCAGAATAATGTCCTACCACTGCCAAAGATTATAATACCGAAGTTTAACGGCGAGTACTTAAAATGGCAAGCGTTTTTTGATCTATTTTCAGAATTAATAGACAAACAACAGCTTTCGCCAGTACAAAAAATGTGGTATTTGAAGTCAAATTTAGGAGGAGAAGCTGAAAAATTGATCAGCCACCTCTCGGCTACTGCTGAAAACTACGCAACAGCCTGGACGCTTTTACAAGAGCGATACAACAATCGGCGAGTTCTTGTTGCATCAATAATCCAGCAGCTACTCGATCAACCGTCTGGCGGATCATCAGCAGCAGCCATCAAACACCTGCATGACACCACTCAGGAATGCTTACACGCATTACAAAACATCGGGATCGACACAACCTCCTGGGATCCAATTCTGCTGCATTTACTTACCAAAAAGTTGGATCGTAGCACCCATGTTCTATACGAGAGATCGATCACAAATCCAAAGGAGCTCCAGCAAGTGAAAGAATTTTTGGGCTTTCTTGAAACACGCTTTCAGTCCATGGAAGCGATGGGACAAAAGGAAAAACCACCTTCAAAGGTGTGTGCATCTGCTGCTTCATCAAAACAATCCGAAAAGGCATGCAGTCTGTGCAAAAATGGCTTGCATCAACTGTACCGATGTCCAAATTTCCAACAACTAACACCACCACAACGCCTGAATTATGCACAGAAACAGAAATTATGCGTGAACTGCTTAAAATCAGGTCATGCAGCCAAATACTGTACCTTAAGGTCATGCGCCAAATGCAACAAAAAACACAATTCACTACTGCATTTGGAAAAAAGGGATCATCCACAAAAGGAAGGACCAACGAGTGAAACAGTCAATAAAAACAGCTCCCACCTGACATCATCGGCGACAATCACTCTTCCTGCAAATGATAAATCGCAAGTCACTTCGCTAACTACAGCCAAAACCCAGTTCGCGGACTCATATGTTTTACTCAGCACAGCAGTAGTTAAGATAAAAACTGATACAACAGAAGTTGAATGCCGCGCCCTCCTTGACTCCGGATCCCAAGCAAATTTCATTACTGAACGTTTAGTAAAACGACTGGGTATTTCAATGCAGCCTTCATCGTTAAACATCAATGGTATTGGAGCTACTAACACAAAAATACACCACAGAGTAAATGTATCCTTGACCTCTCGTATTAACAATTTCTCAACACGGTTTGAGGCATATGTTCTTCCTCGCATTATTTCACCACAACCGTCACGATTTATCAACACTGAAGGGTGGTCGCTGCCAGAAAACCTAACATTGGCCGACCCAGGCTTCAACCGCCCCGAAAAAATCGACATATTA
Organism: Germaria angustata; assembly: GCA_963681545.1. Classification (NCBI taxonomy): domain Eukaryota; kingdom Metazoa; phylum Arthropoda; class Insecta; order Diptera; family Tachinidae; genus Germaria; species Germaria angustata. Next base: position 108,435,305 of record OY812998.1, read on the forward strand.
TTGGGTGCAGAGCACTATCATCAACTGCTGACAATCGGACAAATAAAATCATCCGATCAACTGCCAATCTTACAAAACACGGTATTCGGCTGGATAGTGGCAGGAAAAATAAATGGAGATTGTCCAACGGATATTTCATGTGGAATCTGTACTACGGATGAAGCCCTCGAAACGTCTATCGCCCGACTGTGGGAATTGGAAGAAATTAAATCAAATGACAAACCGCTCTCGATAGCAGATAAACAATGCGAAGAACACTTTGCACAACATACGACCAAGAACGATCAAAACCGATTCGTAGTGAAGATACCCTTTCATCAAAGTCCTGCTGCTCTTGGAGACTCACATGGAATTGCACTTAACAGATTTCTCGCCCTCGAACGCCGGCTACAGAAAAATCCCGAATTGAAGGCACAATACACAAAATTCATGAACGAATATGAATCGATGGGACACATGACAAAAATATCAGCAAATGAAATCCTCACACCAAACTATTTCATACCACACCACTGCATACTGAGGCCTGAAAGTTCAACCACTAAGCTTCGTGTAGTCTTTGATGCGTCTTGCAAAACATCATCAGGGCAGTCTTTGAATGACCTAATGTACACAGGACCCTCAGTGCAAAGCGAAGTATTCTCCATCCTGTTGAGGTTTCGATTACCAAGATTCGTTTTCACTGCTGATGTCGAAAAAATGTATAGGCAAGTCCTAGTTTCTCCTGAAGATCGTCACTTTCAGCTCATTATTTGGAGAAAGGACACCACAAAACCTATAACCTACTATCAACTCAACACAGTTACATATGGTACACGCGCTGCTCCGTATTTAGCAACTAAATGTCTGCAACAACTCGCTAAAGAAAACACTGTTCGTTACCCTCTTGCCTCGAAATTTCTGCAAGAGAATTTTTACGTTGATGATGGGCTTGGTGGAGCAGATAGTTTGGTGACTGCAATAGATTTGCAAAATCAACTAACACAAATGATGAAAGAAAGTGGTTTTAATCTTCGCAAGTGGTCTGCAAATCATCCACAGTTACTCCAAAACATACCACAAGGTGATCTGGAAGTAAATTTGGACTTTGAAAGCGCAAATGCTGACACAAATGCCGCACAAGGCTTATATTGCAGTATTTTGTTGTTTCGCAACAAAGGCTGTACATCTGGAGCTAGTGAGCGATCTCACCACAGAGGCATTCATAGGTGCTCTCAAGAGATTTATCAGCCGCCGTGGACACTGCCAAAATTTGTATTGCGATAACGCAACGAATTTCGTTGGAGCGAAAAATAAACTACCCGAACTGGCATCCATAATCTACACATCAGAAGCACAAGAAGCAATTACAAGCGCCTGTGGAAAAAGGGGCATACAATTCAATTTTATACCGCCAAGATCACCACACTTTGGCGGACTATGGGAGGCGGCGGTAAAATCTGCCAAACATCTCCTAGTCAGAAGTGTAGGTAACGCGTCGTTGACTTATGAAGAACTCGAAACCTTAGTCATTGAAGTCGAAGCTATTCTTAACTCCAGACCAATTTCACCGCTATCAAACGACCCAAACGACATCGGTGCCTTGACTCCAGGGCATTTTCTTATTGGAGAGCCTCTCACTGCCCAAATCGATGCGCAAGCCAAGTCAAACAACGTCAAGCTGGCGACAAGATGGAATTTGGTATCTCGTCTCAAACACGAATTCTGGAATAGATGGTCGCGAGATTACCTGAATGAATTACAATATCGTAACAAATGGCAAAAGCAATCAGAAACTCTTAAGCCTGGAGCCATCGTCATACTCAAAGAAAATAATACCCCGGTTATGAAATGGCCTTTGGGACGTGTAATTAAAACCTACAAGGGAAGCGACGATATCGTCAGAGTTGCAGATGTCAAAACAGCTTCGGGTGTATTTAAACGCGCGATTCGTTATCTGGCACCACTTCCTACATCTGACGATGAAAGCAACGAGTGCCAGGATCAACCAATTCAACAATTGTCGATGACGTCAAATGATAATCATGCAAAAGAGAGTCAGAGACAGCAACCTTCATTGTCAACCGATGAAATGCCGACTAAGAGAGAAGTAATCAAACAATTAAATCGACTATTTCTTTCCATTTTCTCCGCATCAACCGGGTTTCAAGTGCTCGAGTTGAACTAACTGTTTTCTTGGTGATTCACCTTGAAAACAATCCAAACGACCAAAGCAATTCGGCTCTTGGTAATTCAATTCATCTGATTGGCAAACTAGCCAAATCAAAAAACAATATATGTTTAGATTTTCATATATGTACATTCTTTATTGCAGGAGCTTAGAAATGTTAGTTGTGTTTGCATATTAATAAAGTTAAAATATTCATAGAAAATGTAATTGCAAAATTATACAGTTTGAGTTAATTTTCATTATTATTTTGATATTTACGAAATATAAATATGTTTATTACAAAATCTTGAATTTTCCTATTTTTTATATTAAAATACTTATGATGTTAAGATTAGATTTGAGACAAAATTAAACCAATTATTTTGTTATTGCATTTTATTAGTAAGTTATTTTCAAATAGTCATTCATATAAGTATATATTTTATATTTGAACACATTATTTGTAGTTGACGGTTTTCCTTTATCTTTCATTTAAAAGCAATTGTAATGGATCAATAAAAAATAGAATTAGGAAGACATTTATGCAAATAACAAAAAGAATTGAAATAAATATATAAGAATGTATGTATATGCATAAATATATATGTATATGCATGTATGTATGTGTCATAATTGAAATTAAAAAAAATGAAAAAGTTTCAATATAGGCTTATCCTATTCAGTTATTTTTTTAACCCATAGTTTTTCTTACTTCATTCTTCTTTAGCTTTCTTTCAAAACAACTTTTTCTACCAACTCAATTCATCGGGTAAACCACCAGGATATTCACCCGTCAAGCAAGCTGTACAATGACTTTTACTGGGATTGATGGACTGGCGATTTAAATTAACAGCTGAAAGTAGACCTTCGACCGATAAATACTCCAAACTGTTAGCACCCACTTTGAGAGCCAATTGCTCGTTATTCAATTTGTTCGCTATTAATTCCTCGTGGGTGGGTATATTAATTCCCATATAACAGGGAAACTTCAGTGGAGGACTGGCTACACGTATGTGGACTTCAACCGCGCCAGCATCGCGCAAAAGCTTAATAATAGGTCCAATTGTGTTACCACGTACTATGGAATCATCGACCAAAACTAAACGTTTACCAACAACATTTTCCGAAAGCGCACCAAATTTCTTAGCAACACCTAATTGACGCAAACGTGTTGAAGGTTGGATAAAAGTCCGACCAACATAACGATTCTTGCACAAAACTTCGGCAAACTCCAAACCCGATGCTTTGGCATAACCATGGGCAGCAGCTGTGCCCGATTCTGGAACAGAACTTACAATATCTGCCTTTATAGGAGCTTCTTTAGCTAATTGACGACCGCACTGCATTCGCACGGAATACACCATTTGTCCTTCAAAAATCGAGTCACCACGGGCAAAATAGACATATTCAAATATACAAAACGCCATTTTCTTATAATCCGGCCTCTCAACAATATCCACGGTGCGATAACCATTGCGGGTAAGTTCAATGATTTCACCAGGCTCAACTTCACGAATATAACGAGCACCAATAGATAGGAAACCACAAGATTCACTTGATACCACCCAACCTTCGGCCGCGGCATCTTCAACTTTAGTGGTGCCCGAGTTGAGTGGCACTATTTTGCCTAAACATAGGGGTCGATTACCATAAACATCGCGCACAGCATAGAGTTTATCCTTCAACATAATTACCAGCGAGTAGGAGAGGTGAGCAAGCTGCATAAAATGACGGATACGTGCTGGCCAATTGGGTCCATCGTCTTCGGATACACCTTCGGGACAGCAGCAAAGACTCTGTGCAATTAGTTCACTGTCAGTATGTGTGGACAAACCGACACCGCGACCCAAGACCTCACGTCGCAAGGACTCACTGTTAACCAAGTCCCCATTGTGTGCCAACGCCATTGCACCATGAGCTGTGTGTACAACAAATGGTTGACAATTCACCACTTCCGATGCAGCGGAAGTTGAGTAACGCGTATGGCCAATACCCAAGTTGCCCTTCAATTTCTTCATCGAATCATCATTGAATAGAGAGCCTATCATGCCCATGCCCTTGTGCACATTAAAATTTTTTGAGCAATTTCCTTCACTAGTAACTATACCAGCGGATTCTTGACCCCGATGCTGCAAGGCCACTAAGCCCAGACATATAACATGTGCAATTTCAATTTGTGTAGGCCAATCACCACAACCAATTGCTCCAAAAACGCCACACTCATGTGTTAGACCGGTTACCTCTTTACCGCTCATCGAAGCCAGCTGTATTTGTTGTTGATTTGATTCTTCTGATAACATGCGGCTTACAGTACTCACACCTTCATCAAGAGAACTTGCTTTACAGCAATTATCATTTTTACTTGTTGTCATTGTTGTTGAGCAACATGCTTCGCCAGCCACTACTGCCGAATCATATTCATTGACTCCACAGGTGTTTGTATCAAGGAATCTCTCCATGTGTTTTCACTAAATTCGATATGTACTTATTCCGAATTTTTCAAATGATGCTTTACTTGCTTTTTATTTCCTATGATTTGTCCTGCTAGTTTGAGGAGTTATCCTTTTCTTCTTTGTACAGTCAAATTTTTGGAAATTTATATTCACAGGCAGCAAACAATCCAAAACACACAATTCACTCAGCTTACCTAACACGCTGAACTCACACTAAACATGATAAATACTAAACACACGCACGCGGATTTTTACTACCTAACGTTGGCGTATGTATGCATGTACATACAGACGCATGCACATACCTATGTACTACACATGTAAGAAGACATAAAAAATACTAATAATAACATAAAAACAACTGTACAGCATAACATCAAAAATTTATTTGATTCTCTTAATATGTAAAGACAGATCAATTTACTCTACCATAAAACAATATAATTAAGTGATTTTGCCTATCGCTGATATGTATGTATCTATTTATGAATTCAAATCAAATTTCTTTGTAAAATATGCACATGGATGAAATTAACTCCAAGTTCTGAAGGGTCATTTCGCAAATTCGTTCTCTTTTGTACATTAGGTACAATAAAAGAGAACGCTCGTTGAAGTTAGTAATTAAAGTTCTCTTCTATGTTAATTATTGTTGGTAGGTGTTAGCCATGTTGGCCTTGACTTTATTTTTTGCCAATATGTACATATGTATGGGTATGTATGTATGTGGATATTAGGAGTTGTAAATACAAAGAAGTGTGTACTTACATATGTATGTACATATTTTTAATCTACTATTTCCAAATAAATGTATGTAGGTATACAACAAAAATTAGCCAAACTCTTAGCAATAAGTTGACTATATAATATCTCAAATTATGCTCCTTGATTCGTATATAAAGAGAAAATTAAAAAAAATTTCATTCAACCAAATGTTGATACTAAAAATTTTTTTATAAAACATTTTTAATGCTACATAAAACTGTGGAATTAATACTAATCAAACTTCTTATGAAAATATGTTTATTCTAGCAGCAGGTATTTTTAATTTAAAGAAATATTTTTAATATAATTTTTTCAATATTTCGCCAAAACTTCGCCTGGAAAAATTTTATTTTAATTAACAAATGAAAAATCAATGTGTGAAAATACATAATTTTCTCTATCATATGTACATATGAAAACTTATACAGTTTACAAAAAAATTGAATTAAAAATATTTCCACAAATTTTTTAAAGGTCTTTTTAGACCTGCACCGCAGGCCCCGGTAGCTAGAATAAACAAATTTTTATAAAAACTTCGTATTATTTGAAAGTAAAAACTTATAACTAATGGTAAGAATAAATAAAAAATATATAAATGTGTTACTCATTTAAAAAAAGTTAAATTTAAATTAAGTTAGTATAATTTGATAGTTTTGCTTGTTGAGAGCATCCATGGAATCCATTTTCTGATTGTTAAGAATCTTCGCCTTGGGCTTTCTTCCAAGCACTTGTAGCTCAAAGAAATGGGAAGATTACTTCAAGGGTTTTGAATAATGAATTTTTATATTACTTCTCAAGCACTTTAACCTGGAAGTGAATTGATTTAATTGGCGCAACAACAGCACTTGAACCGTGTTGCTAGCTCTTAATTGAAAAAGACAGTTTTCTTTTAGTTTCAAAGTAAGAGTTGTTTTATTCAGAAATTTCTTAGTCTTATATAATAATTTTATGAAAGAAATATGATTACTTTGCACAACAAATTAAATTGCAATAATAAATGTGTTAAACGTGTGCCATATTAAATTACAATAGTGAAAGAAAAGAATAAAAAATAAAAATAAATTGTAATAAAAAAAAATGTTTTAATTTAGAACAAGTGTGCTGACGTTTACTTAAATAATTTAGTGTGCTAAAGTTTATTAAACTTAAATAATTAAAAGTGTGCTGAAGTTTATTAAACTTAAAAAGTGCTAACGTTTTATTAAACTTAAATAATTTAAAGTACTAAAGTTTATTGAACTTAAATAATAATGCTCGTGCATTAACATCCTCCCCCCGTTGAGTGCAGCTCAAAATATCTCTTGCTGTAGGGTTATTATTGAAGGTTGTGTTGGTTATTATATATGAACGGTGAAGTCTGAGTCTGGTTGTTGCTTGTGAGGTGCTGAAATTGGAGTTGACCGTTGTTTGCACCTTTGTTTTACTAGTAAATATGTGATAATGCTAAAGGCAATCACTAATGATGTATACCCAACCGTCATGTGATGATAATTGTGAGCTTCAAGTTTGTTTGGAAGTCTTAATATTTCTTGTGCTTCTAATGATTTTTGAAGCGCTGTTAAATTTTTAACTTGGGAAATATATTGATTCGCATCTTCTTTTGGTAACAATGGTTTGATGCGTTCTTCGTGTCGTTGTTGGTAACCCGGTTACTGTTGTGCAATTCGTTGGCAAAAACCTATTAATTTTCAGATTTCCTAAAAATAAGCGAAAAATACACTGACATAACTAAGTTTACTTACACTATATAATATATTATGAATTAAATTCAATAATGGAAACGACCTACAGTAATTCCATGTTGAGATGATTCTGCTTGATAATATGGATCTGAATCATCTCCACTACTAAAGTCAATATTATGCTTATTTGAAAACTCTCCACTCCATTCTCGTACTTCTCCGTCACCACAAAATAAAAAATATAACCACTTAAATAAACAAGTTAACGTAGTTTTAATGCCAAAACTCACGTTTTTCATTTCATAGTATGGCAGAAAATTCCAAAAAAAGAAAAACATAAAATACATAAATAATATAGAAAACACACAAAATTTGAGACAAAAATTGACAATCGGCAGCTACCAACTATAAGAGACGCCATTAAATGTATTTCATTTGTCAAGAACGATCTGAAATTGAAGTACATATATTGGAAATGATCCATCCAATAAGCTGTGTTAAACTGTTCATAGAGGTCTCATAAAGAGTAACTGCCACTACTTCTGGAGAATAAGAAAAATGAACCAGGTTCCAATATCGAGCAGAAATGCCAATTTTTTTTTTTTTTTTTTTTTTTAAATAAGTGAGTTTTTTCATTTAATATCATGAGCTTTATTTTCTTTACCTTGCCCTTTCGGTCTTTTTCGTATTCTACAACCTATTGCAATAATGTAGTTCAAAAAGATTTTTCTCACACATTGACGGGACACATTACTGTGAAACACTTCTAAATTTTTCAAGATCACAAAAATGTTTGCACGACTCTTATATATATGATAAGATTGACAACTGTTTAAGACGTGCAATTTTATGTGCATGGAATTACCACTTTATCAGAGAAAAAGTTAAAAGAAATAAAAGCAAACTTTAACTGATTAAATTTTTATTAGTAAAAAATATTGATTAACATATTATTGAGGGTCTTATTTAGTTTGCGTATAGATAATTATTATTAATTATATGAATAAGAAGACTTAATTTTAATTGACAACCAAGCGTAATTATATTACAACTGCTATTTTTATTTAAAAACAAACGATAGACTTAGAATTATTATAATAACCAATGTTTTGCTGCCAAACAAAAGAATCGGGTAAAGGTTTTGCCACTTTTAGCAAATAATTACTTAAAATGTAAATTAATATTATTTTTTTTTTTCATATTTATCAAATTTGTTATTCGAGATATTTATATTATACGACTACATGCATATGTACTCGTATATTAAATTGGACATTAATTGGGATAAAAAATTTAAGAAGTAGTTGGAAATTTTATGTGCTGTAAGTTTTGCTATCCCGTTTACTTCAATATACCTGCTTTCAACAAATAAAAGAAATTGCATGCAACAAATTACATGAAAAAATTCAGCCTATATATTTGTGTATATACATACATATATAAATTAGAGGAAATTATATATAGTTTTATTTAGCGTATACAACAATTTAAAAAATTGTTGTTAAAAACAAACTGGTTGAAGTTCACTGACGAGTTAGTTAACGCCAACAAAATGGAAAGCTAACCTCACAACAAACAACAATATTTTTAAATAATTAATTTAAAGAATATCTGGAATAATTTTTGTTGTTTGAAATGGTTTTTAATAAATTGCATTATTCACTTTTATTTAAAACTGTTTTTAAACTTACATATATGTATATAAGTATGTATATACGTTTTTTAAATATTTGCACAATTGTTTCAGGAAAAAAATAAAGAAAGAACATGAGTACATGAGTAAGGTAAAATATTAATAATAAATTATATACATATGTACATACATACATTAACTTTATAATTAAAATAAAACTAGAGCAATAAAAGTTGCCTATTTATTTATTTATATTACTGTCACTGTTTTCTTGAAAAAATACATGACTTTCTAATTGTTTATACGTTTCATTTGATTCGAGCAAAATTTCGGCTTGTCTTATGTCATCTTTAATAGAATCTATCAAATCTTCTAAGGTGTTGAAATTTTGTTCTGGCCTTAAGTACCCAACAATGCAAACTTTAAGTAAACAGCCATATAAGTCACGATTGAAGTCATGTAAAATATGAGTTTCCTAGAAGCAAAAAATTAAATTTCATTAAAAATAAACAAATTACCATATCAAATTTTTAAAAACTATATATCAAATTCTTCGGGATTTTATATAATATATTACTGACTTTCACATTTTTACATTATAGTGAAACTATACATATACATATGTATGTATATACATGTGTAAATATATATGTAAATAATTAAAACTATTTTATTTTTAATGGTTCTTATTTTCTGCTAAAGAAAATTTTACGGGTGTTCTAAAATTATTGTGTAGAAGTAGCAGCGATATTACTGACCGCATGAAACGGTGATACTGTCTGCAGACATGATCCCTAATAAAATTTCTAATGTAGATGAATACGCAAGAGTAGGTCAAGCGTTAAAAGAAAAAATTTATCTTAAGCGATAATGACACATTTTAATCATATTATCTTGCAAAAAAAACTTAAATTTTTTGACACTTCATAAATTATTTCTACGTTAGAATGATAACTTTTTCTTATATTTTTTAATTACTTTTATTGTTCTTTACGTACGTACATACACATGCATACATCCATACCAGTGTCTAAAATTTTTAATGAATTATAAAAAATATATCTACGTACACATGTGTACGTAAATACGTATTTATAATATATATATATATATATATATATATATATATATATATATATATATATATATATATATATATATATATGTATATATATATATGTATATATATATATATATATATATATATATATATATATATATATATATATATGTATATATATATATGTATATATATATATATATATATATATATATATATATATATATATATATACACGCATACATATACATACATATGTACATATGAGTTAACGTTCTAAACTACCAAAAGAAGGAAGGGTTTTTTGCAAAAATAGTTACAATTCTAAATAAGCACTTCGTATTAGTTGCAATTAAAACAAATAGGAACATGTGAACATAAGTATGAATTTGGACATGTAATACAGAAAATTTCCGATATTTATTAAATTTAACATACTTAGATATTTTAAGACAAGCTATAGGAAATTTATCAGAGAGGATCGAGAATAAATTAAGTGATTGTATCTATTCAATTACTAATTAGTAACACTTATAAGTGTTTCATCGTGTTAACTTTGCATGCACAAAAAATATACATATGTATATATGAATGTATTTCATCAAAATTTCTCCAGATAATAACGAACTCAATAATATTATGTAGCTTACCATACTTTTTTCCTTGTTATCGTAAAATGGATTCCAGCCAATGCTCATCACCATTTTATATACCGGGCCATTGTTAACGCTAGCCCAGCCAAAGTAAACACCAGATTTGAAACACTCAGGCAAAGATTTGACAACCTCTAGGGGATAATTAGCTAAAAGGAACAATAACTTCAAGAATATTGTTTCTTCAACGTAGTACAAGAACTGAACTATTAAATTTACCTGTTGGTATGCCCAATTCTTTGGATCCTCTGCCAAAGCCCGACACAATATTTCCACTAGTAAAAAATGGCAAATAATTCAACATTTTAATTGAGTTACTTGTTGACAGCGGTGAAACACGTCTGCTGATGATGCAAAAAATTTTGCTAATATAAAATTTGAGCTTGCAATAAACGATTGCAAGTCCAAGCAATTCTGTAGGGAATTTTTCTGTGTATCGCTATACTTATATTCAAATAGTGTCAGTTAATTTTTATTGAGTCTACACAATTATCGAGTACGTTATTAAATAAGACATACATATGTATGTATGATGAACTAATTTCTCGTATGCTTTGTAAACTAAATTTAAAGGAAAGAAATACGAATATAAAAAGTGCTAGACTTAACTAATACATGCGTACATATGTTATCAATGAAGACATTGTATACCTTTTAGCGAACATCTGTTTAAATTGATATATAATCAATTTTTTCATTCAAAACGATCCAAACTAATTTGTTATAAAAATCATTTCTCTATTTGCCATATGATGATTATTTATGTATGTGTATATTACTACAGAATGACGTCAAAACCATCAAAAACATGTGTTTGCCTTTCATAGTGCTGGAAAGTGGCGCAAATATGAAAAACAAACAGTGCTAACAACATTACAGCGTAGAATTCCAATCTCATGCTGAATTTCTTAATGAGAATTATAAGACCAAAAAGGACGAGTGAATAAAAAGAATTAAAGAAAATTATTTGCTTCTAGAGCCGCTTATTATAATTAATGTGTAAAACTGTTGCAAGAATGTTAGAATAATTAAATAAAAATAGATTTAAAAAGTTTCGCTCTAGTGCAATACATTGCTTGTTGTCAAATAAAACAACGTAAAAGTGCTTTTGATTAAATCTGCTGGTAGCAGGTGAAAAATATACTAGAATTTATATGCAGTATATGTGTGAAAAACATTGAAGAATTTTCGGAAAATTACAAAATTTGCTTCAAAAATGGCTGTAATATGAAATAGTAACCAGTATTTTTTATGAAAATTGTCTAAAAATGCAGGAAGCTGCCTCAAGCTGCGTTAATTTGTGCATAAAAATAGATTTTCGCGATTGTGTAAAACAAAGAAAATCCTAACAAAGTACAAGTGCGAAAAAGAGCGGCATACAATAAAAAATTTGTGTATGTGTAAAACATATTTTTTTATTACTTTTTTGCCTTAGCTTCTTAAAAAATCTGCATGTTTTGTTTGGGTATTTTAGAACCAAACAAATAAAAACGATTATTAAAAGCAAAAAATATATATGTAAATGCAGAGGAAATTAAAATTGTAAATTTGTTCTTCCTGGCATCAGACAGATCGTTTTTTATTTAAAAATAGTGTTTGTGTGTGTGTGTTTATTAATGTGAAACGTGTAGGGAGGTTTTGAAAGTTTTTGTTTTGTTCTGATATTCGCGTGTTTAACATTATTTAATATTTACTTAATAACTTAAAACTGTGTGAACATTGTATTGTTTTTATTAAAAAGCACATAAAAACAAGTTCACTTTGTGGCCATCGACGGGCTTCAGTTATTGTGACGGCGACAACACAAACGCCGTCAAAGTGGACAGCCGTGGTGGCCTAGGGCCCCAGGACTACGCAGGCATGGTAGGACTGCCTGGCAGTAGTTCTGGTGGCGTTGCTAATGGAGGCCCTGGTGTTGGCGTGGCACCAGTTGGCCCATCCGGAGTAGGACCAGGCCATATGTATGCCAGTGTAGGACCACAAGATAGTAAGTAACTGAGGGTATATTAATAAGGCAAAAAACTAAAAACGGTTGCTTATACTTATATATCTATGTATGTATATCTGTTAATTATTTCATTTGTTGTAGTTCGTGATATTGTACAAATGCCCCCGCCGCCACCATCAAATGCTCCTACTTCAGCAGATGCTTGTCTAAGCATTGTCCATTCTTTAATGTGTCATCGTCAGGGCGGTGAAAGTGAGGGATTTGCCAAGCGAGCCATTGAGTCATTGGTAAAGAAGTTGAAAGAAAAACGTGATGAGCTAGATTCTCTTATCACTGCCATTACTACAAATGGGGCCCATCCCAGTAAATGTGTAACAATACAACGTACGTTAGACGGACGTTTACAGGTAATTTAAACTTTTAATAGTAATAATGTTAGCAATGGCATTTTTATCAATCAAAGTACATATGTATGTATGTACTTATATCCGTTTTGATTATTTGGAATTTTACATTCTATTCTTATCACCTGTCTAGACAAAATATGAAGAAAATAATACTTATTTTTTACCTTCTGATGTTTTGTCGGAAGCAAGCAATCTGTACATAAATGATATCTACTTGAAAAGCTTTGTTAATTGTGTACGCTTTAAAAAAAATTAATTATAATTTGACGAGGATTGCAATTTGTTTTTTATTACTACGTATTATTATTTATATTCTCATCACGTTATAATTGCATTATTAAATGCGTATCATAACAATGATATATGTACATGCTATTTAAATATTAGTGCTTTTATCGTACTTATGTACATCTATACATACATATATACATTAATACATATGTATGTGTATTATAATATTTATTAAACAAACTTAAAATTAGTATTCGGTTTTTTAATTTTCAAGCTTAAGGTCTTTTATTTTTTTTAATTTAATTAAAAATAATTATCAATATTTCGATACTCATTGAGTATCATCTTCAGGACAATTCTCTTTTTTATAAATATATGTAGATACATTATTAAAATAAGTATACTTTTTCGCGTACAAAACAGCACAACTGTGCTTATTAGAAAAAAATGGGTGATGGGTGATTACCATTGGTTACTTCACAGTGGAGAAAAAGGAAACGAAATAAGAGAAAGTATGCATATTATTTTGTAATTTTTTTGACATGTATTTTTTATTTTTGAAATACGAATTTCATTTCTAAAAAAAAACGTTGACCAAATAAAAAAATTAAATTTTCAACGTCCTTGCAATGCAAGTAATGGTATCCTGGAAGATACATAGGGATTGCTGTCTTAAACGAAAATAATTTTTGTGTAAATTAATAATCTACATATCATTAAACGGTCCTGAAGACCATTCGTAAAATATGTGAATGAGTGGCAAGTTGAACAGTTTTACTATCTAGAATTCTTTTTTAACGTGTGCTACCACGCGTTTCTCTGTCGTCACAGTTGTTCGCCAAAATTGAATATCAGCTAACTTTTTGAATAAACAACGAAATTTATTTTTCCACGTTCGTGTCCTTAGTGGGACAATTTTTATTTATTTATTAAATAGCTTTTATTTTTTATATATCAATACCTTTATTAAGACAAACTTGTTATAAAGGTATACCAAATTTTCTATATTATGGCCTCTATGTTGTGTATAAATAGATAAAAATCAAAATGTGAAATTATGCAATTGTAAAATGGAGTTATATCTCTATAACTTCCAGAAGTAGGAAAATAGTGGTATATTTTTATAATCAGTATAAGAGTAAACTATTTCAAATTCAAAAGTTTCATTTCATTGCACTCTGCTATCAAACTTTAATTTTGATTTTTGTACGTACGTATAAAAATTTTAAATTTTTTTAATATCTTTAGGTCGCGGGTCGTAAAGGCTTTCCACATGTTATATATGCTCGTATATGGCGTTGGCCAGACTTACATAAAAATGAACTGAAACATGTTAAATATTGTGCATTCGCTTTTGATCTCAAATGTGATTCAGTTTGTGTTAATCCTTACCATTATGAGCGAGTTGTATCGCCCGGAATTGATTTATCTGGTCTCAGTTTACAATCCGGACCCAGTCGCCTTGTTAAAGATGAGTACTCAGCTGGACCACTGGTTGGTGGCATGGATATTGATGGCAATGATATTGGAACAATACAGCATCATCCCTCGCAAATGGTAGGACCGCCAGGTGGTGGATATGGCTATCCACAAGGACCGGGTGAGAACAATTTTCGAAACATGTATTTTTGATATTTTCATTTCTGTTTACTTGTGTTTGTTTCATTTGTTTTAATTTCTATATAATTTCTTTTCGCTTACGTTAATTATCATGATTTAGTTAGTGATACAAATCATATGAATGCCGCTGCTATGTACGCTGCTGCTGCTGTAGCTGGCCGTGCGATACCAAAAATTGAACCAAATGAAGGCGGTACACCTCGTAGTTCGTGGATGGTTCCACCACCTCCACGACTTCAGCCCGCTCAAGCTATACAGCAAACTGCACAACAATCGCAATCTAACGGGCCATCACAGCAACAAACGACAACTATACAACAGCAACAGCAGCAACAACACACTGCACAAACACAACAACATTCGCTTTGTAAGGGAACTTTTTATTCCTTTTCTTGTTCTTATAGTATTATTATTATTATTACTATTATTATTATTATTACTATTATTATTATTATTATTATTATTGTTTAATATTTCTCCTGTCACAAAGTGTAAATAATTATTTATAATAACTATTGATATTTGAAGCAGTGGGTCATGCTATGCAAATGGCAGGACCCATGAATCCAGGACCCGTTATGGCACCTCCACAACCTCAAAATCCTCAAGGCAATGGTCATGGTGGACCATCACATCATGGACAGGCGAATTCACCTAACGATCCCAATGGTCTAGGAATGCAACAGCCTCAGCAAGTTGGGGCACAAAGTGGTACCCCTAGTGGAGGACAACAAGACAGCTATTACAATTCTCCTTCAACATCACAGATACCCAATGTAGCTGAAGCCAAATTCAATGCTGCTCTCAACAGCGGCAGTGGTCAACAGCCCATCTCTCCCCATATGCAACAGAATGGTTACGTCTCCGGACAACCGCCGGGACAACAAAATTATGGACAAGTGACTGGAAATAATGCTCAAAATACGAATCAATCTAATACTACTAGTGGAGTACCAGGAAATAATACACCAGCCGCAGGTACATGGACAGGATCAAGTACTTTGACTTATACACAAGCCATGCAACCGCCAGATCCAAGAACATTACTACCAGGAGGTTACTGTAAGAAAAAATCTATCTATCTAAATATATTTTTCAGCTTATTCTAATGCTGGTTTTATTTAATTTCTAGGGAATAATATAAATGTTATGCCTCCTCAAGAACCACCACGATTACTATCACGCCAACCTCCTCCAGAGTACTGGTGTTCCATTGCCTATTTCGAGTTAGACACACAAGTGGGAGAAACTTTCAAAGTACCCTCGGCGAAACCAAATGTCAAAGTTGATGGATATGTTGATCCATCCGGTGATAGTCGTTTTTGTTTAGGCGCCTTAAGCAATGTACATCGTCAAGAACAATCAGAAAGGGCGAGGTAATTAATTGATAATTTTACGCAACACAAAATATTTGTTATATTTAACTTTTCTTTTTTCAACTAGATTACATATTGGCAAAGGCGTTCAATTAGATTTACGTGGCGAAGGTGATGTTTGGTTACGTTGCTTAAGTGATAATTCTGTATTCGTACAAAGTTACTATTTAGATCGTGAGGCTGGTCGTACACCCGGTGATGCAGTACATAAAATTTATCCCGCCGCTTGCATTAAGGTTTGTATTTATGTATGTATGACGTAGTTATTTGAATGGAAATAATAGACTCCACTATTGGAGTATTCTTATATATTTCAATTTGTTATGACCAATATTACCACTCACTCCTTGTTTGGCAGAATTTTGGATTATTAGATGTGTTAAAGCGCGTTTCATTGCCCATTCCTAATATTAACTCGTATTACTACAAGTAACTCCTAGAAGTGAAAAATAATATAATTTATGCACATATATTCTCAAAAAGTGCATGTAAGCTTTTTAGGGCAAGAGTTTTTCTAGATATTAATAATTTTCATTGGCGGATTTAATTAATTTTCATTGCCGAATTTCTTTTGATTATGCGATTTTCTTCAAATTTCGCAAATTGAAACCAATTTTCTTCTTTTGAAATTATTAAGAGTTTGCAAGTACAATTTTTTATTGCTCTAGCCTTTATTGTTTTTTGTTTATATTCGAATTTTGGATTTTATTCACAGTTTTAGTAACTTGCAGAGAAATATTTATTTAGAAATTTGTTTCCATTTTTTAGATATTGTTCAAAGTTTTTCCCCCTCTAAAAATCTTTCCGAACTTTACTTTTTTAGTATTTAACTTTAACGATATTTTTTAGCATTAAAACTAAAATGTTATTATTCAATGTTTAAAGTTGATTTCATGTAAATGTTGACCTTGGCTACGCCTCAAATGGTTCATATGCTGGGTCCAATTTTATCATATTCTCCAACATATCGGCAGAATAAATTCTTCAATATTCGCTTCTCGTGCATCAACCGTTGCGGACTTATCCATATAGACACGAGCCTTAACATAGCCCCACAAAAAATAGTCTAAAGGTGTTAAATCGCACGATCTAGGCGGCCAATTGACCAGCCCCAAACGTGAAATAAACTGTCTTGTTGAAAGCACATATCAGCCTAGTCCATCTCTTCTATTTGGGCAAAAAAAAAAACTTGTAATCATCGCAAGGTAGCGCTCGCCATTCACCATAACGTTCCTACTTTCGTCGGCCCATAATAATCCACAGCAAACAGTGCATTGTTCACGTATCCATTCAACCAGAAATGAGCTTCGTCGCTGAACACAATTTTCCGATAAAAAAAAGTGCACCATGCATGAAATTTGATGATAAAATTCAATAATCAGCAAGCGTTTTTCGTTTCCAAATCGATTCGTGGCTTAATTATGGACCAAACTGAACATGTTACGCGAAAACAGCTGAGCTGCCAAAAACAGTCTTTCCAAAAAGAGAGTTGCTAAAGCATCACTCTTTATTTTTCCGAAATTTTCAGTTTTTTTCAGTTCTTAAAAAAATATATTGAAAATTCAACTCATTAAATATTTCAATACTTACGGTGAATATACATTGAATTAATAGCTTTTCCCGATTTTTTAGAAAGTCGTGATCAAACTTTGTTTACTGTTTAAAAAGTTCACACAAAAACGTATAGTGTTCATGTGTACAGATGTTTTTCGTCCGTGGCGAAGGTGTATAATGAATAGTAATATTATAATTTTTTTATTTCATAGGTATTTGATTTGCGACAATGTCATCAACAAATGCATTCGCTAGCCAGCAATGCTCAGGCAGCTGCTGCCGCTCAAGCTGCAGCTGTTGCAGGACTACCAAGTTCGCAGTTAGGCGCACCACCAAGAAGTATATATTCAATATTATTGCAATATTAAATATCATAATGTTTTTCAAAATGTATTTCAGACATTTCTGCCGCAGCGGGCATAGGTGTTGATGATTTAAGACGTTTGTGTATTTTACGTTTAAGTTTTGTTAAAGGTTGGGGACCTGATTATCCACGGCAATCGATCAAAGAAACACCTTGTTGGATTGAAGTGCATTTGCATCGTGCTCTGCAATTATTGGATGAAGTTTTGCATGCAATGCCTATAGATGGTCCTCGTGCTCTTGCTTAGAACCTAAAAAGTAATACAAAAAAAGAGATTTTTTCGAATGTCACTGAAGAACACTAACTACATTTGAAAGTTATAAAAAATATTTGCAATTATTTATACACGTAAAATATAATTAAGTTTCAGTTTTATAATAATATACATGCATATGAACATACATACATAGATTTATAATACACACATACATGCAAACAACGTAATATATATTTTTTAATTAACTATTATTTAATTTTAGTTTATTATTATTTTAAAATAATGCCTTTGATAATTGCTTTAAAATTATAAGCTTAAACAAAAAGTTTAAATTTATAATTAAAAAAAATCAAAAAGAAAAAAACCCAAAAATATGATTTGTATTTAATTTTTTTATTGAAATAAAAGAAAAAAGTAACTACCCAAGTGAAAATTACATATGCAGATAGTGTGTACTTGATTTTTATCTGCCTTTCAACAATTTAATGAATTAGAAAATATTAATGGTTGTTATTTTTATTTCTTTCGGATTTCAATCAAATACAAGTACTTATTAATTTTAGAAATATTTCTTCATTTCAATAAGCTCAAAATCAATTTGATTTGAAAGGGGAAAATTTAAGAGACTATGTATCTATATTTAAGCATGTTACATTTTCTGATTAGAATGGTTTTGATTTTGTATTTGCAATTCCGATCAATTTTGTTTTATGTTCTTCAGATTCCAATCGATTTTATTTACTCCCAGAGTGTAAAATCCTTATTCTAAATTGTGGCATAACTTATGGTAAATGCAATATGAATTGAAACGATATACTCCTTTAAAAAAATTTTTAAATTATATTATACAGTAAAATCTCGGAAAAGTTAAGTCTCGAAAAAGTTAATCTCGCGGAAAAGTTAATCGAGCGGCTGGCTTCACGTGCCGCTCTAAAAAGTTAATTTTTAATTAACTTTTTAGAGCGTGCATAAAAAAAAACGAAAAATTCTGAGTAAAGAGAAATATTTTCAGTTACGGTACTTCACGAATATGTACATACATACATACGTATTGCACATTTGTTTTATGTAAAAGGCTGGAATGAAGATCAAGCAACAGAGGATGTAGAATGCGAATTGTCTTCTGATAGCTCTGACTCAGATATCGAGCAAAGTAGCCCACAAAAGGAAGTTAGTTATAATTTAGCACTCCAGAGCATAAATAATTTAATAAAATACTTCAAAAATGATGTAAAAGAGGTGGAAGACTTGATTCTCAAACGCACTAAATTAGTAGCAGCCTACCACAACAAAAGCAAGAAACAAACAACTTTAAAAAGTTATTTCACAACACCTAATACATAACTGAAATTTTTTAATTAATCATAAGTATGTACATACATATGTATAATATTAAAAATAAATGAAATAAAAATATAATTTACAGAAATATATGCTTTAAGCTTTATTTCGATAAATTTAAAAAACCTTCGGAAAAGTTAATAATTCGAAAAAGTTAATTACCCTTGGGACATTTTGATTAACTTTTCCGAGATTTTACTGTACTATATACTCTTCAATATTTCATTTTATATTATTTTTATTTAAATTTTTCTTTATTAAATCATTAAAAATTGTAATTCATTCCGAAGAAATTTTCTCTTTTCTAAATACACCATATATAGAATTAAATCGATCGGATTTGGAACACTTAAATGTTGAAGGCTAGTTTTTCACTTCGTGGTTAAACTAAGAAGTAAATATAAACGTTTTTTCATCTACTATGTCGTTTTTTTTAGTAAACATTTAAAAAATGAAAATTTTCCGGCAGTGCTATACATTATTTTAATGCAGATATGATATTCATCAATATATACATACATACATATGTATGTATTTACGCATGTGCGATAACATTAAAAAAATCGGGAATTTTTCAAATTTATTAAACAACTTTCAAATGTTTGACTTTTTCTCGGTATTCAACAAGTATAACTCTAAAATCCTTATCGCTGCAAATATAACACATTTTATTTATTTATTTGATTTCCCCAATTTTGGCAAAAATACTATTTTTTATTTGACAACTCCTGGAAGAATTTGGTGTGGCCAGTAGTATCTATTCAAAGCCCACGAAAACCACGTCCAGATAAATAAAATCCCATATACATATGTATGTATGTATGTATATAAAAATATATTCATATGTAAGTATGTATATGTACATACATACGTACATACTTATATAAATATATTTTTTTACAAGATTTTCTACCATAATTAAAAAATACAATAAAAGAGACGACATTCAAATAATTGTAAATTAATAATTGTTAGACTATATTTTACATTTCTATAAATATTATTTGATATCAAAATTACCTATAATCTTCTATAATTATTTCAATCTGATTATCTAACCACTGCCTCCAATCATTCGTTACCAGTCTCTCCATTGTTACCTCTTGGAAGACACCTGATCGTCTTGTTTCTTTAAATTGCATTTTTTCAAACATTCTGATGGACTTCTCATTTCCAATACCAATTTTAGCTTCAAATTTATCGATAGCTAAGTTTAGTTGCGCATACTTCATCATTAAGAGTGTCGATTCCAAGCCATAACCCTTTCTTCGTGCACTTGCTTCTGCTATCATTATTTCAACTTCGGCGACTTTTTTGTTTGAATCCGGGTCGAAGGATACGAAAAGATTGGTATCACCTACCAAAGACTCAATTTCATCTCCGGTTCTTTCGTACAAGTTGCGACATAATATGAGAAAGGTACATTTGTCATCATCTTCACGCCATGAGCGTTGCATTTCATATTCTTCCTGAAGTGTTAATGGTTCGGAAGCAGTTAGCTCTTGCAATTCCTTTGATTGCATCCAACTATGGTATTTAGCAACATGTTTGGCTTCGTAAGGTACAAGGATTACACGTTTCCCCAAGATTTTTATTTTTTCATTCAATCTCATGATAGGCACAGTGTGGCTCAGCTTTTAAATATGTATTTAATTACAAAACAAATAAATAAACAACTTCGTGACCACTAGTGGAATTAATTAAAGTTTTTGGGTATTTTGATGTGTGGCAACGCTTGATAACAGCACTCGGCGGGCACTAAACACACTTCTTGTATAAGTGTGGTAAACAAAGAATACTCTATACTTAACTAGAAACTCCTTAGTATAATTATTGTGCGCACAGAATATATAATTAAAACTTTATAGAACGGGACATCGGTATTTTTTATGTAAAGCAAAAATTTGAAAAACATACAGTTCAAAGGTTTATAAAGTCCAAAGATGTAGGTACATGTACATTAATTACTATGATAGCTTTTATTAGACTAATCTAAATTCTCGTTGACAACACTGTTTCGGACATTGCAATGAGAAAGTAGTTGCATATATTTGCTTACGGTAGCAATTTTGGGCATTAGTGATTCTTTTCTATTTTATTAAAATTAACAAACCAATATTGGGAGAATTCTTCTGAAATTACAAGTGAAGTGCTTTTGCAATAGGTTTTATGTCGATTTTATCTAAACAAAATATTATAAGCTATCAAAAACCATTGTGAAAGTGGCTTCGTCTCTATAAAAAAAACTACACAAAAATCGATAAGACTAGCCAATAAAGAGTAATAAAAACTTAACTCTATTATATCCTTTAAAATATAAATAATACATTTTAAAGTGTTTTTAAGAATGTATACTAATTTCAATGGGTTCTCGAACATAATCAATTTGATTTAATCTAATTTAATGCTTTTGTTCATACCATGAAGCATTTAAGGAGAAAAAACTAAGTTGGATTTAATCATAATTGGCTATTGAAACGAGTCATCCCAATATCTCCATAATTTCAATTCTAGTATTAAAGAAATATAAAGTAGTTTTTAAGTATTGCAAAAAAATATTCCAAAAGTATGGACTCCAACGAGTTGTCAAAGAAAAAACAATCGTCAAGTTCAACTATGAGCGGTCCTGAAAGCAAGAGAACCAAATTAGAAACTGCACCACTATCAACGATGGATGACCACGCCAAGGCAATGAAAGTAGCCGGTTTCTCACTAAGTGCCATTGAAGAAATGCGCAATCGTGCTGATGAGGATAGCAATAGCCAAAGTTTGGATAAACAATTGCGACATTTTCAAGTACTCGATGAAGTTGGGTCTAATTCCGAGGACGATGATGAATGTAAGTTGCATTTAAATTTTATTTGTATGAACGCGTTGATAGAAATATGGACAGTAATTTAGGTGTACAGGTTGCTAAGGGGAAGACAGGGTTCAGGTCACTTAATTCTTAAAAATGTGAAAGAAAGGATGGCACATACAAAGATACATATGTATATATCTTATATTTGGTTAGTCTTTCAGAAGATTAAGCCTTAAAGTTGTATATATATATATATATATATATATATATATATATATATATATATATATATATATATATATATATATATATATATGTATATAAGTATATATGTACTATATTTATACATATATAAATATTTACATCATTATTTCGTTTATTCAGTATAGTAATACAAAGCCATCCAGGATTTGTGTTAACTATAAACATCTATTGCAAAGTAATAAAAACCTGAACAATTAATTGATTTGTATATACGCATTTTTAAGACTTACATTTGTGTATATTTATACATGTATATACAGATATATATATATATATATATATATATATATATATATATATATATATATATATATATATATATATATATATATATATATATATATATATATATATATATATATATATATAAACTTAAAATAACTTTATAATACATTGCTATGTAAAATTGTATTTAAAAAACATATATGAAACTGTCAAAAGCAACACATATGTACATATCTACATTAAACCTACTCCAAGTTGACACTTTAAGATTGCTTTTCCCTTAATATAATACATTCGGGTTGATATTGTATTTTAAAATAAAGCTTGAGATCTTAGCTCTTAGTGGGGTTTATTACTTCTATCATTTCGCTCCTTTAATGTGACATAGACATATCTCAAAAACAACGAACATAGCAAAAAAATGTTTTATGAGAATATTTATGCAGCAGAAATGTTTTTTATAAATGTAACAAATAGGGATTCATGTTGCACCTTAAATTCTTGTTTCTTGTATTTGATGGGAAATATGACTGAATTATACAATTTAATTAAAATACACAATAAATTCATTAGCAATATTAAGGGAAAAATATAAATATAAGAAAATATGCTAGTGATGCACATAGATATAAACAAAACAAATAAAAATGATATAGTGATTTTTTCATTCATTGTATTGTGTTTGATTTTATTTAATTTGTATACTTTATTAACATGATAGAAATTCATAATTCTTGAAAATAATTTATTTTTCTTTAAAAAAGTAAATAATTTTTAACACATTTAGTTACAATTGCTACATATACTATTGTGTTTGCAATAAAATTCTTCAAAAGCAAATATCTCAACTTAATCCATTTTAACATCGACCCTCTCCTCTTAGCGCAGGTGGAAAAATATGTAGATAAAGGCAGACGTGACAATAGCGTGATTCAATTGTGCATTTTTTCCATCACAAGTGCACAGGTGGCTCACCAATACCTATGTAGATACGAGCATAAAATACATAATATCTTATTTTCTATCTTTTCTTATTATTTTGATTTTTGTTTGTAAATTACTTTAATTGGTTCATTCCTTGTGTCTTCTATTTGCAAATTATCAATGTGCACGGAATTTCGCAGTATTTGCTTTCCACTTGGTTAAATTCTTTGACTGCTGCTTCATTTATAGTATATGTTGGTTAATCCATGATTTATCAAAGATTATATATTTGTCATGAATTTCATTAGAATCGTTTATTCGCAATTGTGAGCAAGCGCGCTATATATTGGCTTAAAATTAAAGGATTTGTATGGAAACGATCCTTTAAAAATGTAATTAGTAGTACATTGTTGCCAATTGCAAGAACTTTATACCATTACTTAGTTCGTATGAAAACTTATTTTAATTTTTTATCATTTTAATAAATCTAAATTTTCTTATCGTTATATCAACAAGCTCGCACTCAACTGTTATACATACCTACATATACATATGTATGTATACTGGAATAAATAGGTTTTTTTGTTAACAATAAGATAAGACATTAACTAAAGAGGCTGTATCTTGCTATTATTTTTATACATTTAATATATACATAAAAAATCATTCCAGTTTAAATTGTGATTTGTTAATGTTAAGATTGCGTTATATTTCTGTTGAAATGGATATTAAACTAAATTTATCAAATATTCCATCTTAAATTATTTGCCCTTTCTTTCTCTCTCTCTCTCTCTCTATGAATAAGTGTATGAAAAATTAAACAAAATTGAAATTTAACCATAAAATAAAAGCTTAAATTATGCGCATGATACCCATTTTGCGTATGGACATAAACGAACCGTTTCATAATTTTAAAATAGGTGACTATACGCAGAATATGCTTGTTTTAGTTAAACTATTTCTCAGTGTTTTATCATAAAGGCAATTGATTTGTTTAATAATATTGTGTTAGCTATAAAAAAACATAAAAAAACTAGGAAAAATTATAAACTTTGAATGCTTATAAATCCCCGTTTGGTTTTTATTTGTTATACATATCAGTACATAAAATGTTTACATATCAACATTTATTTCTATGCATCATATGGTCAAACAATTGGCTGGAATATTTAAATTGTGCGCAATTTTGATATCTCAGTCGTGAGAAAATAAACGGAATTAGTACACCATATATTTTTCATTTTCCACTTTCTTATTGTAAATTTTTCACTATAATAAACTAGAGTCTATATGCAGATGTAATAAGTCCGAAGTGTTGTAAGAGGGTAGAAATTCTTCGCCTGTAGTTAATAAATGAAAACACAAAAGACCCACTGGGTCTCCTTAACTTAAATTAAATGAGATATTCATAACTTCAAAGCTTTACAGATTAGTGTAATGTTTATATATTCTAAAGTTTATAAAAATAGTTTTTTTTTATAAATAATTATGATTCTTATATAATAATATACTTTCAAACAATATGTAGATAATGGCAGTGAAATAGGCGATGATCCCAGCAGGCAAAATGGTCATGTGGACGGTGGTGATGAATCATCTGAATTAGATTTAGATGATGAAGAAATTGAGCATTTGCTAGACGAAAATTTACCAGATGACTTAAAGGGTTCCAAAAGACCAAAATACGAGGAACGTTTTAAAACTGTTTTAGAAGGTAATTAAAATTATGATTATTATATTTATATGCATGTATTTTCAAATAAGTACAATTTATAAATTAAATTGAATTTTCTCGCGATTTCAAGAAAAACGTATTAACCATTTTGAAGTACTGCCGGAAGGTTGGGTGCAAGTGACACACAATAGCGGTATGCCGCTGTACTTACATAAAAAGACTCGGGTAATAACGACATCTAGACCATATTTTTTGGGCACAGGAAGCGCCAGGGTAAAATGCAGTTGTGCAGAACCATTGTTCTTATTTTAGAAATAATATTTTTTTTATTTGTTTTTATGAATTACCAAAGAAACATGCTATACCAGTAGGTTCTATACCATGTCTTAACTATAGGCGTGCATTAGATGAAGAAACTGAAGCCGAACGTAGAAAAGCGCAAGCAGCCGAAAATGAAGAAAATCAAACAATACTTACTTCCACAGAACCTACTGCCTCAACCGACTCCACCGAAAATTATTCGCCAATTCGTTGCCCGTATGGATATTCTGCAAATAATTCAACACAAACTGCAGTAGCACCTTTACCAACACCTATTGTAACAAATACTCAATTAGAACAAAATGGTTTAACTAACAATAAGGAAAGCACCAATGACAACTCTAATTCAACCACGACAAATCCCCTTGATAAAGATAAATTACGTAGTTTAGTTCCTGCTGCAAAAATTGTAACTGTCAAGGAAAACATCCAAAAAGAATCTCTAACACCCGATCAATTTAATCAATATTGCCAAAAACTATTTAAATTTCGTGTTATACGTGTTTTACGTTTCCGATCTTGGAATGCCAGACGTAAATTTACTAAAAATCGCAAAAATCTTAAAAATATTCAAAGACCAACGCTGCCAGATGGCACAAAACTAATTAAGTTTCCTGTTTTAGTACCTGGTGATGGGAAATCAAATCCTCGCGCCCGCAGAGAATGGATTATGAATCCGAGTGGTAAAAGTTATGTCTGCATTTTGCATGAGTATGTGCAACATGCTTTGAAAAAGCAGCCTACCTATGAATTCAAAGAATTGGAAAATGCTGCCACTCCTTATGCAGCCACCGTATCGATAAACGATTTAAAATATGGGACAGGTTACGGTACCAGCAAAAGACAAGCAAAATCCGAAGCAGCCAGAGAGACACTTGAAATTCTGATTCCAGAAATGAAAGATAAAATAACGGGTATTAAACAGGATAAAAGTGCAGTGGCAAAAAGTAATCAAAAGGATTTGTCGGTAAGAAGATTTAATTTATGAGATCTAGTATGTCTCTGTATGAAAATATTTTTTAATGTTTTAATCCTTCCTAAACTAAATCGATATATTGTTTGTAAATACGGCAGTTAGGGAGCTCTTCAGTAATAGCGTATTTATGAAATTTTGATAATACGAGTACACACTAACAAAAAATTCATATCATAAAAATTCCGCTTGTCTTAAGTGCGCCAAAAACTAAATGTGCTCTCGTTAGGTCCATTAATTTTCTAAAAGTTTTTACTAATTGTTATACCTGGTTCGCACACGTTAAATTTTTTTTGCACATGCTTTAATTCAGCTAGGAGAAATAAAAAGTAATACATACTTTCCCTTCCTTCCTTCCAGTGTGAACCAAATGCAAGTTTTAAGTATATGACATTGTATATATGTATGTATCTCTTTCTCCACCTCTCTCCCAACTGAACTGAAACTTGAGCAAGAAAAGTTGGCGTGTGTGGACCAGGTGTAAGTTTTAACGTACTAAGACAAAAAATATTGTTACTAGTAAATTTTTTACTTCAAAGTATTATTTGAAAAGATATTTTACGTTTATGAAATAAAGGTTAGGTTAGGTTAGGTTGATTGGAGGGGTGTGATAGCCCGACATACACTTAAGCCAGTGAAGGCTTGTTGTGCGCTCTCTCACTCACAAAGTTCCTTAATTTCCTCCAGCGTATTCCCCGTAATCGGGTTATGTCCGGTAAGGTGTGACCCCCAAGATATCGGGACCTTATTTGTGAGAAGGCGGGGCATTATCACAAATAGTGTTCCAATGTTTCGCCTAACTCTGTTGCCCTACAAGCAAGTGAGTTTATCCTCATTTCCAGTTATCCCCGCGTGCCCTGGCACCCATATGATGCGCAGTTTACCATGTGTCGAGTAACTGTTAATAGCGTTTTTGCAATCCCAAACTGTACGTGATTTAGTGCGTTCCGCTGAGATTGCTCTGATGGCCATCTGAATATCTATGAATATATTCACAAGTCCTGAGCTCCCCATTATATTGAGTTCCCTGATACACTCCGTTATCGCCCGAACTTCCGCCTGCAAAACTGTCCGACAGGCGGAAAAATAGTTCCGTGGTGTTTTCTATGTAAACACCAAGTCCCGTTTTCCAAATTTTCCGGTATGGACTCTCCTATGGCCGTAAAGATTCGTTGATGATGCGCTTCGTGTTCCTGACCGATCCACTCACCCATCACCTTTAGTCGTTTTGCTGTAAGAGCCGCTTCGTATTTTATACGAATTTCGATTGGCTGGATAGATAATATTGTTTCCATCGCCCCTGTTGTTGTCGTTCCGAAGGCCCCACTTAAACCAATACAGCAGGTTCTCTGAACTCTCTGTATTGTTTTGATGTTGCATTTATATTCCATCGATGTCCACCACACAATAGAAGCGTAGGTCATAATCGGCCTGATAACGCTACTATAAAGCCAGTGTTTCATCTCTGGATTCAGCCCCATCTTGTGCCTATGGACCGTTTACAGATTTACCAACATATATGAGCCTTTTTGACCCTTTCGTTTATGTGGTCTTTCCTTTTTAATTTCCGATCGAGAATGACTCCTAGATACTTCACCCTGTCGGAAATATTTATTGTCCTTTCAAGAAAGCGCGAATCATCATATGGAGCTATCCTCGTCTTTCTTGACAACAGGCCAATTTCAGTTTTTTCCGGGTTAACGTTCAACCCTCTTGGTTGAGCCCAGTTGTGTGCCAGGGTTAATGCCTCCTCGGCCTTCCGGCACAAATGATTTGGATCCCTTCCAAATCATCTGCGCGTAGCAGACTGTCTCGAATCCTTCATCGGCCAGAGTCCTAATCAGGGTATGTATTGTTGTAGTCCATATAAGGGGTGATAAAATCCCCCCTTGTGGAGTCCCACATTGCACCCCTTTTTCTTATACATACATTGTGCGCCTCACAATTAATTCATCTGTTTCTAAGAATCCTGCCCTAAATGAGAGACAAGTGACATTTCGAGTTTTGCCCAATCAGTTTTTGCCCTGTTCCGGAAGGTTATAGGTTCTGGCGGTTGAATTGCAATTTTAAACATAATATAACGATTATCTGAGAATGAGTGCTTGTTCAGAACCCTCCATTCAGCAATTTCATCGATTACGTTTTCAGAGCATATAGTTAAATCTAATACCTCCGCTATAATTCTATTAATAAAGGTAGACGTATTACCAATATTAACAGTTAATAGATCGTTAGTATTCAGAAATTCTAAAAGAGCCTGTCCCCTTTTATTAATGTTAGTACTACCCCATGCAATATGATGCGAATTAGTATCGCATCCGATTAGTACTTTCTTACCTTTTATTCTGCAATCTTCTACCAAGTGTTGCAATTGCGACGTTGGTGGTAGTGTCGGTGCATCATACGGCAAGTATACTGATGCTAGGCACATCTTCCCATTTCCCTGCTTCAGTACTGTTGCGTCTGCTGTGGATAAAAGAAAGCATAAATTTTTGTGACTAAGAATACAGGTCCTCAAGCGATTCCCTGCTTTAACACAAAATAATTGGTAGTTTACATGGTCTAATCTATTAACCCTGTTTTTTGTCGTCCAGGGTTCTTGTATTAATGCCACATGTATCTTTGTTAATTTTCTCCATCAAAGCATGAGTTGCTGTCTCGCTCCGGTGGAGGTTAATTTGGATGACCTTCCACTTCATCCTTCTAATAGGAGGTCCTCTTGGGAGTTGGTGTGATATTTTGCTGCAACTCCTCCTTGGCCGTCTGGACCTCCGAGACACCCGCCTGATTGTGGCTAGATGCAGCCTGTGCTGTGTTTATCCTGTCGTTGATGGAGGTGGTTTTCCCCTAGCTGCCGATACAGGACTTGCCTATTGTGAAATAGATAGCATTTGACACAAATAACACCTTCCCTTCAGATTTGGAAAGGCTGGAAATAGATCCTTGGTCGATGCCCACCACAAAAAGAGTTCCATTTTGGTCCTCCTCTCTGTGGAACACCTCCCATTTCTCTACCGCCAGTTCTTTGTTTTGTTTGCCAATAACATCCACAACACGGTCGGATGTGAATTTGCATTCCCATCCTTTGATGTAGAAGATTGCCTTGGTTAGAGTTGGTATATTTCTCCCTTCCACCAGTTCCAGCTTACAGCCTTTCCATTGCGGAGGGATTCTTTCTACCAACTTCTTAAGGGAGGCTGCTCATGTCTGCGATGCTAACCATAGCATCAGCACGTCCCTTTGAAACTCGCAGCTGTTTATTTTCATTGGAGATGCGTTATTGGTAGCCATAACGTATTCCAATATCGCGTTATTTACCAGATGCTCAACCACTTGCTGTTGATTTTCTGGTATTTTGCAAGTCGGACGTGAGGTGTCAATGACCGCGTAGCAGAGATTGTCACTGTATTGCCTCCTGGCTACCTTAGCGTAAGATGGCGGCTCTTTTTCTTTGGTTGCGTCTAGCTTCCTCTTATGCGTGAAGAGATTCGCTTTTTGGCGTTCTCTGCTTCCGCGGAAGATTTCACCCACGTGCCCGCCTTCTCAGTAAGTGCTGCACCTTTGGCGCCCTTACTAGAAGGATTCTTCATGGAGACTCCTTTAAGAAGGGAGACGCCCGGTTTTGGCGACTTACTGGTCGACGAGGAGCACCTTTTCTTATGCTTCGGCTCCGCAATGTTCTGCCGTTCTAAAGATCGGATCCTCTTACCAGTCTCTACCGAGGGCATCTTGCGCACTTTTAGATGCTGCCTGGTTCTTCTTGGCAAGTTTTCGCCTTTGGGCCACAGAGAGCCGCTTTTTCCTAGTATTTAGGTTCACGATTTTGTCGCTCACCTCATCTACCAGTCTGTCTAGATCCTGCGAAGGATCTCTACCTGACTGGTTTACGTTTTGAGAGTCAGAGTTGGTGTTCCCACCTGTCGCTGAAGGCTGGGTTGACTTTCAGTCCCCCCCCGGGTATTACCACCTCTTCCCCTCTTTTTGGTGTCGCTGTCCTTGTCCGATTTTCTGTTCCGTTGTCCGTTTATATGTCCATTGTCGTCATCATTATTTTTTCGTTTTTGTGTTGTTTGGAGTTGTTTTTTCTTTCATTTTTGGTCCCACGAGTGTAGGGGAAAGGTATCTCCTCCACGTCATAGCCCCCGATAACGTGGAGGGGGCGTAGTCTATTTGCTGAGTTGCACAGGTATCAGCAAAACCTCCTTTTGAATACAGTCTCGTGCCCCCGA
This sequence comes from Germaria angustata, assembly GCA_963681545.1. NCBI lineage: Eukaryota > Metazoa > Arthropoda > Insecta > Diptera > Tachinidae > Germaria > Germaria angustata. The sequence goes on from OY812998.1 coordinate 108,466,166, forward strand.
CTGCAAAGAGAACAGATAGGCACGGGTCGCGTACCACCTCTATTTGGGGGGGTGGATAACTTTTAGTATGCAGGCTTTTATGCCCACCGCCTTCTTCAGTTAAACTATGGATCCTATAGAGGACCCTCGTTCGGCTTCAGAAGAGGTGTGCAATTCAGCCCACACTTAAGCCCTCACACCTCGATAAGGTAGTTATCCCAGCAAGGGTTATGAAATAAAAGTTTGATAATATTTAACAACAAAAGTAAATATATTTTTGAGAGAATAACTTATTCTTAAACATAGTAGAAACGGCATCCATCCAATATCAAGAACAATGTCTAGTTTGTACTTACTTAAACGAAGGGATTGTAAATGGTACATACTTATTTGTACATTTTTAAAGACACAATAGTGTACGATAATAAAATAATAATAACACGAAAAATATTTAAAACAGCTGAATGAAATAGTGTAGCATGTAACTTTAGTTAGAAATTGTTAAATGTAAAGCGTTCGTTTCCTTTTTTTATTTTTTTATAATTTTGCATATTCCCCCTTATTATAGTTGTCGACTCCTTATAGGCAATAATTAACTAATATTGATGGCCAATTGTAATTTGATAAGCCATAGTAGTAGTAATATTCTATCAATAATATTTAATAGTTCTCGATAACGGTCCCACAATTGCCAATATATTGATGTCGACTTGGTGTGACGTCGACGTCGACAACCATAATAAGGGGGATTATTCTTATTCCGAAAGTAAACGAACCAGATCTACTTTGAAAACATATCCTTAGTTTTTTGTAATTCTTCGTTGAAAATATGCTTCAAATTCTTGCCTTACTAATACGTTTTTGACAAACTGTATGTATGTGAGTGTATATGTTATGCGTGTTTAGCGAATGCGAAACTGAATTATAAATTTAAATTTTTGCGAAAGTGATTGTGAATACTTACAATATATTTAATTTAATAGAAACGCAAATTTGTGTTTTTATTTAAATTAAATCTTATAATGCAAATATAAATTCTGAAAGCTCAAATCAAAAATAAAATAATTTTAAAATTTTGCGATATGCCCTGTGTTTATCAGTTTTAAACGAAAGTTTGCTAAATACTTTGAACAATCTAAGAACGTGTTTTCCAATTTGCTCATACATAGTTGCACAAACGTATTCTATAAACAATTTCTACCTCCTTAGCTTACAGTAAGGCATTGTTAATGACATTAAGTGTCTAAGTGTCCTTACACAAAATTTACAGCCAAGTCTTGAACTCCAATCATTTCTCCAATTAACTTGTCGATTTCGATAGATCTTATATTGGAAAAATTCCACTTATAATGGCGGTTTTAGACGTCATGTTTTTATATCTGCATTGGCTAGATGGTTAGCCTAGACTAACTATGCCATGTTAGGTTTTTTTGTCTTTCACTACACACAGGAGTTTTGTAGCTAAAATTTACACAACTCGAGTTTGCAAATGTTGATATATTGTTCTCATGTTTATGTATATTCTCTCTGGCGGATCTTGTCAATTTTATTTTCTAGGTCTTTGATGACATACGAATAGAGGATCCACGTGTTACAGAGTTTTGTAATAAAACTACAGAACCTTCACCTCATGCCATACTATTGACGTGCTTACAGCGAAATTTTGGTTTAGGCGAAGATGTACAAATTAATTATGAAATAAATCGTACACACAACAAAAAAAATGAATTCACCATGACTGTTGGTAAACATACAGCAAAGGTTTTATGTAAAAACAAACGTGAAGGTAAACAACTTGCCTCCCAAGCCATCCTACAGGTACATATACCAACGGAGTAAATACATATTTACATACATAAGTACATACATATGTATGTACTTATATTACAATACAGCTCATGCGTCATATAGCTTATTTTAAATTATTTTTTTACATACATATTTGTAGATATTACATCCTCACATTAAAACTTGGGGTTCTCTCCTACGCTTATATGGAAACAATTCCATAAAGACATTCAAAGAAAAGAAACAAGAAGAACAGGAAATCACAGTTCTTCAAAGCAAAGCTGCCATTAATCAACCAAATTACGCTATATTGGAAAAATTACGCAGTGAGATGTTAAAATTAAGTGAAAAGAACAAATCCGTACAGAGCAAAGGAACCTTTATACCTCCAAACGATGTCGACCTGCCAACATCATCAGGTTCAAACCTGAACAACGTTGAACTCTAGTAGCAATTAATGACACAAATGACAGATACTAGTTTATACATAGCTAATCTATGAAAATATCATAACAATATATGAAAAAAAAACTACTTAAATAACATTAATTAAGAAATAGTCTGAATTGTAAAGTGGTTTTGTGTTCGATTGTGATTCCTATCAAATACACTATGACTAATTTCTCTTTTAAGATTTTGTTAAAATTATGAAATGTATTGTACTTTAATAAATAGAAAGAAATAATCATACATATTAATGGCGGTTTCTCTTCTAAAAAAATGCAACATTCTTGCCCTTTCAAAGAGAAAAACGGAAATTAATGTTCTTCCATACGTAAGTTTGAACTTATTAGGAAGGAGTTACATATGTATATTTTATAAATTAAAACGATAAATCATAAATTAATTGTGCAGCATTTTTTTCAGAAAAGAAAACGTCTTAGCACACGATTGCTAAAGTATTAAATATTATATAAAAATTACTTTAGCAATTCGTGAATACAGTTTCAATTATTTTTATTTCCTTTTAAGTATATACATATGTAAACATGGTGAAAATTTACCATGCGGTTTATGGAGGTAGAGCTGCCAATAAATGTCGATTCGATTGGGATTTGCATTTTAAATAATTCTCAATAATAATACCTATTTTATATATAAATGTTATTGTGTTCTTGGTTCTGTCTTAAATCCATGTAAAATAAGCAACTTGGTGAGTTAATAAAAGCCTTATTTTTTAATGCTTGTAGTGCATAATTTCTATTATAACACTGTTTCATTAATTTAATAATTGAAATGAAATACATTATCTGATTTTATATAAGTACGTATGTGTGTACAAATTAAATTTCGTTTAAAAATTTATATTGAATCACAACGAAATTTTTCGAACGAACAGAAAATTTTAATAAATAATTAAAAAATTGAAATTTATTATTCGGAATATTCTCCCCAAACTGCTTAAACTTCACTTACGATTTCGTTTAGCGACCAATGAAATGCCGGCATATGAAGAGCTAAGGCCACAACAAATAATGCATTTTGGATAAATAATGTTATGTATACTTCATTTGTTGAATGGGCCATTCAATCAATATTTATTGGCAGAAAGTAAGATGTATATATACATATATAATGATTTTCCTTGAATATTTGAAGTATCGATCGAGATGTGTTGGTAAAACTCTTTCCGTATATGCTATAGTCATCGTTTTATAAATGAGTATTCATATTCGAATGAAAATGGCGATTTCCATTGTTCATACTTTCACCTCCAGTTTCCAATTGCTTTGCAGTTTTATTCTGCGCTACGAAATATATACATACATACATATTTTATACATTTTATTGCAAATTAAGCTAATAGAAACAGATTGCCAAGTTCCAATTTAGAAATGTTTCGTAATTAAATTACAAATGTTAATCATCGATTACAATGAAGGCTGATAGCCCACCCCTCTTTAATCAGTATCATTATATGATGAATATGTATTCACCTTAATCATGAAAAAAGCGAAATATGTATATATTTTTCACCTAAAACATTGTTCATGAACAAACAAAAAAAAATTTTTTAAAATTCAGAAAATTGTCGATCGAAGTTTCGTGAATTTTTATTCACCATACATGTGATATATTGCATACACATAAATCAAAATATGTATATTGTTTTGGGAACTAAGTAAAAATATTTATTCAATTAATAAATTTTATCTAACATACCTAATAAATGTACATATGCATGCATATTAATGTGTATGTATGTATATGTATGTACTACATACCCATATGACTTCGTTTTTAAAATTTACCAAATACCCAATTCTTTGATTTTTCGAGAATAAACTTCACCACACGAAACAATTGTGGCAAACTCTTCACTGGATTTCTTTTACAATGGCAGCACTGCAAAAAGCAGAGATATACTAAAATAATCCAAGTGCAGAAATAGAGAAAATACATACATAAGTACTTATAATTGTTAAAATAAACCAGAACAAAAACAGCAAAAAACTACAACAACTTCTGTTTTAATAATAATAACTATAAGCAAAGTTTTAAGTAAAAATATTAACATTCATTGAACAAATTCTAAACGGAGATGGCAATAAAATTTGCAAATCAATCAAGCAAATTGTCGCAAAACATTGAGTAGAAGAAAAAATAAGACTTCGAACAAAAAGAAGAAACGGCGTACATACATACTTACATAGATGTACATACTACATACTTATGTACGTATGAAACAGGAAATATTCGACGCAACAATAAAAAAGACGACAAGACTCTGAAAGCAAACGGCCATTGGAGATAAAAATGTATTGGTTCATGTTTGGACCACAGTGATTTAGACACGCTCTGAAAACACATTTTTTAAAAGTTGTTTTAAGTGGAAAAAAGTAATTTGGAATCTGTGGAAATTAGGAGAAACTCAGACCGACCCTTATCAAGTGTAAAAACTTTTAGCTGGAGACTAGCGCAATACTTGTATTTGTGACTACATTCCATATTCCATATGATATAATTAGAAGGTAAGTTCTTGCATTTAAATTTTTAATGTTTTCTTTTAAAAAACACAAATAATTGTTTTCCTACGATTTTATCGTTAATGGCCTCTTCTTTAATCGGTTACACTATTCCATGAATGCCATCATGTAACAAAGATATTACAATATGTGCAGTCAGTAAATGGTGGTTTGTGTCGTTGGATAAGTATCATTGACTTTAATGTTTTATGCAGACAAGTTTTGATTGGTGTTAGTGTTTTGGGTGTTCGTATTTACGAATCGGATATGTCTTACTGGCTGTCTATTTGTTCATGCGACCGTACATTCATATACATATCATTGTACATTTCCATATCTTTGGCCGCTTTATGAATTTTCTTTCTCTAAAGTTTTAGTTATATATTTTAAGGACTTATTAAAAGCTTCCTTAAATGCTGTAAAACTCAAAGAGGCCACTAATTGCTTAATATGTATGATACACAACAATTTTTTCACTAGAAATTTATTATTTTGTATCTATTGCTTTTGCAACTCCATAAATACATATCTACATACGCACGTACATATACATATGTACATATGTAAAAATTTAAATGCATACATACATACATAAGTATGTACTTATATTCTTTATATGTACATATATATATATATATATATATATATATATATATATATATATATATATATATATATATATATATATATATGTATATAACGTACATATTAATGTAATATTGTTTACAATTTTAAGGTTAGATTTTAAATGTATAACAAAATTTGTATATGATGTACATATGCCAGATCATGTTTTTGGAATAGGAAATATTGTAGTACACAAAGGCATAGATTTAATATTTCATTTGATAATATGTCCTTTGGCATATGCATATATTACTTAAATTTAAAATTGATGTTGTTCCTTCTCAACATTGGCTTTCCATTCACATCTAAATATATGAACATACATACTATAGTATGGTATATACATAAATATGTACATACGTACACAATTGGACTTATAAAAAATAATCGGATTTTCTAGCAAATTATACTTACTTATGTATATAATTTATAAAAAGGTGGAAATCTGCAGAGAAGATTCAGAGATTTGTAAGTGATGCCGGAATATAAGTAAGTACATACTTACATACATAAGTACATATGTATAAGCTTTTGTAAGGTTTATGATTGGCGCTTTGGTCTAATTTGAACTATTGGATTATTAATACTTATGTATTTTTTAACGTTTATACACCCATAACTGTATCATTTTTGAACCAATTTTCAAAATTATATTTTTGGGCCTAATAATTTTTGTTTTTTTTTTTTTTATCGGACGTACAATTTGCTCGCCCTCTCTCTCTCACATACATAAGTATAAATTTAAGTGAAAATCGGACGGACAAAGCGGATCTACATATTTTCGGTTCGATTGGCTATTTGTATTCAAGCCGGCGTTTTTTCTAGAATTATTTAAAAGTAGGAACAATAATTTATTTTCTTGGTTTGTTAAAATTTTTAATACTTAGATGAAAAGAACTCTTAGTTTCCAAACACGATATTTTTGGTTTAAATTAAATCCTTAATATACATACATATAAAGCATATACATATGAATGTACATATTTATGTAAATTTATATATGTACATCTGTTTGTACAAATATTTTACTGAAGGTTTTTGTTGAACTATTTAAGGGCATCTGCACAAAAAGTATACTTTTATAGACGAGATGACGTAATAAGTATAAATAAGTATGTACATACATATATATTAAAATTATTTTGGAAATTAACCAAAAAGTTTTCAGTGTTTTCTTGACCCAACTTTAGCTCTTTCCATGCCAGAAAAATATTCGTACGATGTTAGAAAAAAATTCCTTATGGGATCCCTGATTAAATCACTAATAAAGGCATACAAATTGGTAACGACCAAACTTTAATTCACATTTAATTCTGTATTTGAGTATATATATATATACAGTTTGTCAAGAAATTGTTTTGACAGTGTGCAAATAGTTTTTATTTTGACTTTCATCATTAAAAAACAAAACGTGTTTTAACTCTTTTACCATTTTTTTTATAATCTAATTTTAGCTATATGTTAACTAACAAATAACGGCAAGGAGAACAAAATAAAAACTTAAGATTAAGAAATAAGATAAAAAATTAAAAGAAACTCAAGAATGTTGTTGTCAAGAAAATGTTTTTACATACTAATATAATATGAAAAAATGGATTGGATCTTTAAATTTAGGATTATCAATATTTTGTGTGGCCACCATTGGCATCAATTAGGGCTTGCAGGCGCCGTTTCTTTGAAAAAAAAAATAAATTTTTGTACATATTCTGTTGGTTTTTTATTCCATTCTTCAAAAATTACAGCTTTTAACTCACTTTGGTTTCTGGGACGCCTTTTGGCAGTATTTTTCTTTAGACAAGACCATAAATTTTCAATTGGGTTTAAATCTGGACTCTGAGCAGGTGTATCGAGTACCTTACCGCAGTTGTAGAGAAGCCACGTCCTTACCAAAAGAGCCTTATGTTTAGGGTCATTATCCTGATAAAATTTGAAATTCGGCTTTCTATCAGAATAAAACCCAAATTTAGTCGCGGTGTTAACTAGATGACGCTTTAATATACCCAGGTATTGATTAGCATCCATAGTGTTCTCAATAAAACAAAGATCTCCAACTCCCTTACTAGAAATGCACCCCCAAACCATTACTGAAAGTTTTCCAAATTTTACAGTTGGAATTATGTTTCGACTTTCCAATGCTTTCAAAGGTTTTCTCCATACTCTATTAGGACCATCATTGTAGAAAAGCATTATTTTGGTCTCATCACAAAATATAACGTCATCCCAGTAGTCGTCAGGCTTGGAAATATGTGTTACAGCAAAAGACAATCGTCTTTCTTTATGTTGCATTGTAAGCAGTGTTTTTTTTCGTGCCAGTCTGGATGAATAGTCGTTCTTTTTCAAAACTTGTCATACCGTTTCGTGAGAGACTGTCACGCCACACTCTTCTTTAAGTTCACATGCAAGCGTTCGTATGGATACCAAAAGGTTTTCGTCTACCTTTCTTCTTAAAAGACGTTCTGTTCTCTCCGAAATTTTACGTGGACGCCCAGTTGGAAGCTTTAACGTTAGACTATTTTCTTTTTCAGCGCGATTTAAAATATTGTACACTTTGCCTAGTTATTGAAAACATTTTAGACAACTCTTGGACCGTTTTCCCGATCGCGTGGTTATAGTAAACTAACTGAATTACACCGGTCGACGTTCTTTTGCCAGGCATTTTAAATCCTCGTAAAATTATCGTCTTCAGTTATAAAAAAAACAAAACTATAATTAAATCATTATCAATGATCACTTGACTAACGAAAAAAATTGTAGTTTGAACAGTAAAAACTAACGGTATAAAAAAACACACACACAAAAAGAAATTGTAAAAACATTTTCTTGACAACAAAATTTTTGTATTTATTTTGTTTTTCTTCTATTTTTTTGTTATTATTCTCTATTTTCTCTTTCTTTTGCTCCTGTTTGTTAACTAATATATAGATAAAATAGAATTGAAAAGAAAAAATTGTTAAACTACAAAGGAAAACTATTTTTTGCATTATTAAAGTCAAAACAATAATTTTTTTCACTATGTCAAAACAATAATTTTTTTCACTATGTCAAAACAATTTCTTGACAAACTGTATATATATATATATATATATATATATATATATATATATATATATATATATATATATATATATATATATATATATATATATATATATATATATATATATATATATATATATATATATATATATATATATATATATATATATATATATATATATATATATATATATATATATATATATATATATATATATATATATATATATATATATATATATATATATATATATATATATATATATATATATATATATATATATATATATATATATATATATATATATATATATATATATATATATATATATATATATATATATATATATATATATATATATATATATATATATATATATATATATATATATATATATATATATATATATATATATATATATATATATATATATATATATATATATATATATATATATATATATATATATATATATATATATATATATATATATATATATATATATATATATATATATATATATATATATATATATATATATATATATATATATATATATATATATATATATATATATATATATATATATATATATATATATATATATATATATATATATATATATATATATATATATATATATATATATATATATATATATATATATATATATATATATATATATATATATATATATATATATATATATATATATATATATATATATATATATATATATATATATATATATATATATATATATATATATATATATATATATATATATATATATATATATATATATATATATATATATATATATATATATATATATATATATATATATATATATATATATATATATATATATATATATATATATATATATATATATATATATATATATATATATATATATATATATATATATATATATATATATATATATATATATATATATATACTTATGTATACATATGTATATGTGACCCGCAAAATAGAATGGAAAATAAGGGTAAAAACCGGTTTTGTTCAGGAGAGCCATTTTAAAGATTTAAATATGTATGTACGTGTATCTTTGGTGTACCATCACTTTCATAAAACGCGCATATCTCTGGGAGGGAACACTTGCCATGAATCGGTCTCATTCGATGCTCAGATGTTGTCCACATAAAAAAAAAATTAAAATTGATTTTTTTACCCTTAGGTCCCTTTCTCTATGCGCTGTCACATACTTATATATATATATATATATATATATATATATATATATATATATATATATATATATATATATATATATATATATATATATGTATATGTATGTATATACACACATACATACATACATATATATATATATATATATATATGTATATATATATATATATATATATATATATATATATATATATATATATATATATATATATATATATATATATATATATATATATATATACTATAATAAATCTACACTAACTAAATAATTGAAAAATTGTAGTATGTACTACAATCAGTAAAAAAAAACAAGAACTCTACAAAATCTAAGAAAAATTTTAACGAGAACAAATATGTACATGTGCATGTACATATTCGTATGTACTTATGTATGTCCATGTATGTATATTTTTAATTTAACAAGTCTACAATTTTCTTGTGCCATGTGGTAGTTTTTGTTGTTGGCCTTAAATACTTATAGCAGCGGGGCAGCTAGTCGGCTGCTCAGAGCAAGATTGTTTTTGCTTGGCTCCCATTTTGCGTATAATTTTGTATATTTTTTGTTTTTATTACTTTTTTCTGTTTTATTTGTATTATTCGTTCGTTCGTTTCTTCGTTTCATTTCATTTGATTATTTTATTTTATTGTTGATTTTGTTTGTGCGTTTTTCTAGTTGTAGTAGTGTTTAATATATAGTGTAGAGACTGACAACTACCATTCGGTGTATTATAAAATAATTTTCAATATTATTTGTTCGTTCGGCATTATTTAGTTGTGGTCTCTGCATAACAAATCACAATCACGAACGAATGTGACTATAAAAAAAGAAAATTTAATAATTATATTAAAAGTGGTTTAATGTGGGCTGACATTTAAGAAAAAATTCAACTTACTACTCAATACTTAGGAAACTTATGTAACTTATTAAAAATAAATTACAACTGTATTTCAGACACTTTCTACTCTAAATTTGCAGATTGTTTCGTGCGCTAATCGTTGGCAAAATGGAAAACAATGGAAGAGAGAAGAATGAAAGCTTAGATTTATTAGAAGATCCCATGTACGAAGCTTTAGAAGACGAAGACGTGTACAATAGTGAAAACCAGACAATGGAAACTCAAGATAATTATAGTATGTTTGTGGAAGAACAAAAAGATGATGGGCAATATGATTCAGATCAAGATATGGATAAAACGCCTATATCTCAAAGCCGTTCTAATGAAAATAATGATAACCATATTGATGAAGAAGATATCTCATTGGAATATGACGAGGAAGAAGAGTTGTGCGACGAGTATCTTCGAGAAGGTTCAGAATCATATGTGGAACCTATTGCATCAGATAAGCCAAATGATGCGTTAATTGTACAGGATAATGATGGCATGATAAAGAAGATTAAAATATGCCATACGACAAAAGTTGTTGCTGGCAGTACGGAAAATAAAATAAAAAAAATATTAAATGGTCCTCAAACTGCGGGAAATAATAATAAATTTTTGGTTCGCAGCAGTACTCCCATGTCGAGGGAGTATTTGGCATTACAAAGATCGGTAAATGAATCAAAAATTTTAACTGAATTCGTTACAGATGCAGCTAATGAGAAACCTCGAAAATTAAGAGCAAAGGATTCCGCGAACTCCCATATATCTTCAACGGCAGATCACTCATATTCATCGATTAAGAAAAGCTCTCAATTGTCACCAGAGAAGATCAACCCTGATATTAGTAATAATACCAGTCCTTCACAGGGTAAACGTCATCATGGCAAACGTTATGCGCCTCTTAAGGATAGTGATTCTGATGTAGATTCCTCATCAAATCTAAGGCCAAGATCTCGCAGCAAAAGTATGCACAACAGTGAATTCTATTTAACAGGCTCCCATAAAAAGCTTAAAAAATGGCCGTCTGAGGAACGTTTACATAAACGTACCAATATGCGTTCAGAAAACTCAGAATTCGCTCAAAAACAAATGGAGTTTCTACAACGTGTCATACATGCTTGTGAAAATCCTCGAAGTCGTTCTAGATCTAGATCATGTGGCAGAAAAACTCCTAGCTCATTAAATGAACAAAGTTTTGGTAGCGGAGGAGGCAGTGTGATTGCTATACAGCAACAAAAACCTCAGAAAAGTAGCAGCAAAGAACGAAATTCTAAGCGTAATAAATACGATATGAGTTCCGAAAATGATGAACAACTTTTGGGGGAAAACAATTCCGAACAGCCTGATGAGGAGTATGTAAATGAAAGTCAGGCATCGTTGATGAGTGTTAATTCAACAGGCGATAACACTTTAGCGGATAACAATGAAGTGGAAGCACATTTAAAATCTGTGTGGCAACCATCTCCTAAGGTAAAGTATAAAGTTATATACATATATTTTTTAAATCTTTGAATAACATGTATTATATTTTTAATTGCTATGTTGTTATATCTTTTACTACATAGTATATAATATTTTCCATTATTGCAATACAGGTACATATAGTACATACGTGTCTTTCTTTGTCTAAAAAAAATTATAATAATAATAATAAATCTTGCATTGATCTGATAGTTTAAAAAATACGGGTTTAATCAGAAACATAATTGTTATAGCAAATATTTGAGTAACAGTTACGAGTACAATTGGGTATTAGTTTTTTTGGTCCTTAATAACGAATTAAATTTTGTTATTTATTTTTTGGTCTTCCATAACTATAACAAATGCTTTTTATCTTTATTATCAGTCTTCCATAAAAATTACAAAAATGATTATATATTTCTCGATCATTCATAACCACAACAAAAGATTTTTATTATTTTTGGTCTCTATAACAATTATAATCAAAATTTTTTAAATTTTCGTTATAGTTTTTATTAAAAAATAGTAAAAAATGTTATAAACAAAAAAAAAAAAAGTCTGATAATAGTTGTAGAGGACAGAAAAAAATAATGTGTCTTTTTGAAAAAAAGCTTTTTCAAAACTGTGTATTATATATTGATTTATTGATGTTAAATAAATGTAATAAAATAAGATATTATTCATATGAAATGTAAATTTAGGTATTTGATATAACAAAATACATATGAAACAAATAATAAAATCGCTTTAACATCAATTAAAAAGTACAAAATTTCAAGTCGTTTCAAAGGAAACAGATACATAAAAGGAAATGCAGACAGACATCGAACTAAAAATAAGCCAAGCAAAACCGAGAAATTTTTTAATAATTATTAGATTGCAGAGAGAATAAACTCTTTTGTAAACAGGGATAAACATTACGTTATCGGCCACAAATTATCACATGAAAGTTTGTGTTCTAATGATAATGTACTAGCAGCTGCACAGATAGATGAACGAACGCTGATTGTGATGGTGTGTCGACTATCGAAAACAGTACTGCTCTGTTTTGCTAGTGTTATAATTGACATCCCCTTCTTTCTTAATAAAATTAATGAAATTATTAATCTGAATTCATAAATTCAGTAATCAAATTCGAGCCAGACAAATGATCAATGATAATATAATTTTCAATATAAGCATAAAATGCCTATACGGGTACATATCTGCCCAATATGAAGAAAATTCTTATAAAAAGTAAGTTCCAAAACTAAAACTCGACTACTGACAAAACACGATCTAATAAGTATGAAAGAAGAAAATATTCTTATTCGAAATTGTTATGTAGAAATTATTCAACGTATATTCCTTACTGAATAAATAACCTTTACGTAATATATTCTAATGTATTTAATACGTATTCATATTGATGTTCAGATAATGCCCTAAAGCTTAAATTGTTAAAGGAAAAAATATATGTAATTATGAAGATAAACACAGCAGAAGGGAACAGCTTTTTCATTTAAGAAATTTTTATGATAAGAATTCAAATGATTTAATGAATATTTTGGTTCACAACATAAAAATAACTCTATAGTATCATAATGATTCATATCAATTTTTATAAGCAAACACAATTGTTATCGGCACAAGGTATGGTATATTTAGTAAATGTACCTTGATTCAGTTCATATTAATTTATTTTACGTGTTTATCACAATGAGAAATAAATAATTATGTTTCTAATTTATTTAATTGCAGCCCGGCTATGATAGCTTTTGTTGGAAATGCCATGAAAATAAAGTAAATTTATGCTGTTGCAAATGTATACGTAGTTATCATGCCGCATGTATTAAAATTAACAAGTTCGACAATATATGGTTGTGTCCAGAATGTACAGCCGTGGAGAATTTATTGAATAATCCAAAAAGGTAATAAATATATATATTTACATTTGATATTAAAAGTTTTCTTTATTTAATTTGATATTCATTATTTTATTTAAAGATCACGTCGAAATGAATTGTCGTTGGATTTGCTAAGTCAATTGCTTTCGTTTGCTCTAAAACGTATGCGATATACTAAAGGGGTAAGATTTTACAAATAAATTAAAAAAAATAAAATTTAAAATCTGTTATTTTCAAAGAGAACTTTTTTACGTAAAAATTTAAAAAAATAACATTTTTAATAAGTCGAAAATAAGCTTTAAAAAATTGTAAATTTTTTTAATGATTACTAAAACAAAATGTTGCTTAAGAAATTTTTCAGGTAAATTTTATATAAATTTTCACCCAAAAAAATATCATAAATGTCTTCAAAAATGTCTTCTATATGACATGATAAAAAAAAATGTTAACTGCCCAAGCAATATTTTGTTAGATAATTTTTTTATTCCATAAAATACTACAATATCAAAACAATAAATTGTCAATCAGTATTTTAAATAACCCATTTTTAAGTTCCCTCTTTTCCTAAAATTGTGAACATCGTTTAATTTAAGGAAGTTTAATAATAATAAGTTATTTCCTTAATATTGAAATTTGTTATTTTGGCATATTCTCCCCTACTAATTGTTAAAACAATTGCAGTTTTTGCTTAATTTATTGATTATGTATTTTGTAATAATAATAATATACAATAGAGAATTCTCATATTTTGCTTTGTTTGACATAATCATACGAGATTGAATGTTTGGTTTAGCGACCAATGAAATATCAGCATATGAACAGCTAAAGCCATAACAAACAATAAGTTTTTTAAGTTATTTCTATTAAAAGGCGTTTCAATTTAACACAAAGTCACAGCCAATTAGAGACGGCATCGACGTCAATTTTGCTTCCATAATACTAAACATATGTTAAAAGTTATTGATAAATGGCAATATTGCCAACTGGAATACCGATTTGAAAAAAATTCAATAAAGTAAGCCTTTGTATTCTATTGCCGTTGGCAAGTATAATAAGGGTTAATAAGGTTCCCGATGCAGTATTTAGTATAATGAACCACCTTGTATCGGTTTTTTTTAATATGTATGTATATGACATTAAAAAGATTTACTTAAATTGTATTTTTATACTTATGCAACTAGTCGTATGCTAGTGGCCGAAATTCGACGAGTTTCAGATTTCTTAATAAAAATTATACCTAGCCGATATATTTTTTTTTAATTTTTTGTGACAGCTGCCTGAAAATCATATTACCATACCTGAAAGGATTGAAAACATAGTAACAATTTTAAACTTCACAAGAGAGAAATAGTTTTTCTCTCACCTATTAAATTAAAGAATATTACAAAGTTGTTTAAATCAACCGAATCCCGCAGATCAGCTACTTTATTAAAAACTGTTCTAATAAAGTGTTAATTTACTTATTTTTCCTTTTGAGAATTTAGGAAACTAATCCCGTATATCTTTGCGTTACTCTCACGTTACAAGTTTTTACTGGGAGAGTAAACCTTTTGCTAGTCGAATAAAAATTTCAATATTATCTTTTCTTCAAAATAAGACTAAATTCCTATTCACTAATTTTTGATACTATTGAAAAAATATATACTTATATAGTGTATTAATTCACTTAATTAAAAAATAAATACATATTGCTATTTTCATGACTCATATCTCTTATTATTTCTCACACAACTAAATTTAACCTCTTTAATACACTGAAGCAATCAATGTACACACATGTACTTTACGTACTGGTACAACACGTCGATAATTAATTTAATATGCAACAAAATTGAGGTTATGCAGTATTAATTTAATTTGAACAAAGAAAAGTTTTTATATTTATACATTTTGTACATATGTACATGTATGTATACTCGTATTGTTGGTGATTTCTTCATGTTACGCATTTTATCTATAATACATTTGTACATATCTATGTATGTATGTGCGTATTTATTTGAAATATTTGCTACGAAATACTCATTTATTAATAATGTAGACATAGACAGGCGGACTCTTGATATTTTCTTATTCTAATTAATAGTTAAGATACATATGTACATGCATATCTATGTACATGTATACACACATATGATATATAATAACTCTGTGGTAATAATGAATAAGTGCCTAAGTCGACTTTAGCTCAAAACGAGTTAATCAACAATCAACTACAAAAATTTACCTAAGATCTCAATAAACAAATTTCTACAACATATAAACTTCCTGGGAATAATTCTGAACACCGTTTTTTAATTTCATTTGTTTTTTATTTACTTCAACATTGAGATACTATGCTAGTGTTCATAATTATTCCCAGGAAGTTTATATGTTGTAGAAATTTGTTTATTGAGATCTTAGGTAAATTTTTGTAGTTGATTGTTTCCTTGAATTTTGAACGGTTTGCTACCTATGGACCTGAACAAGAGAAAAATGTAAAAAAATCGAATTTTTTTAGGTTTTTTGCGATTTTTATCTGGAAGGTGAAGTTTTTTTGATTTTATATGTTCGCAATTTTTGTTCTTTATGACAAGAGCTAAAAGTTTGCCTCAGAGAGTAAATCGAAATTCGGGACGGTTTGCAAGATATGATCCCGAGAAAATGATCACTTTTTTGCGAAAATGATACTGAGGCCCCAAATCTTTGGCGGCCCATAAAAAAGTGCATGACTTTGGGAAAAATTGGGAGACACGGGTCTTTTTTTTAGTCTTTTATCACGTAGTGGTGTCCGTATATGGTTATTTTGCCACGACTTAAAAAATTACACAAAGTGTTAAATTATCGGTTTATTAAAAATATTAGGAACTGGGTTATTAATATCCTCAGATGCATACTATTGTTTAAAACTCCTTTTTGACGACAGTCGAATTTGGATAAGCGAACGTCGTCTAAATGAAAGAAATAGCTTAACTGAAATTAAATACTATCAACTATTACATTTGATTAATTTCAAAGCACTTTAGATCGATCGTCTTAAAGAAAGTCCATATAAAGGAAACATATTTTAGACTGAAATTAATTGGTTGGCTTGACTTTGTTTACTGAATTTGTGACTTCAGACCAAAATGCAAAAATATTCATTTACTTATGGCGAAAACACCACGCAATGCCATCTCATTTTTATTTAAGCGGACTTCTGATAAGAGTAAAACGAGCTCACCACTTTTAAAAATGATCTTTGAAACGAAAATAATATAAATACTAATAATAAAAGACACGTATGCTGATAATCGATTTAGATTTATTTTATAAAGTATTAATTACAAGATTTCGCTATATTTATATAAATTTAAAGGAGGATATTAGAACATCTTGAACAGACGAAACAGACGGAAATATATCCAAAAATTTATTATGAAAGTTATGCCTTTCAGGAACTCGTTTTCGAGTTACATACTCTTTTATAAAAAATTATATATATTTACATCGGGAGACATGTTCATAACGTTTGCAGCTGTTCATATCGTTTAAAAGGTTATTTATTTATTAAAGCTTTCTAATAATAATAATTTTTAATTTATTTCAGCACTACAGTTTTGTAATGCCCTATGAAGAGTCTTCTATATATAAAAAGTATATAGTAAATCCCGTGTCATTAGGGGGACTTCAGGCTAGAATTGAAGCGAAAGAATTTCGTTGCGCAGAGGAATTTGTTAATGAAACAAAGTGGATGTTGCACAATGCCTACATATTGAGTAGTCGCAGTAAGTTAAAAAATTTAAAAATTTAATTTAATTTAATACACAAAGGTATTAATGTTTTCGTGAAAATTTTCTAAAGATAATACGAAAATTGTATTGGCGGCAAAGTCGATCTTCAAAATATGTCGCCAAGAAGCAAATGAAATTGAAACATGTGCAGAATGTTATTTGAATGCCAATACCAGGACTGACTGGTTTGTGGACGTTTGTTCTCAGCCGCATTTATTACTGTGGGCCAAATTAAAGGGCTTTCCGTATTGGCCAGCCAAAGCAATGGGCTTAGGACAAAATTCTTTAATAAATGTGCGTTTCTTTGGCGAGCATGATCGGGCATTTGTACCATTAAAGGATTGTTTTCTTTACTGTGAGCAAGATCCGAATACGGCCACAGGTAAAAGAGCTGCCCGAGAGTTGGCAGACTGTATTAAAGAAGTAGAAGAGCATATAAGTAAAATAAGATCTAAAGTAGGTGGTTTTAAATATGCGCCATTTAAAACGCCCTATGAACCAGCAGAAGAAATGAAACAATTGGCTGAAATGATGCCAGGTGTAGAAGATTTTATAAAAAAACAACAAGGCATGATAATAAAACCTTCGCTGCAATTCAAAATTTATAAAACTGCCGACAATAACTTGTCTATTGTGCAGAAAGCCTCTACAACGCCCGAGTTACCATCCATTGCAAATGAAACCGAAGAAAAGAAAAAGAAGTTGAATAGCGAAAGCAATGATTGCAAAAAATTGGAGGAATCAACTTCGTCGCCTCCTAAATATGAAGTAGTTTCAAAAGTCGGCTCTGATGATAGCAGCTCTTCCAAATTAAGCACTGTTATTTTAAAACGTAAGTCGGTTAATGGTGAATCGAAAAAAGTAATCGATGACGAAGCTGCCGAATCGACCCTACCGAAAATGACAAAACTTGCAGATCAGTCCATGGAAGAAGATTTTATTAAATTGAACACAAAACGCAAACCGGATAATGAGACTCTTGAAAAATCTAAAGCGAAAAATGCAAAAGTTGAGCCTAAAATTCCCATCATGACCATAAAGACTTTAGCGGGAAAAGCATCACCCGAAATTCACAACAGTGGAACAAAGAACAATACTCTTGGATTATCAATTTCAAATGATAATGACACCTCTAAGCAAGTGTCTGAGAGCCAACAAAATGAAACTAATGAAAAACAAAAGGTAATGGAAAATTTAGTGAAACATAAACAAGGTGTTACCATAAAGAAAATTTCTAAAGATCTTCCAAATTCGAATTTTGTCGAAAACATCAGTTCAGATACTCCCAAGGAATCACAAAAGGACATTTCTAAAGACAAAAAAACAAATAAACAACAAAAGAGCGAAGACGAAATAGCGCGAGAAAATCAAAAAGTTAATAACATATTAAAAGGCTTGGTGCCATTTGTAGAAGTTAAACAAGAAGTGTTAACGGACAATGAAGAGGAAGCAGAAAAGCCAAACGAAAAGTGTGCTGACAAGGAAGCCAATACAAAAACCAACAGCCCTAACAAGGAAAATTTGCAAAAAGTTCCAGATACTACTGATAAAACTCCACAGACCGATAATAATAACTGTAGTGGCGACAGAACTGATAGAGTAAAGTCCACAGAAAAGCTCACAGAGAAGGAAGACGGCACTGAACTTATGACACAGGTAAAACAAGAGGTCCTATCAGATGAAGATGAAGCTAACGAAATTGCAATTTTGAGTACTAGTGCTAATAAAACAACTGTCGATTCAGGGCAAATGAGTGTTAACGGCAGTAACAACCGTGCTGAGAAACAAGTTGCTACAGGTAGTGCAAACGATGTTCGTGTTGTAGGGGATACAACAATACAAAAATTACCCAATAAAAATAGTCAAACTCAATTCCATATTTATGGCAATAACTCAGGTGCTAATAGCAACAATGGAAATATCAGTAGTAATGCTAACAACAATAACAACAATTACAGTACGAAGCGTTTCTCCTTGAAAGGTGTTCCATACGGCCCTTTGCCGGCTTCAGCATTTCCAAAAATCATTACGTCAAAATCATTCCATCAATCTGATATAAATTTGCAGCCAAGAGCCAAGAAATCATTTCCACAACATTCTCCACCCATTGAGAAATTAAAGCCCAATAATAATCAGAATTCACTAACACAATCGTTCGCACCAACAACCAGTCAACATTTGGATCAAAAAAGAGCAATGGCTAAGAATACCATGGTAACTATACCGGTAGATATAGCTGCAAATCGGGCATCCACATCTGCTGGCACCATAATCATTGGCAGCATACCCGTGCCTCCTTTAACAGCAGTTTCGAAGACGGTACCATCTTCGCAAGGGCACAATTCTACGGCTCGTAACTCTCCTGCTACTATTACTGTTTCCGGCTCATCAGGCAGTTTAACAACATCCTCAGTAGTGGTACAAGCAAAGACATCTACATCGCTAGTAACAACCACATCTTCCACTGTCAGAAATTCCCCAGTAACTGTCACATCCTCATCACCTCTTTTAGCCCCGCTTACGTCAACATCTTCATTGTTATCCACACCGGTATCTGCAGTAACATTGAATCACTTAACAATGACAACACCGCCACCTTTAGCAGGTTTATCCAATAGCAATTTAATAAGCACACCGCAAACAAATGGTGTTAATGACACAAATATTTCAACGATAACTTCAGGTCCGGTAGCTGCTCAACAACCTTCCACCGAAACACATATTTTAGGAGGTCTTGTCACTCCCACACTAGCCTCAGCCATTACTGATGTTATATGTAAGGGGCCACCGAAACTAGCCGTGCGCCCCAGTGGACCATTGCAATCCGAAGGTTATCCAATGTTCCCATCGCAGGCTGGCCCTGTTTGCAAACGCTTGGTGGAGAATGTCCATAAGGTTCGTATGAAAAAAGAACTTTAATCTAAAAAAAAATTGAAAGCAGCTTATTACTAATGATATTTAAAATAATTTTTTATTCATTTCCAGCTAACGGATTTCTTTATTTCGGTTGTGGAAGATACTATGGGTGAAATGGCTCAAGGTGACGACTCAAGTCTGCAGGCTAAAGTTACTTTACTCACAATGGAATTGGAACGTAACAAACAAGCTTATGAACAGGAAATCGCTGAGCTAAAACGAACCTCTGATCTGATGTTATGTGAAATGCGTAAAAGTATGGAGAATGAAAAAACTCGTCTAGTAGTTGAGATTCGAAAACAATGTGAAATGGAGCGCTTGCGTTCAGTTGAAGAAACAAAACGTAAGCAGTGGTGCGCAAATTGTTTTAGAGAGGCGAACTTCTACTGTTGTTGGAATACCTCATATTGTGATTATCCTTGCCAGCAGTTGCATTGGTCTAGGCATTCTCAAACTTGTGCGCAAACACGGCCACTTACAAATGAAACCCCTAATCCTGCACCAACTACAACACAAGCAGAGGTGATATATTAAATTTTCTTATCTCTTGTTTTTCTTTAATTCATATATATATATTTCTATTTCTAGCGTCATCACACAAATAAATCTAATAACACAATAAACTTGAGTTCTACGGTTAATTTTAGCAAATCAATTCAAAAGAAGGAGAAGGGCGCAAAAAACAATTCTGGAAATCATATAGTATCATCAATTGCAACAGCTACGCCAACCCCAGTGTCTCGTACAAATACCGAAGTGTTAAAACTACCATCAAACACATATTTAAGACCGGTAACAAGTACCCTGAATAATCAAACATTGCGTTGTAATACTACATATAGTTTACCAGTTCAACGTTTTAATGCACCGGTAAGTAAGAAGCAAAGACATTGGTATGAGATACGCTGATAGTTACGAACAATATTTAAAATTGAGATTTTCCAAGTATAACAGTTAAACATTTTAAAATGAATTTAAAAATGGGAATAAGGTCAGTTCGTTCTAAAGTTCGAATAAAACTTCTAAAACTTGAAAAAAACAGTGTAAACTTATTCACGAAAATTAGACAATTTAAAATAGACGACTTACAACTCAGGTGTTAAACATTTTTAATAAAAAATTATCTTGAAGAAAAGAGAACACCATAATATAATATTTTTAGTCAGATTCAAGTTCGTTTTTTTTTTTGTTTTTTTTTTTTTTTGTTTTCAATTATAAGAACTTTTAGGTAATGTGGTAAGTGTTTTTCACCGAATATATGAAAAGTTGGACTATAAGTTACTACCTAGATAGAATCAGCTTGTTGTCTATTCATTCAGGTTCTGAACTAAATGCCATTTCTTTAAACAATCAAAATTAATTATAACGCAACTTCCATCCTTTTCAGATGGCTTCTGGAACGAACTTGAAACGACCTAAAAAATTATTTGGAACGATTTTCCGTCATCCCACGTCAAATTTGGTTTATGAACAGACCGGTTTCGGCTTTGTGCCATCTTCAGTGTTCTCGAATACTGTATTCGAGAACACTGAAGATGGCACAAAGCCGAAACCGGTCTGTTCATAAACCAAATTTGACGTGGGATGACGGAAAATCGTTCCAAATTCAAACAAACCCCGTCGGAAGAATATCACAAAAATTTAAAAAATTATTATTGACAAGACCACGTGAATTTATCAAAACAACATTTTCCTCTAGAAGGAAGAAAGATTTCGATACAAAAAATTCGTATAATAGAAAATCTATCATTACCACAACGCTTCTATAGATATTTTTGAAATGCAAAAATTTGTAGGGAAAAATAACAAAATTTGTCTTAAACTTTATAAAAACATAATTGTTTTGATAAATATGTATGTAATTCAATTTATCTGGATTTGCTCTATGTAGAAAATGTATTGAAATATAAAATTTTCTATAGCAAATCTTTCTCTATTTTTACTTATCAATTTATTTTCCGCCGAGAATAGAGATTTGTTTATAATTAGATAAATAAATTCTAAATCTGACTTTAACTGCATAGAACTGTAATATGTATGTATGCATGTATATGGACAACATCCCAATTTTGCTTAATTTCCCTGGGTTACAACTCTGAATATGTTTCGCGTTATATTTTGTTTATATATTTTATTCCCTGCTTTTTCTTTAAGCTTTTGTTTGAATTTTTCTCTTGTTTCTAAGTATATCTTTAATAAACCATTGACTGAACACAGTATACTCCTATAGGGAGGAGTAGGGTTAGTGTGTATACCAGTGCTAATTAAATAGAGAAAGCTGAATAAATAAGAAATTGTTTGTTATTTTCCACTTAGAGGAATGTATGGACTTTATTACCATGAGTTATTAACGTTTTAAAAATTCAACTTTTAAAAATGTGTGAAGTGAAATAAATAAATAAATCAATCAATAAAAGAATACAATAATGGGCGAATGAATGAAAAGAATAATTGGCGAGAATAATATGTACATATGTATTTCTTTGTTAAGAAATTATATACGTATGTATGTATGTATATCTAAAGAAAAATTTTCACTTCACATCGCACATATTAATTAAATATGTACATGTAGTGGGATTTAAAATTTTTCTAAGAAAAAATCCGCATACGAAAATTAAACTTACATTATCATATGCGGCTTTTCTACAAATCTTTTCAGTGTACGAAAACCCTGTAAATTATCCGCTATAGTCCTACTTCTACTTGCAAATTTTTTAAGGGCAAATCGCGTCAGCCATATGAAGCCATATTTACATGTTGTGTGTTTTTATTGGAACAGCCATTGTACAGGATATATTGTGCTCTATCTCTCTATTTCTTGCGTTTTTGGAACTAAGAATGTCATATTAAATAAAAATGATTTACAAATATTTTTAAATCATTCAATATTTTAATAAAGCTTTTGATAAATATTTTATATACTATATATATTTTATATAAATATTTTTATATACTCTAGATTATAATTATCCATTTAAGAGTCTTATAATAATATTCTATTGGTACTCAATCTTTTTCCAGAAACTTAAAGTAATACATTTCGCTTGTCTAGCTGTCAAACTCGCATAAAACATTCTGTTTGTGTTATTTTATAAGTATGTAGTTAGACAATGTAAAGGCCTATTTATAAATGTGTATGCAACTCTACAACGAAAATCATACATTACCTCGTGAAACGGTAAAACTACAAATTTATATTGTTCATATGGAGTGTGACAATGTCACGATAGCGCACATGTTGTCAGCTGTTGACTTGCACACACCATATTAGTAGGCCTTGAAATCATAGTATAGAACTCAAAAATTAACGGATATTTGCTTGTAAAAGTGCTGCAGGTGGTGTAATTGCAATATTAAGGCGGGAAAGTAATATGTTTTGAACTGACTGCAATTTTATTATAAACTAGCGGACCAGGCGAACTTCGCCTCTCCCCAATTTTAAGCCTTCAGACAAACTTTCTATTTTTTCATTTAAAAAGCCATTAAGGAATAATTTCAAACAAAATTTCATACAAAAACTCGATTTTCGATTTTTCCAATTTTCCGACTTTTCCGGAGGGATTTTCCAAAATTTTCTTCCATAAAAACCTTCTCCTCGAAAATAGGAACAACTGACAAAAAGTTTTACAGAAATCGGCCAAGCCGTCCTCATTTTATGAATTATTGGATTTTGCCACGCCCCCCCGAAAATCAAAAATCAGACTTCACAGTGTCACCCGCCCGAGTATTCTGAAGGTTCCCTGAAAATTTCGTCAAAATCGGCCCAGCCGTTTTGGAGCCATTACGTTACATACATACATACATACACACATCCTATTTTATATATATATAGATGATAAAATAAGTTCTGTTTTCATTAAAAGTTTATTTTTGAGGTGTGTATCGCTCCATGGCTTGTTGAAAACTAGTTCTCTAAATATCTACGTCATAAATGTCAAATGTAAAAAATGGCAGCCAATTCAAATTATGACATTACTTTTTCGACATTCGTTTTGCGAATTACAAAACATAACACTTGCTAGTTAACTCTACCTTAAACTTAAAATTTCGTTTTTCAGATAAAGATTATCCAGCCAATAATTTAAGTTTAACTAAGCAACATTTCTCAAATTGGAGCTGTCAAATAAAATATGAATAATTAAAATAAAAATACATCTCAGCAAAAATTTGAGGAAAAAATTAAATAAATTAATCAAATCATTTGGATTCTATTTTTAATATCGTGATAAATTCAAACAGTTACTCAACTTGTTTGAATAAAATGATTTGATTGCAATTGTTTCTTAAGTGCTACCGTATTTATATGAAACGTAATGGAGAATATCATATCTGTGCTGAACATAAAATATGGCAACGCTAAAAATTGTTAGCTGTTAAACTTTTGCTGAAAAACCAAAATCAACAGTTACATTACGTTATATTTTTATTTCTTGGTCAAGTTAAACTAAGTTTTACGAAGAAATTTCAATACTATTCAAAAAAGATGCGATTAGAGTGTACTAATGATTTGGATAGCGTCAGTGAAATTAAGTCATATACACTGTTAAGCCAATAATATTTTTTTTTTGCAAATTAATTGGGACATCATGAATAATTTTTATAAAATATTATTTAAAAAAAAACTTATTCTATTTCTACCAAGTATATTCAATCTGATCAGCTGATTAATTTATTCTGCTCCGGACTTACCCAGTTCGCGTAACTTTGAGCCGAAGAGAAGTGAAACTACTCCCTTCTGAAACGCTTTTCGGGGAAGCTCATTATCGATTTGGAACTGATCTAAAAATAGAAGCAATGAAACTACGAGTATTTAATCGATTATATGCTTTCATTTTATTTTAAGAATAGCAATTTTACTTAATGATATAAGTTTTCGAAGAAATTTGTTTATTATATATTATGTACTAATTTTACACTTTTAGGCGCCCATAACAACTCCTGCCAATAGCAATAGCCCGCAAACTTATACTATTGTGCAACAAGGAAATAGTTGGGTTATGAGTAGTACTATCAGTAGTAGCAGCACTAATAATAGCAGCAGTTCGGCAACAAACTCATCATCAATAGCAGCGCCAATTGGCACTGTACCGCAGGTGACCAGCCAGACACGTTCCGCTATCACTGGTATCGGATCTGTTAATGCAAGCAAACCATCAAAAAGTCATATTCGTTATCATTGAAACTATGTACGTGACATCGCCAAATAATCGATAAATGGCAACGTCATATACTTATTTAACGTCCACCACAACAGCAATTTGAAATTACTTGCATAAACATTACGGAGAAACTAATACAAATTGTGATAGATCTTCAATTGCTGACTGACTATTTTCATTCAAAAAGTTTTAACCTTATTATAAATGCTTCTTGAATTGAATTTAAATGAAAAAAACATGCAAAAAAATTCAATTTATAAGCGTTTTTGTACATAAGTTATTGTATTTAATTAAGTAATTAGAATATTTTATTTTGTTTTTATTTTTGTTATTATTTTTAATTACTATCTCCTAAATTAACGCTTAAAATGAAACTTTTAATATTCAAAAGCTTGTTTTTATAAAACGAGTTAGTTTCTAAGTGTGAGAATCATAAAAGTGTAAAAATTAGGGTATGTTTAGATCCTATAAATTAATTTTGAATATTCTTTAATATGTATTGTGTCAGTGTAAAAATAGAAGTGGGTGAATTTATTTCGCGGTTGTGAATGGAAAATAATATTTTATAAATAATATTATTTTGAATTAACACAAAAACGTTTAATACTTTTTTGCTATTTATTTATTTAAGTATATCTATGTACATACATATATTGTGGGAAGCAGATGTGAGTAAATGCTTCTCTCTTCATCTTGAACTACTAAAAAATATCTAGTACGACTTTATATTTTAGTTTGTCGTTAACAAAAGTGCAGACTCGATTCGAAAAATTTGTTCAAAGAACACATAAATTACATATGTACATATGTAAATATGTAGTTTCTAACGAGTTTCTTATTAAATAGAACTACGGTGTTGTCTCCAGCACTTACATAAATCAAGTGAAAAACGAATGAACTCGTATTAGAATTTAAATATCAATAAAATAAATTATAGGTGGAGAATTCTATCGCGTATGCTTCCAGCTAAGCGCAGGTACAAAGGGGGTTGAGCAACGGTATATTTGCTCTTCCATGATGAATAGATTTACATGCTGCCTGATAGGTAGGGGACATTATCAGCTGTTTGAAAATTATTACAATAGGTCCCATCCTATACTTTTTGGGTGAAACTCGATAAAATGAGTGTAAACTAAAACTCTTCGCATTAACATGCATTAATACACAAAAGTACGGTAATACAAAAAAAAACGATATTTTGTCACAAAAGAAAAAAAAAAACATCTAACATTGTATTACTCTATGTATGTATAAATTTCTTAAATAAAAAAAGTTTATGAACACAAAACAACTTTATAATATATTTTTGTTGATTAAAACTTTTCTTTACAATGTTATCATTGAAACGGCTGGTTGTTTGGAAGTTTGCCCATTCTGCACGAAGAATGCATGCTAGCTGTTTCGTGCAATAAGAGGAAGGATTTTATTCTCTCAAAATGACTCCCATTTAGACAATCTTGCAATACGGGAACAATTTTCGTGCAAATTGGGGATCCTGCTTGATTCTAATATTGAATACGATTTGATATTTGTTTACATGTGTTCTTTGTAATTATTATTTAATATTAAACACGTTAGCTTAAAGCTAAATACATATGTGCATTCGCCTTAAAATTAAATATAATATTGTATTTTATAAAATTATCATCCAAACATGTGATGGGAATCGATCGATTTTTAAACTCTCATTTTAAATTGGTGTGATGATTTCTAACGATTTTAAGATCAAATTTTTCATCCAATTTCCAACTAAACTCTTTTAAATAGAAATCAAAGGATAAAAAAATTTGTATAATTTCAAATTGCGTATTTTGACAGCTAATTAGATTTAAATCAAAAATATATTCTCCATATTAATCGCGAATTATCACAACACTGAAAAACCATCGATTTAAAATCAATCAATATCCATCTCAAGCCTGTAGGTTTTATATTATGGAAATAATTTATGGGGGAAAAAACTAAAATAAGAAAATCTGCCCCTACAAAAGGCTTAAAAGTTAGGAATATTTCATATATACATATGATGATATTTTAACGTCTCATAAGTTGCAAAACACAGGCACTAGAATCTGTTGAAAGCAAAATTACAAATTCTTTTATTTTTTTCAAAAAAGAATTTTGCTCCCACTACTATCAAACTCAAATTAATAATATGAACATCCTTTGGCATATATACTTACATTATTCATAGGCAACTATGATTCCTGTAGGTTGTAGGATTTCTGTCGATATATCAATAGATTCTTAAAGTAATTGTTGACGGATGTATTATTTGGTTGTTCTTTAATAGTTACTTAAATACGTTATTAGAATAAAAACTACGTTAACAAAAATTATGTGGTAATTGCTGCCTTATATGATAATATACGTACATACACATACATACATATGTATGTATGTAGATGAGAGTAGACGAGTGAACATTTGAGTTGTTTGCTTTGTATTAGTTTTTAACTTTAGTATATGTATTCGTTTCTTCTGAAAGAACATTTCGGCTAAGATTTAAGCAAGAAATCTAATCGAAATCGATCGATTCTGATTCTTTTGAAAACGATGCGCTTGAAAATGCACGAGTTTAGAGTTTGTACTCACTACTGCACCCCACTGTATATTTTGGAAAGTATAGCGTAAGCATGAATATAAATTTTTATTTTGTTTTCTCAACTAAAATATATTATTATAAAGGTATAAATTTAAAGAGTTGTATGTATCGCTTTAAGGTGTGGCCAAACTGGTCAAATATTTGACGAAGTGAGCAAATGTTTATTTTAATAAATAATAATATAGAGAAAATTTTGTGTTCTTTTATTTGAGTTGGGTTCTGATTTGATTATTTCGTCAAATATTTGCCAAGTCTGACCATAGTTTTATACTCTATTTACATGAAAACAAGCTGTAAATATATAAAATATTACAAAAAAATACAACAGAAAACACGTTCCAATATACAATTATTACTTTGTACATAAGTATATAAAAAATCTTGTTTAAAATATTATGCTCCTCCTACACACATGCACACACTCACTCATATACGCATCTATTAATATATAAAGTACTATTACCATTTTAAGTTAGAATTGTTAATATAAGCTTTTACTAAAAAAAATTAAAAACGTAAAAAAAATAAAAAATCTACATTACCTTTTCTTCTAGGTATTACTGCAAGAATAAAAGAAATGAATTTAAAGTATATTATTTATTTATTTCCATTTTTTTATTATTTCGAAGTGTCCGTAAGCAAAGGGAACTATTAGGACCCAAGTGGGCCCGTTATGTCATGTGCTGGCTGGTGGCATGTACAATATAAACGAGAGCCTTTCAATTACTTATTGGTATTATCATGGCTTACTAGAAAACCAATAACTACTTGGATGTGGACGGAATAGCCTGAATGCATAATTGCGATTCGGATGAAAATCGGCAGCGTCATCATTTGGTCAATATTGAGGTTATTTAGAGGAGTATTTATGCGAAAAATAAGCAGTTCTAGAAGTACCCCCTCGAGATCAACTGCGTGCATTCGTTGTGAGTGGCATTAACGGACGCCTGTTAAGTCAATAACTATTGGTCAAGTTGTCAAAAGGACTGAACTGTCATTGCACTGATCTTTATGAGAGAAAGGCGGTTTTTAAGGGCACTTCGATAATGCAAAACTTAGATGTGAAATAGTGGATCACGACATAAAAACGACAGAAGACCTCATTTAACCGAGATCGTTTACCATTTATACGATCTGGATATTCAATGACATAAAAAATGTGAACTTGCCCACTTTTCCGAAATTAGTTGGCTCTTAATTACATATTCTCAAAAGTTTTGAAAATCGCAAATGGCTGTTACTAGCAGTCAGTCAAATTTTGTTGACAACGGGTACGCAAGTGCCAATATTTTGCAGTCGTGTTTGACATCGCTAATAGTTTAAGTAATAAGGAAGATTGGTGCATGGAAACCCGAGCTTGAGCACCAAAGGAACTTACAGAGTCACAGCAAGTGAATTTGAAATTCTATTAGTCGGTGGCATGTATAATCGATAAACTCAATTATCCACAATATTCAAAATTATTAAAATTACTTTTTTTAGCAATAGGTGAAATTTTGATGAAATAAATAGAAAAAATTACTATGATTTCTCATCGACCGACCATTCGCTATTCGAAGACTATGCAAGATATTGAAGAAAAGGACTTTATTCATAAGATGTAACCAGCTGACAATTGTATTAGAAATCCTGAAAATAATGATAAATCACGAAATTTGGAAGTCATGCTTAAATCTCAAAATCTACAATGATGTTTATTAATTAATGGTTTAATTAATTGTTGGCACTATGTAAGTAATGAATTTAACAATTATCTAAATTTTCTTGATAAATTTTTTTTTCGGAAATGAACCAATTGTCAAAATGTTTCACTCACTAATTACGTTTCTTTATCTAAAAAAGTGCAACATTTTCCATCATTTCAAGGATAAAAATATGATTGAACTGTTCATTAGTAACTACAAATTTACAAAAAAAAAAAAAAATATCGTATAAAACTTTAAAAGATTAAAACTCATTAAAAGAGATTTTTTTGGCAATTAAAAATAAAAATTTTAAATTTTTTTCGAAAAGAAAATTCTGTAAAACAGCAGTAATTTAGTTGGTAAATCCGATTCAAAAGCATGAAATCGAACAACGTTTAAAAGCCAGAATAGATTTTTAATCTTAAAATGTTTAGCAATTATTTTTTTTCTCTAATTTGGTGTATATTTTTTAGGATCCACCGAAGTGTTGCAACTATTTTATTATCTATTTCGAATCGAAGTCTATTGTTTTCGATTTACATTGTAACATAAATTTTTGTACGTAAACGAATTACGATATAATTTAATATGGGTAAATTTTTTACTACAATGGGTCGAGTAGGATTAGCCTTAGAGCTTTAACATTTTTCAAAAATGTTTCAGTTTGTTAATAATATATACATATATACCTACCAAAATTGATTTTGAAATCCATTAAATAAAATATTTTCGGATGTTATTGTTGCTTAATATTTTCTAACTGGTTCTAATTTTCTAAACACCCAATCAGCTTATTTTATTGAATATTCTTTCCCCTTTTCAAAATTTAAAATCAATTTGCTACATAATTAATAATAATGTCTTAATCAATATCCAGCTTCTTAAAGTTACCCTCTATACCAAACAAATCGGATGCATTTTTCGGTTTACCCGGACGCAATTTCTCATTAATTTGATGAATTTTCTCAAGCTCCATTATTTCTTGGCGATTGTCGCGCAATTTTTTGTAAAATACCTCTGCAAAATGGGAATAATTGTTAACAGTCCATATTTGTGAATGCGTATTATAAAATTTTTAATTTTACCTCTAAAATTAATCATATCCATTTCCGGGCCATCGTAATCTTTGGGTAAGATTTCTTGGGGCACAAATTTATAAAAATCTTCCATTGTATTGTGCAAATATAAAATACTTAATAGTTCTTTTTTCATAAATGGATTCATCAACGCTAAAATTTTATCCATAAAAGGAACAATGTTGACAAAATGAAAGCCAACCAGACGTATGGGAGCTGCATCCTAAAAATAAGTTCAATAGATTTCTTTGTATGGAATAGATTCAAGGAAAATCAATTTTCCAAATTTGACATTTCAAACTAGTCAAGGTGTATCGAAACTTCTCGTTTGAAATTTTCTAAAAAAACAGAAATAAGTAGCTCACCTGCAAATAAAATAAAAACTTTTTCATCTGCAACAAACCAATACGTGCCACATGTCCTAATGTGCATCCTTTGAGATCAATCACAATTCTATGACCCAGACGCAGGCCATCTTCTTGCAACCAAAGATCAAAGATTAAACAATATCTATCATTAAAAATAATAAGAACAATTAAACTAATATTCATTTTCAAAGAAATATGTTATTAAATATAATTAATATTGCGTGTTTTTGCGATTTCAAAAACCATAGTGTACTACAATTATTTGAAAGATCCATACATACATACATATTTATTAATATATGTATGTAAGTATGTACATACATACATATGTATGTATGTTCGTTGTGTATATAAAAAGATACATGTATATGTATATACATTTTCACGGCAAATTAAAATGCTGTAATAATTAATTGTTAATAATAAATAATAATTTAAATGTTTTTTTTTGTTGTATTACATATGTTTGTATGTTTCAAAATAATATTGCACAATGGGGAAGCTTAGAAAAAAAGTTAAACGGAAATAAATCTGTAGAGGTCAGTAGTGTAAATGAAATCATAACAAAGCTTTTACGCTCATGAATTATTTACAAAATTAATTAACACTATTTTTTCGACCTTTTTTGTTTTAATATATATAATTTTTGTAATCAAGCGTTAGGTCTTTTTTTAAAAAATAATAATAATTTTATTCAATATTTCGACGCCTCTTTGGGCGTCTTCTTCAGGAAATTTTTTTATTAATAAAAAAATTTCCTGAAGAAGACGCCCAAAGAGGCGTCGAAATATTGAATAAAATTATTATTATTTTTTAAAAAAAGACCTAACGCTTGATTACAAAAATTATATATATTTACAAAATTAATAAATTAATCAAAATTTTTAGCGATATCTGCCCAATAAATTTTTCGACTGATTTTGTGCGGCGCACAGAGGAGTATTTGACCCAAAAAGCTGGCCAAAATTATTAAGCGTGTTTTTTGTTTTAAAAGTTTAACGTTTTTGCTAGTTTTAGCTTTAGTTTGATAGAAAAAATTTATTGGCAGGTTATTATTGGGTTAGTGTTATGAGCAAAAATAGAAAAAAAGATGAAATTTTCAAAAAATCACCAAAAATAGTGGCGCAAACTTGCGCAAACTTTTTTTCTTTTTTCTTAAATTAGAGATCTCATATTTTATTGTGGTATATAACATTATTTGTAGAACAGCTAACCTCACTTTCAAAAAACCTTTCCTTTTTTTTGGTAAGAATTTATATACATATATGTATGTATAATTTTTTTATAATTAATATTTTTAAAATAAATATTTGAGATAATTTTTTCTTTTTAAATATTAAAAATAGCTCCTGATGTATTCTTTCAGGTAAAAAAAAAATCAATGTAATACCTCTATTCGTTTAGCTACAAAAAAATATCATATAAATATCTTGAAGTCGAAAAAATTCAATAAAAACGCATGCAATTTTCTTCACTTTCCTGACTTTAACAGTGTGCCACAACTACAAATCTTAACTTACAATCTTTAAAATGCACGATATGATGTAGAATTTTGTTTTCTATCGATCTGCGTAATTACTTCTTAGGATTTCATCAAATTAATTTTTGCCTTTTTGGCCAGCTTTTTGGGTCAAATACTCCTCTGTGCGGCGCCGATGAACAATGCCCATCTCTGCACAGCAGTACGATTATGATGAAACTTCATATTAGCACAATCGGCAGTTTTATAAAATTTTAAATATAATTATATAAAACGAAATTGAACAGTTCAAAGGAGCACTTTATCTTAAGTGGAGTTACTTAAAACGAAAACAAATACTTTCATTTACAGTGGTGGATACGTGGTTAGCATACATCGCATATGATGTGTTAGAAAAGAAATATCTCTTTTGGTAATATAATTACTAAGGGAAATATATCCCATTATTGCTCCCTACGCCGTGATTGATCAGTGCGTTGTATTGTTGTATTGTTACTTGACTTCATTCCTCCTACAATATATTTAGTACCTAGAATTCTTAAATACAGTTCAGCGCTGCAACAGTTAATGAAAAAGTTTTTTTTAACTGCAACAGTTAAGCAAATGGAGTCCAAAAATATGTTCAATATGGGTCATATACAATAGTCACATAATGAAAAATATAATTTCATTTGCTTCGGTATAGTAGAAAAAATTTGCTTTTCTATTGCAGCGCATTACTGCATTTACGAACGTACCCTCACATCTTATGTTAGTTTCTCATTGGCATATTAATTAATTCTCAGTTTTGGAAAGTACTTCATTAAACGAAGCTTTCAAAGAATTATGAATTAGACTTAACTGAAAAAGGAACAGGCGTGTGATAACCTCGTGGTTATCACTCTACGAGTATATAGTATTTAGTGGTTGCGCCTTATCTTTATGATTTACATTTACATGAAATTTACTTACAATTTCACTGAATCGGCAAAACTAAAATTGGCAGCATTTGCATCGGCTAGTTTACCGATAATAACTCTATAGCCGTCCGGTGTAATTTTCGGTATTGGACAAATAGCACTAAAATTAAAAAATTAAATTACATTTTTCAAATACGTACCATATAAAACAATTCCTTCAATATTGAGAAAATTTGTTTGTAACTTTTAATTTTAAAACTCTTACACTGTTTTCATCACACGTTTAAAGTCCGGAAGTTCAACATCCAGATTTCCAAAAAACTCCTCAACATGAGTACGACACGTTAGATTTGTATCAATAACTTGTTTCGTATATTCCGTGCTGTATTTGCACGCATAAAAGAAAAGTAGAATTTCGCGTTCGCTCAGAGTCTGCATGTGTGGTTGGGCCTGCATCCATTGTTGCACTTTTAACACTTCCTCACGTTTAATTTCGGTAAAGCGTGAATAGCTCTCCTGTAAATCAAAAAACTCTAACATTGTTTTTTGAGATACTGCAACGATAAATGATTTAAACTCTTTAAAGGTTGATCTGATATTAAATTCTAAAAAGTTATTTGTATTTCAGTCAACCTGTTGAAACGAGTTAATTCATTTATTATATGAACTGCATCTGCTACATGAAAATATTATTATTGCAATACCATGCAACCAGCATTTTCATGTCATTCATGCAATTTAGTTTGCTTGTGTCGTTTTAAAAACAGTGAATGTTAAAAAAAGTAATACGTTTTTTTTTAAATTTATAACTTTAATATATAACTCAATAATGTATTGTTTGTTGTTGGCTTAATGATTTTTGGCATTAACTAATAAATTCCAAAATTTTTTTATTAAGTAGAAAATAATATAAATTTTTCAAATTTGTTTGTTGTAGTTCGCTAATTCAAATCGTCATTGAATTTTAAACAGTTTGAAAACATTCAATCTCATATGTTTATGCCAAATACAATCAAATACAATATGAGAATTCTCTATCGTATATGAATACTACAAAAAACATAATCATAGAAGGCCGAGAATGATTATGTATTATTCATATACGATATGAGAATTCTCATATTGTATTTGATTGCTTTTATCATAATCATATGATATTGAATGTTTTCAAACTGCTTCAAGTTCACTGACAATTTAGTTTAGCGACCAATGAAATGTCGACATATGAACGGCTGAAGTCAGAATAAAGAAATTTCAAAGGTCCAAATATTTCATGGTACAATCCAGATAAATTTCAATATTAAATGATTTCAATATTTCAAAAAACTCTTGAAAGAAATATGTTTAAGACCACTGACGATTTGGTTTAGCGAAAAATTCGGTCCATAATTTTTTCTGCGTAGGAATTTCAAATTGACGATAGTTTGTATTTGAATAGTTCAAAATGATTGATCATTTTGTAAATATAGTTTTCATGTTTTCATTTTATTGCAAAAAAGCAGAATTGAGCGTATCCACAAAAAAGTTTCTTACATAATGAAAAATGGAGATCGTGTCGTATCCTTGTTTTCTGTTTCTCGGTTATGAAAACTCAAGCTCACGAAATATTGCGAAAATCATAAATATTGTCAAAAGAGTCTTTAGTAAATTAATTAGATATGTACATATGTATATCAAATTGGGTTTCCTGGCTTTTAAAATTTCGATATCAGATTTTAGGAATTAAGGAGAAATTTTACATTATATTTCAGAATGTTTGCATTTCTCAAATATATTGAAATTTATTGAAAAAAAAAAAACACAACTTAAGCAATTGCAATTAATGTTCAATTCACCCTCGTAAAGATTAGTGTACGGATACAATTAAAACTTTAAGTACATGTGTACATACATACATATATGTATGCATGTATGTATATGTATGTGCATATGTACAATACATACATATATAATTTCTAGTTAATAACGATTTATAAAATAAAAGTCACGATAGACTCTCATAATTAAATAAAAGTCACGCAGTGCCTTAAGTCGAAGGCATATTAAAAAGATCAATCCAATACGTGAAATCGCATGATTAAACCTGCTTGTTGCCCCTTCCCTCTCTAAGAAGGGTTTGTCTCATTGTTTTTCTAGGCAATAAATTCTTTATTTCAATTTTATTAAAATTCTCATCATTTATATGTACTTGAAATTGGTATTATGCAATACGAGTTCTACTCGTGAATTCGTATTTCTTGTCTTCGTTTTGATAACCTACATTCGCCAATTGTCCACTCTAGCATTACAATCCAGTAGACTCCAGGTTATAGCAAGACCGAGTCGTCTAGTGTTCATAATTGTTTACTGGCTGTTATTTCTTGTTTGTTTTGTTGTTGTTATATCGGCTGTAGACGTTATTTCTTCTTTTTTTTGACCGGTTGAGATCGATTTCGTTGAGCACATTAACATTAAATCAAACATGATGATCAAGTGCACGCACAAGTTTAGAAACATTCAATGATGCATCGAACAGAAATTGACGACGACGAGTCTTGTTATCTGCTTGTTGTGCTTTGATTTGTTTGCACCCTACACTTTGTAGTCAAAATTCTTTAATAATTCTATTTTGTAAAAATTTATTAAAAATGTTCTTGTTCATTTTCGTCAGGAGCACAGGCTGTTCTGTTCCCACCTCAGGATGTCTGTTGCCACTCTAAAATTGTCAAGAATCGCCATCGTTTGCTGTATTTTCTATAATTTAAACCGAAAGTCGAGTCTTGTGCTCTCAATAAAATATTTTTAGCTCCTGCAATGAACGGTCTACAAAATGAAGACTGTTCCCATATCGCTTTACAGTTACTCAAGGTAAAATAATTAACACGCGCTAAAACGAGACGTAAACCTGTGGACGACTGAAAAAAAAATTAGCCTGATCGCAGTTAAAAAATAATCAAGATGACTGTTTTCATTTGCTGCTTACATTTGAATGTTTGATAAAAGAAATCGCAGTTGTGTTAAAAATTAATATCTATTTTAAAATTAGGAATTAAAAAAAATCATTTTATCACTGTGACTCTAAAATTTTTAATTTTCAATATGCCAACTGCAGTTTTTAATTTTATTTGTAAACAATAAAAAAATTAGTTTTTTTAATGTCGGCTACCCTGTATTTTTCTCAATATTTTCAACTAATTTTTCCGATGCCGACTTTTTTATAAAGTATTAACTTTTATTGATTTTTTTATTATTACTTTTCAAGTTTCTTTATATGTGGACAAAATTTTGAATTTTTATGAAAATATTTCCATGTTTTTTGGCAAATACAAATCGCAATTCATTTTTTTCAAAATTTTGATTTTCCTTTTTAACTATTTATTTCGATATTTTGCATAAAACTAAAATTTGCGGAACTTTTAATTTTATAAGAATTTTTGCATCTTTGCTGCTTTTCTCTTTTGTATTTTTCATAATTCTTAGACTTTTCTTAATCCTTGAAATTTTGATATTAAAATCCATATTTTTTCAGAGTTTTAATTTTTCACTGACTTGTGGTGATTTTAAAATTTTTAGGCTTATAAATTATACACGAAATTTTCCGGAAACATGATTTAAAAATGAATTCGGAGAGGTAAACTTAGGAGTGTACGGTCTACCTAAAGTGTAAGCATCAATTTTTAGGTTCCAAAGGAATATTGTTAAAACCGAACGAAATGGAAAATGTATATATTGGTATATGTATGATCAATTATAGGTGTATATTGCAATTTTTTAATTATCATTTAGAAATACCAAATACTTGATATTGTTCTTAATTGTTATTATTTAAAATAAAATTTAGGCATGCGATAGAAATGGATTGTTTTGAAAGCATGTGATGTATTTCGTGGGATTGCGAGAATAAATTTTATCCAATTACTAACCATTATTTTGTAAAATATGACTACATACAATTTGTAAAAATTAAATTCTATTATTAATATAATCTTCAATTTTGTATTAAAAAAAAACAAATAATATTAGTGTTTATTTCCAGTTGAAGACGATCGTGCTTAGTAATTTCCATCACATGCGAGTACCTGAATGATTCTTAATATTGCTTAGAATCCTTATCTGAGAAATTTATTTTAAATGATAACAGTCGTAGTGCTGCTTCAAAATTAACACTTGATAAAAATCTTAAAGCCGAGTCAATCGATTTACATGTGATACATCTAGTCATAAGTTCTGATTGGTTCAATTGTTTTGTTTGGATAGATTCACACCACTGTACAGTCATTTATAATCGACACAACCGAACTAATTTATTTTAAAATTTGTTTTTTTTTGTTTGTTTTTATTTATTTTAGAAGCTACAAAACGTGATGCACGTTACCCAAATATAAAAAATTGCAAATGCAAAAAAAAATATGTACAAAAAACAAAAATTAAGGAAAGAAAATTATGTATAAAACAATTCAGTTGGTGGAAATTGAGAGTTGAGATCATGTAGACTATTAAAAGATCACTGATCTGCAAAGAAGGTGGCATAAAAAAGAACTCCGAGCAAAAACAAAAAGTGAAGTGAATCGAATTCTAAAATCTGTTGCAATTTCATGCAGATTTTTCCCACAACATAAAGGTCGCTGATCTTTGGCAAACATTTTTACTCATTCTTTAAGGATTTGATTTTGTTTGTTTTAAATTTTGAATAGTTGAATCTAAAATTGTTGCAACATTATTTTGTTTGCAACATGTTTATTTAGTTTAAATTTTTTTTTTTGTTATTTATATTCGTTCCAAGAATTTGCTTTTAAATGTCATCAGGTTTATTTTTCTATGTATGTACCTACATACAAAAAAAAAAAAAAAAAAAAAGATGTGTTTTTCGTTTGTGAAATTGTAAAAACAATTTCTTGCTTGAGGGTTTGTATTCAAGAGGTGGCACAGAAAAACAGAAATAATAAAAAAGGAGCCGTTATATTAATGGACATTGCGTCACCTCCGATCAAATCAAGTGAATCCATTTGACAATCTGACTTTACATACATACATACTTATGTACATATGTAAGTATGTGAATGC
The DNA here is from genome assembly GCA_963681545.1 of Germaria angustata. Lineage (NCBI taxonomy): Eukaryota > Metazoa > Arthropoda > Insecta > Diptera > Tachinidae > Germaria > Germaria angustata. The sequence goes on from OY812998.1 coordinate 108,504,998, forward strand.
AGTGCATATAATCTTTGAATATAAACAAGTATATTAAGAAGCTAATTTAGACGATAGAACTTTATCATATCTGTGTCGTTTTATCATAACATCTTAAGTCCTATCTTAATATATTCGACTTAAGATGTTATGATAAAACGACACAGATATATAAGTATATATATATATATATATATATATATATATATATATATATATATATATATATATATATATATATATATATATATACATATACACACACACACACACACACATATATATATATATATATATATATATATATATATATATATATATATATATATATATATATATATACATATATATACATATATATACATATATATATATATATATATATATATATATATATATATATATATATATATATATATATATATATATATATATATATGTATGTATAGATATATATATATATATATATATATATATATATATATATATATATGTGTGTATATATATATATATATATATATATATATATATATATATATATATATATATATATATATATATATATATATATATATACATATATATACTTCCTAAACTCTTAAATCCAAATTTTCTTGGAATTGGTCTTAGAGGGTGAGAAAGCTCTTAAACATTAACAACATAAATTAATTCACCTTGAACATGAATATTGCGAATTCACCCATTACACCACACTATGCCCACCACCTTGATATTTGACAATTTCTTTTAGTTATTATTTGTCTCTTAAAAGAAAAGCCGCTTTTTTACAATGTCATTACTAATGTGCAAATTATGTAATAAAAAGTGATTAAAATAAGATAAAGTGTTATTTTGCATGTAATAAAGTGAGAAGTTTGTAATTAAATATGTATGTGAAACCATTAAAAGAATACTGCATCTATGTATTTACTTTAATTTTTTGCAATTAGTGTGTGTTGTTTTTGTATTGCCTTGTTTTAGCATCAGGTGGTAAGTCGTTGTTGTTATTAATATCATAATATTAATGTGTATTTTGAGTGCTCTGTTAGCATACCTACATATACATACATAAGTATGTACATATATGTATACATGATGTACTATATATACAAATATATCAACATATGTATGTATGGATGTATGTGAAGCACGAAATGAAGTGAATTAATTTCATAACATAGAAATGCATTAAAAATTAATATGCAAATGCATTAAAAATTTAAAAAGTTAATGTTTTTAGAGAATAAAAAACAAAATATTATGTATGTATGTATGCCCTGTTTTGTACTAGAGTTAATGAAGTTTGAAGTGCTAAAATACCTAAGTACATAAGTACATACATACATACATTTGTATGTAAGTATGTACATTTACAGTAGCCAGCAAAACTAAGGACACACCAGTATTTTTTAATTTAATTTCGTTAAAACTTTGTGTTTAAAAATGAAAAACAAATTGAAATGGTTAAAAATAAAAAAGTATATTATTATACTTCAAGCTTATAAAAAAATTAGGAACTTCATGTTATTAAATAAGAAAAATTAAGAAATTAATTGCGTTTCCTCACAATTCGACACAGCAAAAGTAAGGACACACCTGTAAAAACAACTTAAATTTATTATAAAATCTAACAAAATTTACCAAAATTTAACATTTTTAACATTTTGTTTGGTAGCCTTTACATTTCCACACAGCTTCTAAACGTTTTTTCAATGAGCTGACCGATTTTTTTGTGATTTCAGAACGTAGGTTCTTCCATTCTTCTAAAAGCACCTCTTTGAGTTGCTGTTTATTTCGAATTTCAAGTTTTCGTGAATTTTTTATAATAGAGAAATTGGAAAAATAGTATGTCATATTCGTTTTACGGTAAAAAAAGTAGTTCAACGAAAAATAAAAGAAAACCGAGTAGAAAATAAGCTTGCAAGTGGTCGACAATCGGCTGGGCGAAAATGATAAACGGTACATTAAACGCATAGTTGAAAAAAAATCCCACTACCAGTGCTCTAAAAATAGCTGCAGAGATTGAAAAATATGAAAATATAAAAGTTTCACCCCATACTATGCGGCGCTGTTTAAAAAGTCAAGGTCTTTTATCATGTGTTCCAAGAAAGAAGCCACTCATAAAAAAAATCAACAGACAAAAGCACAATGACTTCACAAAAACTTTTATTAGTAAGCCTCAAGACTTTTGGGACAAAGTAAGTCAAAATATAACATATTTGGGTCTGATGGGCGTTATAAAGTTTGGCGCAGTGAAGGCTATGCTTTAAATCCTAAGAATATAATAAAGACCGTAAAATATGGAGGTGGAGGTGTTATGATATGGGGCTCTATGTCCTATGCGGGTGTTGGAAATCTGGTTTTTATTGAAAATGCAATGAATCAGTATACTTACTAGGATATTTTAAAAAATAATCTCCAAGATTGTGCGTCAAAAATGGGTCTATCTGATAGCTATTACTTCCAGCAAGATAACGACCCGAAGCATACGGCTCACAATGTGAAAATGTGGCTTCTGTACAACACTCCACATATGCTTGTAACACCTCCACAATGTCGGGACCTCAACCCAATTGAGCACATATGGGAAATATTAAAGAAAAATTTACGAAAACTCGAAATTCGAAATAAACAGCAACTCAAAGAGGTGCTTTTAGAAGAATGAAAGAACCTACGTTCTGAAATCACAAAAAAACTGGTCAGCTCATTGAAAAAACGTTTAGAAGCTGTGTGGAAATGTAAAGGCTACCAAACAAAATGTTAAAAATGTTAAATTTTGGTAAATTTTGTTAGATTTTATAATAAATTTAAGTGGTTTTTACAGGTGTGTCCTTACTTTTGCTGTGTCGAATTGTGAGGAAACGCAATTAATTTCTTAATTTTTCTTATTTAATAACATGAAGTTCCTAATTTTTTTTATAAGCTTGAAGTATAATAATATACTTTTTTATTTTTAACCATTTCAATTTGTTTTTCATTTTTAAACACAAAGTTTTAACGAAATTAAATTAAAAAATACTGGTGTGTCCTTAGTTTTGCTGGCTACTGTATGTTCTATTTGCAGTATGAAGTTGATTTTATTAACATTTTCGGATTTGTTTTGTATTTGCTCTTAAATACATTCAGATACAAATAAAATTATAAAAATTTAAATATTATGAATTTTATTATAAAAATTAATTGCAAATATAAACTTAATGAATCATTTCGTATATGTATGTATGTACATACAAATGTACAATTTTACTCTTCTTCATTCAATTAAATTTAATTTTATAACAAAAACATACACAAATTAATACATACAATGTATGTACGTAGGTATGTGCACATATATAGATACATATACTATGTACATAAAACGCATGTAAATACATATGTATGTATATGCATATAAGCACATTCATACAAAACATGTGATATTCGTGCAAGGGTATGTAAATACCTAATCTCTGAAATATGTACATAGGTAAGTAGGTAGTAAGCCTAAAATTTATTTACGTTTCTAATCGTGTCTGAGTAATGACTTACTTAGTCCCATGATATTTATTAAGTTTATTAACTCCTCCCTTCTCCAATCAAACCCTATATTAAAACAATATAAGTATATGTACTTACATATACATATGTATGTACATAAATTAAATTGGCTTGTGACAAGGTGACTGCACTACATGAACTAGGCTTGTGTTCTAAATATCATTTTAGTTTATTTAGTTCACGCTCCTCCTGTTGGACACAACCCCAGTACTAGATGAAAAATTAATTAAGATTTTACAAAATCTTCAATATTTTGACTAAAAAAACAAAACATTAATTTTAATTGATTAACCGCCCAAACGACAAAAATTATATGAGTGATGCTCTAAACAAAATATGCCATTTTTAATTGCTTTATCGGGAAATTTTCCAAACTTCTTCGATTAACATTTATTGCATACTATAGAAGAAATTCAAGGCTATGGCTACAATTCATGCTAACATTTTAAAAACTCTACCTAAAATCGTAAATCCAATGTTTCCCTAAATTGTCCTTGGAGGGAGAATTCTTATAAATATAAACAAGACGGATGAATCAATTCACCTTGAACATAAATTTGCTAATTCGCCGATTACACCACCCTATGCCCACCACGTTGATAAATTATAAAAAATTTGACAATTCCTTTTAGTTATTTATTTGTCTCTTAGAAGAAAAGTCGCGTTTTTCATAATGTCTGAAGAAAGTGCAAATTATTTAGTGCAAAGTGAATAAAATAAGAAAAAGTGTTATTTTGTATGTAATAAAGTGAGAAGTTTGAAATTAAATATGTAAAACCATTAAAATAATAGTAAATCTATTGAATGACATTAATTTTTGCAATCAATGAAAGTGTTTTTTTTTTGCCTTGTCATAGCATCAATTATTAAGTCGTTGTTGTTATTAATATCATGGTGAGTTAAAGTGTATTTTGAGTGTTCTGTTAGAATACATACTTGTACGTACATACATACTTACATATGTATATGTACATATAATTATATACTAGGCTGACTTCCTAAATGTATATTTACAATGTATCAATACTGTATTAATACCAAGTTGATACATTGTGTAGTTACTTTTTTTATACGTTGCATACTAAAACTTTGCAACCTTGAAATCGTTTAGGAACATTTATTTGCATTGTATCAAGCATAAACTATATTCTGTGGTATCAAGAACAATAAAGTAAACAATGATGGCGGAAGAATATATCTTATTGAAAAATTTTTTAGATCTGTGCGAACAAGGGGAAAGTAGTTCCAGTACTGCAGTAAATATAATTAAAAGACGACAGAAACGACTTGTTGTATTGGAAAAAGAAACGCGGGTGTCAAAAAGAATACCAAAAACAAAAGGATTTGTACAACTGATTGATGAAATGCCTGACGATGTTTTTTACAGCCACTTTAGAATGGAAAGGAGCACTTTTGATGTATGTATATAAATATCTTCACGTAAAAGTTTAACTAAGTTAATTTGTTTTAATTCCCAGAAACTTCTGTGTTTGTTAAATGGTTCACACAAAAATGCACAAAGAGGTCGTCCTGGCATGGAATTAAAGAATATCCTTTTTATGACGCTGTGGAAACTATCTAATCAAAACAGCTTCCGCGAAATAAGCGATCGTTTCAATGTTGGAATGGGTGCGTGCTATAGAGGGTTTGTTTATTGTGTTCAGCTAATTGGTAAACAAAAACAACTCATAACATTTCCAAACTCGGAATCAACTCAGAGGAAAATAATAGAGGGTTTTGAGTCATTTAGATCGCAATCTTTTCCCTTCGTCTTGGGATGTATTGATGGTACACACATCAGAATATCCCAGCCATCAAATGATAGTGTCAGTTATTATAATCGAAAAGGAACATATTCTATAATAGTGCAGGTAACTGTTTTTATATTAGATTTTATTGACTCAATTTACCACTTACAAATTTCATTTGTACGTATAGGCTGTGTCTGATAGTGAGTTCCGATTCCTTGACGTTTTAGTTGGACATCCAGGTCGTTGCCACGATGCGTCTGTGTGGGCCGATAGTCCTTTAAAGCGTGCAATTGTATCAGGCCACATTGCTTTCCCATCTAATTGCCACTTGTTAGGCGACGCAGCCTATCCCTTAGAAAATTATTTAATGGTACCCTATCGTGATAATGGGTACTTGTCGGCTGCGCAAATCAGATTTAACACGATTTTAAGTTCAACTCGAGTGTGTGTAGAGCAAGCATTTGGAATATTAAAAAAAAAATTTCGAATTTTGAATTATTTAGAAATTCGTGATGTAAAGCTAGCAAGAACTATAATTATGTCTTGCTTTATTCTCCACAATTTCATTATTAACAGCGAAGGGTCTCCTGACAACGTGGAAATTGTTGATGAAATAGACTCTGTAAATTACAGAAATAACATTCCAAATGAGGAAACCCCAAGAGAACAAGCAAGAATGAAAAGAGAAATGCTAACTAATTTACTATCAGCCTAGATTAAGCAAAAAAAAAATTTTTATGGTCATATTAATGTTACCTAAAATTAATCAATAAAAATAAATTCATATTCTGATTTAAAAAACTTTAAATCTTTAATTCAACATATGTATGTAGGTGTGTAATGATTAAAACATAAAAAACAAATTCATAAATAATAACAAAAAACAAAATAACATGAATGAAAACACAAAAAAACAAATTCATAAATGAGATCAATTGCATACTTAAAAAAATATTTGTCTTAAAAATGTAAAAATCATTTACGAGCCTCCAATATAGCTTCTCGTAGTTTCCTAATTTCTTCGATTTTTTCTTTTTCAATTTTTAATTTTTCTTTTTCAAGGTTTAAGAGATCTTCTAAGAGTTTCCTATCGGATTGGCTTTCTCTTGTTAAGAACTCCATAACATCGACTCGATTTCCCCTCCGTGCTGGAGGTAAACTTTCGTGTTGGGTCGGAGATGCTTGAGACGTGCTTGGCTCGTTACTATCCCCGGTCAAATCTGCATATAATGTGTCTAAATTTGATTCCAGATTGCATTCCGGTACAAATATATCACTCCGGCAGCCATACACTTCGTCCAGTCTGTCATAGAAGTCCCAAGTAGTTGCTGCTTCACCCGACGTTTTGTTGCGTTTTTTAATACGTTTATATGTAACCATAAAATTTAAAAATTTCCGATATATATCGTCTCGTGAAAATGGGAACGTGTCATCTACGGACTTAATATTTTGCAAAACATGTTCCCATAGTAGAACGCGCTTCTTTTTTTTTTGCCGAAATTCTTTTTCCATCTCCAGTCTTGCATTAAGTAAAAGGTTTTTGTAGCTATGTGTCCATTTTTTACTATAATAAAAATAAAAATATGCGAATACAAAAATATGCATATTAAATTATAAAAAAAACCGCTTACTTATCTTCCTGCGTCGCCATTGTACTGCGTGTTGTATTCATGTTATTCTGTGGTATTCATTTTGCATCTACATTTTTTTGGATGCTTTTCTTGCTTTTCCTTGCGTATTAACTACAACAGTGTTGCAAATCGGAACACAATACATTGTATAAATTTTCAGGGTTGCATTTAGGAACACACAACAATGTATTACTACAAAGCAACATGCATTTAGGAAGTCAGCCTTACTTATAAATAGGTATCAACATACGAGTATGTATGGATGTGTGTGAAGCACGATATGAAATGAATTAACATAGAAATGCATTAATAATTAAAAAATAGTTGAGATTTAAGAGATTAATAAAGAATCAAAATATTTACATGGCGTTTAGTACTGAGATAATAAAGTTTCAAGTGTTAAAATATGTACATACAACATAAGTATGTACACACATTTTATAAACATACATACATATGTACATACATATGTACATACATAGGTACATACTTACGTATATTTTTTAATATGCAAATATGCTGAATTTGGAATATCAAGTTGCTTTTATTATCATTTTCGGATTCTGTTTATAATTTTTACGTTCACACATACATACATACATACATACATACATACATAATTATTTAGATGTTCCGGGAGTATTAGTTTTTTAAACTTTAATTACTTTACAGAATTTTAAAGCATTGAAATTCTTACATTTTTAATTTTCCCAAAAACATACATATGTACATACATACATAGTATATATGTATGTATGTATGTTTACCTATATACTTATATGTATAACTTATGTATGTAAGTATGTGCACATACACATAAAACGTAAGTATGTGTTTATATGCATACATATATGTATGTACATATGTATGTATGTATTTAAGTACATACATACTCGTACATAACATGCACTATGTAGGTATGTAATTGCCTAGTCTCTGAAATAACCATATACTTACATACATATGAGTCCTATTTATTTACTAGTGAAATTCTAGTGAGTAAGAAAAACAACACTGAAGATTGCACATGGCCGAAAACGGTCTGTTTACAAACCATATTTAACGTGGGATGACGGAAAATTAATCCAGATTGTATTGCATACTTTAGAAGAAATTACAAGGCTATACCTAAATTTCATGCTAATATATACTTACATATGTATGTATGTACATACATATGTATGTACATATCTTGAAAACTCTTCCTAAAATCTTAAATCGAATATTTCCCTGAATTGGTCTTAGAGGGGGGAAAGTTTATAAACATAAACAAAACGAATCAATTCACCATGAACATGAATTTCAGAATTCACCCATTACACCACACTATGCCCACCACGTTGATAAAGTGCAACACAATATTTGACAATTCCTTTTAGTTATTATATTTCTCTTAAAAAAAACAGCCGCTTTTTTCGTAATGTAAATAATAATGTGCAAATTGTTTAATAAAAAGTAAATAAAATAAGATAAGATGTTATTTTGTACATATGTTATAAACGGAGAAGTTTCAAATTAAATATGTAAAAACATTAAAAGAATACTAAATCTATTTAATGACATTAATTTTTGCAATCATTGAAAGTGTTGTTTTTAATTGCCTTGTCTTCTTCAAAAGCATCAAGTAGTTTGTTGTTGTTATTAGTTCATATCATTGCGTGGTAATGTGTATTTTGTGTACTCTGTAGGAATACATACAACCATATGTTTAGCCTTAATAGTTTTTAAGGCAACGAATCAAAACTCAAATAAATTATGAGTTTTGTTATTAAAAATTTGGGTACTGGATTTAAAATAATAACACTTTTATTTCGATCTCCGTATATTCACAAACTGTCTTACTTTATTGTTTACATTCTTGTTTTTATATTATTACATTCCAATGTTTATTTCTTATTTATTCCAGGTGTTTATGACTCAGAGAGACTTAATGAGAGGACAGTTAGTTATTTATTTACTTGTTTACTTATACTTAACCAAAGGTCATTAACTATCTATATACTAGGTGCATATTTATATAATAGGTACATATGTACCTATAATATATAGGTACATATGTTTGCACTTAAATAGCAGTATTTTGAGGAATTTTACTTAATAATTAAGTTTGATTATTTTTAATAAGAAATATAATAACAGTTCAGATTTATGGAATGTATAAACTATAGTAAGTATAATAAGAAATATAATAACAGTTCAGATTTATGGAATGTATAAACTAAATTCTAAATGTATAAACTAAAAACTAAATTCTATTTAATTACAAGTTGATTTCTATTTAATTACAAGTTGATTTCTATTTAATATTACGCTCCAACATTCCGGCCCCATTGAAGGACTGGAAGTCTTCAAACATCTGGAAGCGGTGCTAATTTGTGTATTGGACGTTTAAATATGCCATTTCGGGTTTTGACCTCCGCCACACGGACCTTGCCGTCGTCGCCTGCGATGACCTTTACGACTATCCCGGTCACCCATTGTTGTGGCGGGCAATTGTCTTCGTGGATTATTACCACTTGACCGACCTGGAGACTGGGCATTTCTTTCGACCACTTCGCTTTGCCCTGAAGTCCCAGAATGTAGTCTCTTGACCAGGCTTGCCAGAATGTCTGCTTGAGAACGCAGAGCAGTCGCCATCGCTTCGATAAGTTGGCCTCTTTGCCTCTCACGCCTTCTCCTGATTCTAGTGGCAGCGAACGCAGACCCGTTCCTATTAGTAGGTGAGCCGGAGTTAACGCTTCTCCGTCGTTGGGGTCTGGAGACAGCGGTGCTATGGGACGACTGTTGAGTACCGCCTCTACCTCTGCGAGCATTGTACACATTTCTTCTTGCGTGAGCGACGCATTGCCTACTGCTCGTAGAAGTAGGAACTTCGCCTGCTTCACGGCTGCTTCCCATAGTCCTCCGAAGTGCGGCGCTCGAGGTGGTATGAAGTTGAATTTCACCCCTAACGACGCTGCGTATAATTCGACGGCCTGCCGATTTTGATTGAAGGCGTTCTGTAGCTCGTTGAGGACTCTGCTTGCTCCCACGAAATTCGTTGCGTTGTCGCAAAATACTTCTTTGGGAAGACCTCTCCTTGCAGTGAACCTTTTAAAAGAGAGAAGAAATGAATCAGTAGATAGATCCGATACTAATTCTAAATGTACAGCTTTAGAAGTGAAACACACGAAAACCGCTATATACATTTTAACCGGTGGTCTACCACGAATACGTAGTGAGACGTTGATAGGACCACAAAAGTCTACGCCGACTATTAAGAATGGTCGCGCAGCTATCACTCTATTAGTGGGTAAATTGCCCATTATTTGGGACATAAGCTTAGGCTTATAGCGGAAGCAATGTACACATTTACGAACTATTCTATTGCATTCTTCTTTCGCATTTATCAGCCAAATATTCTCTCGTGACAGAGCTATGAGGGCTTTTGTGCCAGCGTGACAATTTTCGAAATGCAAGTTCCGCAAATAAAGTGTAACAAAGCTATTTCTTTTCGGTAGTAACAGTGGGAATTTGGTATTGTATTCCAAATCTGCATTTAGCAGTCTCCCACCTACCCTTAAAAGTGAAAATGTTCTTTTCTCTTCGGTAAACGTGTGGATGAATGGTGTCAATCTCTGAATATTTGACGGCAAACTCAGAGAGTTTTGTATCCGCAATATCTCTGCGGGAAAATGAGATTTTTGGATTATCTCTACAAGACGAAAGAATGACCACTTTAATTCGATTGTTGTAGGTATAGTATCTTTATCTACTTTTCTGCCTTTGATGCTGTCAATGAATCGGTAAACATATGCAGCAACTCGCAGCAACTTATTATAAGAAGAGTATTTTTCTATCAGATCCAGCATACAATTTTCTGAGTCCTTTACCGCAAGCAATACGTTTGTTTTCTTCATTTCGGTAAACTTTTGGTTCTCTGTTAACTCAAAATGTTCGTTAACAGGCCACTGATGACTATCGTTTAGCAAAAACGAAGGTCCTTTAAACCAAATCGAATTTTTCAATTCTTCGACATCACATCCCCTGGAAACGATATCAGCTGGATTTTGTTTAGTTGGCACATGCCGCCAAAAAACTTGATCTGAACATTCCTGAATCTCAGCTACACGATTTGAAACAAACGTGGACAGTGAGGATGGATGCGTCTTTATCCAATATAAAACTATTTCGGAGTCTGTCCAAAAATTAACAGACTCAATTTCGAAGTTTATCATTAGCTTAATTCTATTCCACAACTTAGCCAGTAGATGTGCAGCGCATAATTCAAGTCTCGGAAGAGATTTTGTCTTAAGTGGAGCAACTTTAGACTTAGCCGTAAGTAGTCTCGAATCAAATTTGGTTGATTCGGAGCTTCGAATGTAAATGCAACACCCATATGCTCGAATTGAAGCATCAGCAAATCCATGAATTTGAATTCTTGCTGCTGAAGTTGTGTTTACGAATCTTGGGATTGTGATTGAATCGAGTTTCAGTAAATTCAACTTGAAATTTTCCCATAAAGTATTTAGGCTCATGGGAATTGATTCATCCCAGTCAAGCTTTTGAATCCATAGTTCCTGCAATAACATTTTAGCTTTAGTTACCAATGGACACAAAAGTCCGAGGGGATCAAATAATCGGGAAGAAATTGACAATATGTTCCTTTTCGTAGCTTTCAATTCTTGAAAATTATCTTCCAAATGAAACTTAAATGTATCATTTTTCGGAACCCAATGTATACCTAGAGCTTTAGTAGCATCTGCATCGCTATGCAACAATTTTTCCTCGTGTAAAGTACTAATGAAATCTGGATGATTTGAAACCCACTTAGTCAGGTTAAAACCAGCTGAACTTAGAATTTCAGTAGCCTGATTACGAATTTCGATTAGATCTTGGTAACTTTCAGCTCCAGTGAGCAAATCATCGACATAGAAATCACTGCGGATAACCTTCGAACCAATAGGTAAGGTCTCTTTGTATAAATCGCTCAAATGGATCAAACATCTTATGGCCAAAAATGGAGCAGAAGCTGTACCATAAGTCACCGTGTTCAAGCGAAAAATCTTTAAGGTATCAGATTGATTTTCCCTCCAGAGGATTAATTGATAGTTTCTGTCTCGATCATCAATCAAGACCTGACGATACATTTTTTCAATATCTGCAGTGATTGCGTATTTATGGAGTCGAAAACGAATCAATGTAGAATATAATTCTTCTTGAACTGTGGGACCGACCATTAACAGATCGTTGAGTGATGCAAGCGAAGAAGTTCTACACGAAGCATCGAACACTACTCGAAGTTTAGTAGTTGTACTCTGAGGTCGCAAAACACACTGATGTGGAATGAAATAATGAGGAAAATCTGGCATTTTGTCCTGGAGTGACATATGGCCCAAGTTGAAATACTCCTTCATAAAATCATGATACATTTGTCTCATTACATTGTCTTTGGAAAGCCTTCGCTCCAAAGATAGGAATCGTCTTTTGACAATTTCGAAAGATGAACCCAATAATTTTGTATCAGATTTGAACGGTAGCGAGACTTCGAATCGGCCTGACTCCAAACGTCGTACTGAATTTTTAAATTTGGCCTCACATTGTTGTTGTTCCTCAGTATACAATTTCGATGATTCATTTGGAAGCTCTTCTAGCTCCCAGAATTTTCTGACAATTGAATCAATATTGCTCTCGTTTTCTATTGAAGTACTTAAGTGAAAAACTTTGCCATTATTCAAGCTCTTTGATTGATTGTACTTTCCAGTAACAATCCAGCCAAGTGAAGTTTTTTGAAGAATAGGAAGGCATGGGCCAGATTTGATTTGGCCAACACACATTAAATCAAAGAACACTTCTGCCCCAATTAACAAATCAATTTTCTGGGGCTTATGGAAGAGTGGGTCAGCTAATTCTATATTTCTGGGAATATTTAAGCTCGTTGTGACCAATCTACGATCAGGTTGCAAATTTGTAATTGAGCTCAATACCCAAAATTTGGAAGTGAATTGGGTAGAGTTAACCCTCGACGAGACAGTCAAATTAATACATGATTTTGAAACCGAATTTGTTTCACTGATGCCATTCAAATTCAATCTACCTCCTTCTCTCTTTAATCTGAGTAGCTGCGCAAGTTCCTCAGTAATCAAGTTTGGTTGCGAACCGGAATCTAACAGTGCTCTAGCTGGAATAAATTGGCCAGAACTATTTCGTACTCTTACTATAGCTGTCGCGAGAATGATTCTTTCATCCGAAGATGAATAATTTACAGAAGCGTGAGAGATAGACGGCTGATCAGAAGAGTTATTTACGTCATTAGAACCATTATTGAATCGATGAAGTAGCGAGCTGTGAGAACCGTTACATATTCGGCACTTGGAAGACAAACATCGTGCTACTGTATGTCCCTTTTTTAGACAATTAATACATGCTGGCACAGATTTTATAAAGTGAAATCTTTTCGCTACAGTCTCAGAAGTGAAAGAAGGGCAATTATTGATTATATGTTGAGTAGATTTGCAAAACAGACATTTGTCAACGGGTTGCTTTGATTTTGTACAATTTAATGATGTCCTTGTATTTCTATTATTTGCATTCTCAGTTTTATTTTTATTAACCTCAGCCTTGAACCAGAAGATTCATCAGCTGAAATATGCTGGTAACGTTTGTTTAAAGCGGCTTCGCAATCAGACCATAGAGGAAGTTTTTCAAAATCAAGCTGTTCTTCCCACTTGGACTTACTGACTGGATCTACTTTTGACATCACTAAATGTATCAAAATAGCATTTGTAATTTTCTTGTCATCGCCTATTGATAACAAGGAATCATAAATGGCAGACACAGTATCAATCATGCTTCGCAAAGCAGAAGCCGAAGGTTTTGTAATTTCTGGTAAATCAAAAAGTTTCGATATATTGTCGAAAAATATAAGACATTCATTGTCATAAACCTTTTTTAAGCTGGCTAGTGCTTTGGGATAATTTTCTTCAGAAATCTGAAAAGCTTTCACTGTACCTAAAGCTGAATCGGACAAGCATGATATTAAATGATTGAACTTTTCTATATCTGTCAACGTCGGATCATTATGAACTAAATTTTCAAATAAGCTCATAAAATTCTTATATTCGCTGTATTTCCCAGTAAATTTGGGAAGCTTCATATTCGGAAGTCGAGACTGATGTGACTGTACGCTGAATGAAGTTTCAGGCACACTTGACTGTTTGTTTTTTGTTAGAAGGCTTAACAACAGTGATTTTGTAGTCACACAAATATCCTCAAGCTCAGCTCTATCATCGTTGTCGGGATCCAAATTATCCATCTCCGACTGAAGCTTCATTGCTTGGTCAATATAAGTTTTCAAAATATCCAATCGACATTCTAGTTCAATAGGATTGAACGAAATAGTCCTATCTTTAATGGACTGTCGAATTCGGATTATATTTCTTACGACTCTTTCCTTTTTTAAGATTATTTTCTCCAAAGTTTCCGGTTTGGAAGGAGAATCTTGGCGTTTTTTGCCAGTCATATCAATTATATTTGATCAAATTAATTCCTTAAATACTCGGATTCAGAAATTGCCAAATTAAATTATTGGCAAAATATAATTGAATATCGAAGTTGATTTAGATAAAAAGATTTATAAAAATCTCTCGCCGGATATACGATATTCGTAACTTTTGTTTTTTATATATACTATTTTTGAGTTTAGCAGTATTAAAATTTGTTCCAAATTAACTACCTTATTGAATTTGCAAAAATACCATCAACAGCCTTTGGTAAATAGTTCGAGTTCCTTTACCAAGTGAAATCTCTTTCAGTTAATTTTTTCAAGTACGAAAACATAAGCCGAGTGCGAGTACACACATCAAGCAATTAATTTTTTTTTTTTCTTTTTTAATTATATGAAACAAGTTTTCGATGCTAGTGTGAATACACGAACGACTTTATAATTTCACTTTGTATGAAAATTAACTTTCCGAAGCTAGTGTGAACGCACTATTCTGTTACAGCTGCTGTATGCAAATTATTACAATTGGTATAGGAACGTACGGAATGGAATACTGATCTTAAGAAATTAAAGATAACCCAAAATGTATAAAATAAATTGCAAAAAATATTTATTTATTTATTTACAATAAATAAAATTAATAAATAGCGAAATTTTTAATTTTTTAACGCACTTAAAAATTTTCACGCGATTGAAGTACCGGCGGTAAACGAAAGTTGTTATAATTTCTCTCAATAATAAAGAGACCGAATTGTTTGTGTACGAATGTGTTAATAATAAAAATATAAACACTTGCAAATTGTTTCACTTTTAAGGGTGGAATTTGTTTAATATAAATATTAAATAAATAAATTGTTTCACAAAATTCAAGTGTAAAAATGTATTTGTGTTTGACTTGCAATGCAGAATAATTTTTGATTAACTTACAAAAATCTCTTAAATTTGATTAAATTACAAATTTAAGGGTAGAAAAACACAAATATTTTGGACACTTGTTACCTCTTGATTCGAATCGAAATTACTCCCCTTCTTAGGTTCAGCTCTACACAGGCAACGGCAACGGGGCATCTGGACACGATTATGAAGATTTCCCAAATGTGAAATTGATGGAGATATGTTGGATTGTTGATGAAGATCTGTTGTTGTTGATGGAGATCTGTTGGATTGTTGATGGAGATCAAACTTTCAAATTCAATTGCACATAAATATGTCTTTTTATGATGATTAATAAAATATGCTTCACTTTTTACACGCAACAAAAACAATTTTGTTTTTAACAAATTTTAATTATTTTATAAATTTATTTCAACTGAAGTATCTTATCAGTTTATTTTATTTGTTTAACTGAAATAATTTATCAGTTTTTCTCAAATTTGTTTAACTGAAGTAACTTATCAGTTTTTCAGTTTTTTATTAATTTTTAAATTAAGTTTTTTAATTATTGTATAAACTGAAGTAATTTATCAGTTTATGTTATTTTTATAATTATTATTATTATTTAAATCAAGTCCCTGCTCGGGCGCCAAAATGTTTAGCCTTAATAGTTTTTAAGGCAACGAATCAAAACTCAAATAAATTATGAGTTTTGTTATTAAAAATTTGGGTACTGGATTTAAAATAATAACACTTTTATTTCGATCTCCGTATATTCACAAACTGTCTTACTTTATTGTTTACATTCTTGTTTTTATATTATTACATTCCAATGTTTATTTCTTATTTATTCCAGGTGTTTATGACTCAGAGAGACTTAATGAGAGGACAGTTAGTTATTTATTTACTTGTTTACTTATACTTAACCAAAGGTCATTAACTATCTATATACTAGGTGCATATTTATATAATAGGTACATATGTACCTATAATATATAGGTACATATGTTTGCACTTAAATAGCAGTATTTTGAGGAATTTTACTTAATAATTAAGTTTGATTATTTTTAATAAGAAATATAATAACAGTTCAGATTTATGGAATGTATAAACTATAGTAAGTATAATAAGAAATATAATAACAGTTCAGATTTATGGAATGTATAAACTAAATTCTAAATGTATAAACTAAAAACTAAATTCTATTTAATTACAAGTTGATTTCTATTTAATTACAAGTTGATTTCTATTTAATATTACGCTCCAACACCATACATACATTTCTATATTAAAAATATGTGTGCAAGCAAATCATAAAGATTAAAAATGTTGTGATTTAAGAGAAAAAAAGAGAAGAAAAATAATGTATGTATGACCTGTTTTTTTATAAGAGCTAATGAAGTTTTAATTGCAGCGTTGTCAACTCGCAATTTTTAGTGCCTATAAAAATTGTCGAGTTAGTTCTCTGTTTTTAATTTCAGAGCTTTTAAAATTTTTTTATGACCTCAAATATTTATTTCAAATAACGTGAAAAGAGTGATGAAATACAACGATAAATTTATTCAGCGTAAATATAAGTATATATTAGAGAGCTGCACAAGCGTACGAAAAATGTCTTACAAGCAATTTCATTAAATTTCAAATAGTGTGTGCTTATTACTCTCTCATTTCAAAACATATACTTCCAAAGATATGTGTTTTGCTTAACAGTAAAAACATTGAAGAATAGAACAAAACCGAAGTAGAACAATGTTGGAACAAAATAAAGCCGAACAGAACAAAGGTTCTATAGAACATTAAAACTGAAGTAGAACATTCAAAACATGCTTGAATGTTTTGATAGTAGACCTAGCCCAAAACAAACTCACACATTAAGAAACATTTGCGTTCCGTTGTAAATAAGAAAGCGCTTTAATACATACATACATATCTATGTACATACTTACATACATATGTACATATGTATGTAAATTGTATGAGAACTACATATAACTTCTTTTAGTTTTTTTTTATTATTTTTTCTTGAATGTGTTGTGAACGAAAAGAAAAACATGCGCGCACACAAGTTTTTTAACACGCATCATCTACATACTTGTGTGTATGTGTGTGTATGGTTTAATGTGTTGTTTTACCATCTCAGTAATTCTTTCAGTAGCTTGAGTAGGAAATGTTCTATTGTACTTGGTGTTTCTGCTATGATTTACCGTATTTTTACTTCATTGTCGGTATTTGTTTGGATATTCTAGTTGTTCTGAAAACACAAGCACTAACAAGCACTGTAGGGAATAACTTTTCAAATGCTGTTTGATTTGTTTTGGTCAGATTCATGTTTTGTTATTTTTGTGTTGTTATTTATGCTTACACTGAAGTACTGTGTTTGGAAGTGGTGTACAATAGAACACAGAACTTTTAGAATATTTTGTGCAGCTCTCTAGTATATATGTACATAAGTACATATAAAATCATTTGGAATATGCGAAAATCAATTCGTTTAAAGTATTTCACGCTTTCTGCACTCATTTAGCCTACATTAGTGCTATCTGTGCTTAATTTTTTACATTTTCGCAGATATTATAATGAAAATGTAACTCCCTTATCAATGCGTAATAGATTTTTATTTACAAGTTTTTATTCAAATCAAAAGTAGGGACAATAAATACTGGTATTTCATATTTTCTCATAATAGGTTTAATAACCTAAAAATAATATACATACATACAGTCACTCCAAAAAATGAGTGCTCACTTACATCTTGAAATTTCTTCTTAACATATATAAAATCTTTGTGAGGTTATTTGAAATATAATGATTGATTTTTATTTTCTAAAATGTTAGTTTTATTTTACAAAAGAAATATAACAAAAATTATTTCCAGAATTTTTAAATTAACGAAAAAAAGAAAATAATTCATAAATTTGCCTCCAAAAAGTAAGTGCTCAGTAACAACTTACTCTAGAATATGAAGAAGGAAATATAAAACTAGTACTTAGTTTGTGATCCCTTATTTTTTATGACTGCTTCTAATCTCCTAGGAATAGAATTTACCAGGTTTTGTGTTACTTCTGGCGGAATTTTGTCCCATTCTTCCTTTAGAGCGCAAATCAAGTCATTTTTTTCGGATTTCTCTTTCTCGAATTTTTTTCTCCAAATGATCCCATAAATTTTCGATGGGATTTATGTCCGGTGACTGATGGGGTGCTACCATCCACTTTAGAGTATTATACATCAACCACATTTTCGTGTTGTGGGCCGTGTGTTTGGGGTCATTATCCTGGGCAAATATATAGTTTGCAGGTATACCCATTTTTTGAACGCTTTTTTTATGGTCCATTATACCATCAGTTATGTGCAGTTCTCCAGTACCACTGGCACTCATACAACCCCACACAAGAACGGACCCACCACCATGTTTCAATGTTGGACATAAATTTTTATCATTAAATTCTTCATGTGCCTTACGCCATATTTTGTATCTTCCATCGCTGCCATAAATATTAAATTTGCTTTCATCAGTGAATATGACACGATTCCAGAAGTCCATACTTTCATTTACGTGAGGTTTGGCATAGTCTAATCTCTTCTATTTGTTGCTCTTACTTATATATGGTTTCTTTCTGGGAACACGGCCATGATGTCCTGCTTCATACAGCACATTTCGAATAGTATTGACGGACACGCTTTTTCTAAATGATAAATTTACGGATTTTGTGATCTCTGTGGCCCTAAGCTTTGGATTTTTCTTAATTTCTCGGACAATATATCTCTTCTCTACTTCACTTAAAATTTTCGGACCACCGGATCTTGAACTGTTTTTGACTTCTTTTGTATTATTGTACTTGTCTATAATTTTTTTCACTGTAGAATAAGGTCTTTTAACTATTTCTCCAATTTCCCTAAGAGACTTATTTTTTTCACGTAAATTTATTATAATTAATCTTTCAGCTTCTGTGGTTTCCTTACGTTAAGAGTTCATATGGGTATTTTTGAATATTATGTCTTGACACATTAAAAGCAAATCACTGAATGACTTAAAAATAACTAATTTTAATATTCGCCTACAATTTTTCTTTTGGCATCCCGTAATTTTGTCCCATTACTTGAAATTCTCAAAGTGAGCACTCACTTTTTGGAGCTAAAAATCTGTGTGTTTTTTGTTTTGTTGTTGTATTAAGAATTCTGTAATACTTACACAGAATATTAGTTGGCAAAACAATAGTAGACTAAAAAAGCATTAAAACGTAATTATAGACTTTTTATTATAAAGCTATATTTTGTTAGGAAAAGCCTTTAAGTTTTCGAAAATGAAGTGAGCACTCATTTTTTGGAGTGACTGTATGTATGTATGTATGTACATACACGTAAGAATACACACACTAGGCGAATTAAATCTACTGTTAATAAAACAGCAGCTTATACCATTAGCTTATAACGTATTCTTTGGGCTCTCAGCAACACATGAAGGTGAATTTAATTCGCCTTGAAAACTACTTAACTACAAATTTTCGGTCTTTGGAGATTAAAATACAACTTTTTTATCGATAACTTCAGATTTTTATATTGTATGTATTATAAAATTATCTATTCAGCTTATCAAATTTATATAAAAGAACAACATAAAATTTTGAATTTGGTACTTTTTTTCGTAAAAATACACGCTTTTTTCACGATTGGAGTGCATTTTAAAATTTCAAAGTTGACAATGCTGTTGAAAAGTTGGTGCATCTATACTATTTTCTTGCGCAAATATGTACATATACATACATATGTATGTATGCATGTTATAAGTATATACATATTTGCAATATTAAGTTGATATATCAAAATTTTCGGACATACATACAATTTTACACTTTACTTCTAATCTTTTAAGATTGGGATAATTATATATTTTTACACATATGTGACAGCGCATAGAGAAAGGGACCTAAGGGTAAAAAGATCAATTTTCACTTTTCGTTTTGATGTGGACAACATCTGAGCATCGAATGAGACCGATCCCATGCTCTCCTGGACAAAAGCGGCTTTTTACCCTTGGGTCCCTTTCTATTTTGCGCGTCACATATTCATTTATATGTGCTATACGTACTATGTAATTAGTTCGCTATAGATTAAGTTTGTTATAACCGGAGTAAATATTTATTTTTCTAATAAACAAAGGTAACGGCTCGATTATGAATGGCATATCTCTGCTAATAAAGAGTAATGGTAATGCAGGTCATAAACAATTCATAGAGCAGTATTGAAAATGATAATGCAGAGGACTTTTGGCAACTACAAATTTGTGGTTGCCGATTAGCAACCCAATTAAAGATCAAATGCCATCCGTAAACAAAGTCTGTAAATATTTATATATTTTCCAATAATCAAATGCAATGGCTCGATTATGAAGTGAAATTCGGTTGCCGGTTGACAAACATGCATGTATCTGTTGAAAAAGATTGTGCAGAGCACAAAGTTAATGAATTAAAAATATAAATACTATTAGTTGTCATTTGGAAAGTCAAATTTTATTCTAAAATGTTTCTAAATGTAGAATTATATGTTGGGCAATTGTTTCAAAGTGAATTAATACATCATATTTCATTTTATTTATTGCTTTAATCCGTTCCACATAAATTCTGCAGCCAAAGAAGGAGAACTATGTTTTTATTTAACCAATATTTACTCATGTCAATCAAATCAAAGCTCAAATTTTAACTTACAGTATACTGTATTACGGTATTAGCCATGTCATGAAAGACTCCATAAAGTTAGATCGATCCCTTGTGAACCATTTGAATTAAAAATTTTGAACAGTTGCATTAGAGTATTCACGAGCAAATGTGCTCTACCGAAGTTCTACAATACATGAAGCAGTAGATATCGGATTTACTTCCAAATTTTAAGTTAATATGGGTCAAGAGAAATTAGAACATTTAGTTAAAGTGCAAAGAGTGTATACAGACCAAACAGGCCACTGGCTTAAACATCTAAAATCAAAAGTAAAATGCAAGTTGCCCAGATGTAAATATTGTACTCGAACCAAGTGCGGGAAATGTGGTATTTGAACAAAAGCAATAGATGTTTTAAACTTTTGAACAATTTGTAATTTTCGCTTAAATGCATAATGTATTTATTAATTTTTCCAAAAATTGGAAGCTTAGATTTTTTAATAATATATTTTTGATATCAATTCTAATACAATTTTGACTTTTGAAATAAAAATGCATGCAAGTAAGGCGTTAAGATTAAGCTCAATTATATAATATAAATGAATATTTCCTTTCTTTATATTTGCTGAAGACTTCATACAAAAAAAATAAGAAACTTGATTTCCAAAATGGGCATAAATTCATAATATTAGATTTAGAAATATTTTAATGTTAACACTGCAGTGGCTCTAGTTGCTCCAATATTGGTTAATTTACTAGGTGATATAATCATCAGACGAATATTCGAGTATTCGCATACCCTATATTTGCCTATGTCATGACATTCGGACACTTATTCGTATTTGCCAAATTCAGGCGAATATTTTCTTCCCAAGAAAAGTACGCGTTCAGAAGGTGTAAAAAAGTATTAAGCTCATGGCACAAAAATATATCAATTTCTAGCAATTTATAATAGAAAAAAACTTAGTTTTTACCTAAAACAATAACCTTCTATTACTTAAAGTAAAGTAGAAATCCTATGCCAATCGCTGTGAACTCGATCGCAGTAAGTGGAAGTTCTAGAAGTTGGGTTGCGCTTTGATCGTACGCAATGTTGATCACAAATACATAATATCTTCATTGCTACTAATTTGCGGTTCAGTAGACGTTAGTTAAAGATACCTGTGGCAACAGTGAGTAATAATATGACCTTCAAAAAATTTTTATTATTACAGTTCCCTACAAAAAAGGTAACTCTTTCAAGGTAGAGCATTTATCGACTACTTTTAAATGGTTAAATAAATTCTTAAATAAATGCAGAGGCAATGTCGTGCATATGTACTTGTTTTAGTTTTTATAAAAAATATTTTTATTTAATTTAAATCATAACTTTAACTAACGTCTACTTATATAATGGCTCTAAATATAGTAGTGCGGTAATTTGTTTTTACTAGATGTGTTTGAGTACTTCTCCGTTAATATTATTTCCCACAAAAACATAAAATGTGAATATAAGGTCAAGTTCCCAACAAGTTCCTAATTTCGATCGTTAATTCTAATTGAAAAAAAATGGAAGTCATTTCCAAGAAACGATATTTTTTTTTTGCTTCCATAAACTTAAAATGCATTTTTTCAATTTCATAGGAAGTCAACTTGACAAAATCTTATTAAGAGTACGAATTACTTTTATAATTCTATTCAAGGCGATTTAAAAATATTCTGTTTATTAAAAATTATTTATTCAATCAATAAGTGATAAGTTTACAATAGGACTTCTGCAAGTTTGTATCTTTTGCAAAATTAAATTATTATCCTAGTGTTAAATAATAAATCCTAATTCAATATAAAATTATTTTTCTCACGAAAAAACTAAGAGTTTAAATTTCTCAACAAATATACAATTCAAATTCGAGATTAAAGGACAGGAACTTCCATATGCTTATCTTTTCATTTTAAAGGACAACAAAATTACACGAAATTAGCGTTTTCTGTACAATTAAAATTTAACTGAAAGCTGCGCTAATTTCTGCAACTTTGCCCTAAGCAATTCTCAAGCAATCTAATACATATTCAATTGCGCATGCGTGTGTATATAAGTATAAATTTTTGTATAAAAGTATAAATAAACATATTTTCATGTGTACCGTGTACAAGTCAAGTATTTGCACGCATGACTATGTTCATATTAAATAAATATTGTAGGCTTCGTGGTAATCGGCGTGACTGCAACTGCAACTGCAACTCTAATATGAATTGAGGTTAAAAGTAATGTAATATATATTTACCTTACAAGTGTACAGTGGAGCTGATTACAAAATTAACATCAAATATAATTAACAAACTACTGATCAGAGCTGTTTGGAACTTAAAAAATCCATAGAGGAGGATTTCCAGCTGCACAGGCTACGCATTAGTTGGCCAAAGTTGAAAGGAAATGTCTATGCTTTTTAAATTTATTAACATAATATAAAAGTATTGGGGACCATGTTTCTGTCCAGCAGAGTGCTTTATGATTACAGCCCACAAACTCCGTTAATGATTAATTACAGTTTCATATTATATACTGCAACAGTAACTAGGAATATAAATTGAATAAGATAATTATTTTTTTGGATTGGTATATTGAGTTGATAGTGAAAAAACAGATGAACCATGTTAATTTCTGTAACGTAGTGAATGATCAGTGTCATCTAGATTGTACTAAAAATGTATATACGAGTATGAACTCAAACAATAAAAAAATATAATAACCACTGCTATTTTCGACAAGAAAAAATAAAAATTTAAACTTTACAAATTTCTTTGTTGCAACTTTAGCTGTCCAATGAACTTTAAGCAAACTCACATGTTTATGGCAAAACAATCAAATACAATATGAGAATTCTCTATCGTATATGAATATTACAAATACATATGTAAATATAGTAGGCTTAGAAAGCTTTTATACCAACAGCACTGCAAACAATTTATACTTAAAATTAATCTATTCTATTTCTCTTGCAACATGTATATAATTAGGTGCCAATAGTTGTATTTATTAGGCATATCCAAAAACAAAATATTTATTTTAAATAATTGTATTAAAATTTATCAGGATTGTTCGAATAAAATATTTGAACTTTTCAGATTTGTTTGTTGTGGCTTGAGCTGTTCACATATCGTCATTTAATTGGTCGCTAAATCAAATCGTCAGGCAACTTTAATCAGTTTTTAAAATATTTGGTGGGTATAATCCCGATAAATTTCAATATAAGTGTACAACAATTTAAAATTTATTTTTAAAGTTTTGGCAAATTCAATAAAGCAATTTTATAAACCCGGCTTAAATAAAAAATATCCCTATGTATCGAATAAGAATTGAAAAATTTTATTGTTGCTTTATTGTCAAAGAAATTTTAAACCAAAACAGCAAATAATTAATAATTAGCTTCTTTGGCAGAAAGGGAAAATCTCTGTAAAAACAAAACAAAGTGAAATGAAATAAATTCTTTGGATACCAATTGATATTTTCTAAGGTTGCAAGTAGCCCTGCAGAAATTATTCTGAAAACCTAAATTGCACATAATTCTGAGTAGTTGTTAATAATTTTTTTTGTTATTATTATTCAATACCGTTTCCACTGTGCCACATTACATGCAGATGCACATGCGTACATGTATACATGCTTCTATCCAATACAATCAATGCCTCACAATTGACTGATAAAAAGAAATAATAACAACAACAGCAAACAATTTTTTTGAGAATATCAAAAAAGAGAGGGAGTAGTTGTTATTGGTTCAGTTGGTAAGGAGAATAAGAATGTATTTGGTTGCAAAAATAATATTGCACAGAAACAGCATATTGATGCCACTAAAGCCAACGGAGAAAGGGGCTCGAGGCAGGAGTTGCTGTGAAAAATGTTTTAAACGTGCGATTATGTACAATTTTTTCTGCACAACAGCAGTGGCCACAATGACAGTAAAGAAGAAAGAAAAAAAAGCGGAATGAGGACTTTAACGGCTTAATGCGTGACAGGGACTTAAGCCAGCTTTGTTTTGTGTTCGTAGGTTTGTCATTTTAGCAGTTAAAACTGAAAAGTCTTTTAAGAAACGAATAAATTGTGCATTATTAATTTCTTAATACAATCGTGTTGATGATTTCTCATTTATTCCTGATTTAAAGCTACGCGCTACCAATAGGACGACAGCAGACGATATGAAACGAATCTCTTGAAATGTAGAAAATCTTACAACAACAATAGTCGTTGTCATTGTTCATGTATTTATTGGGTTTATAAATGGACTTCCTGTACTACTGGTATCTACTGGGCAGATTTTCAATGTATTGCTATCAGTGCGTTAAGTTACGAATCGAATTCTAATGTCCGGGACAGACGTATCACATGCTTCTGCTTGTAAAATCAAAATGTTTAGATTTTTGTTCAGATAAAAATCGACTGTTGCTTCGAATTGTCCGGTTCGCATGGTGTCCTTCTTAATAACTAAATTTCCAAATATCAAAATTTCGTATTCTGTTCGGAATCCCTGAGTAATACATGCACTCGTAATAACAAACAAGGCTGTAGCTCCCTCCACGTTCGGATTTCACACATTATTTTTAGTTTTGTGGTTTGACAATTGTGTAAAATTTTGTATTCCTGGCAGAAGCGTCTGCCTGACTGCATTGGATGGATTTTTACTGATGACCTAATTAAATGTGGCAAATTTTTATAGTCGCCAAATGCACTGCAGCGCTGCAGTTAAGGCGGTTACTTTTCATTACTGTTGTTGTTGTTGTTGCCACTGATGCAAACAGATCGTATGTATTTACCTGTAACAAGTATTACGCACTTTAATTTTAATATGTACGTAAATAATTCAAACTTTGTTGCCAATATCTTTAATACAAAAAAGGTTCGTTCTTGTTGCTTTCGCAAGAGTACAAATTGCATTCGACTTTAAAACATTAGATGATGATACTCGTATGACAGACAGCCAGTCAGTCAAACAACTGGTTTTTCGCTAATAATTCTAAATATTTATTATCCACTGCAAAAAATTTAGTACTTATATATGTAAGTACTTATGTTTGATTTGCAGTTCGCCTATTGCTGTTCTTGTTCTCGTTATTTTGTCTACAACATGTTTGAATGTGATTTGAAATCGGTATTTGGGCATCTAATACCACAAAGTAAACATAGAGCCGGAACGTAACACATACTCAATAATAAACGAGTTGGGTTCGATCAACAAGTTGCACACTATGCAAATGATATTATCGTCTCCATGATAATCGATCTTTTTTTGTCTCCTTTTTAACCTGTAGTTTCTAAGATACGTATAGAATATGATAGATTAATGTTATTTTTTTTTCTTAATTTATTTTCAGTTTGATAAATCTAATAGATGACATCCGTTAACAGATTTATGAGCGCCTTGTGAGCATTTCTGTCAAGGTTATTTGAAACTTGTTTACCACTAAATTCAAGTAAGTATTGAAAAGAATTTGAATAAAATGCATTAGTGTTGTTCATATTAGAATTTAGTTAAATTTTTATAATATATTAAGTTTGTATATTGATGTGTGCAGAATCCATTAAAGTGATTTGAAATAAAGCACTTGTTAGCAACCAGATTTAGTAAAAACTAAATGGCATTTAATATATTTTAAAATTTGCTTTGAGTCCTCAATGGATTTACAAAATTATGAAACGGAGTTGGCATAAAATTAATAATTAGACAAATTTATATACAGTAGAGTCGTAAAAACGTAAATTAATTTTTTCCAATGGTGTCCACGTTTCAAAATTTCTTCATCATGATTATGAGAACAAAATGGCAGGGCTTAGCTTCAGATATTAATTTTTAATTAATAAATTAAAATCAAATATTTAAATATAAAATCTATTACAAATGTAATGTGTTTACATAAGCAAAGAAAGAAAATACATATATGGAAACATTTATGTTCTGGACTACAAAATATGTTATATTCTTTTATCCTTCTTTTTATTTAAGCAAATTGTTGATTTTGCCACCTGAAATTGTTCTATTTATTAAGCCTGTTACACTGCAACATTTTTATAAAAGTTCAACAACATCCGCTTTGTCTTTCAAACTCAAATCTTTTTGGCATTTTAAAAATCATTAAGATAAATTATTGCTCAATTTATAATTGTTCTTTAACAAATTAATAACATGCAGAGGTTGTGTATTTTAGATTAAATGTCACAGCACAACTAAATCAGTGGAGCTACATACATATGGATATACGAGTATGTATATATACATATATATTTGTTGAAGGCTGTCTAGAGCCATTAGAATCCGTTCTTCTTTTAGAGTAGTCAGCGTAAAAAAAGTGTTAATTTTTTTTGGGTGTTCAAGTTTTCGGGGTTCTACTGTATTTTAAACTACAAAGTGCTGCGGGCTAATTTCAGTTTCTAAATTAAAAATATTTTTTTATTAAATTGGATTAATAAATAATACAATGCACTATTTATTGTAAATTGCGACCGCAAAATCCAGTATTAGAAATTTTATAACAGAAAATTTGATGTTCTGTTTTGTACAACTGTGGGCCATAAAACTGAATTTCCAATTATTTTTAATGTAGTATGTACAAAATATTTTTTGGTTTAATATTTGCGCCATAAAACTAACTTTTTCTAATTACTTTTAATATAATTTATGTATATACAACACCGTTTTTTTCAACATGGTCTCCTTTGAGCTCTACACATTTTGTCCAACGCTTCTCCAATTTTTTTATCCCTTTCAAAAAATAAGGTTTGTCGAGGTCAATAAAATTGGCATTTGTTCGTGAGATGAGATCATCGCTGGAGTCAAATCTTGTTCCTCGTTTGGAAACAAGAAATAGTCACCCGGGGCTAAATCCGTATAATTGGGCAGATGAGGGACCAATCGTAGCCTATTTCATGGAATATTGTCATGACAACTGCACGTGTATGTACCCTTGCATTGTCTGATGGAAAAGAGCTTTTTTCTTGTTCGCTTTTTTCATTCAAATTCGTATTAAATGTACCCAATAAGTTGGCATGATATTCGCTATTGATTGGTTTACCCTTTTGAAGGTAGTCAATGTGGATTATACCGCGTGTATCCCAAAAAATTATCGCCATGGCATTATTATCCTTTTTTGGCGCAGGTTCGCCATTTTTTATGCTTTTTAGTCTCTGGTGAGCTATGGTGTATCCATATTCCGTGCACGACTACGAAACGGCAAAAATTCGTCTACTATATTGAAGTTAAACAATGCCAAACACTCCGGCGAATTTTTTACACGACTACGTTTGTGCTCTAATGTGAGTGAACGCGACACCTGTCTGGTGCAAGGCTTTCTTATTCCAAGTGATTATTAAAAATTTAAACCACTGAGCCATTTGATATGCCTATTGCTTCCACAATTTCTCGCACTTTCAAGCTCCGAACGGTCCAGAAAGTTTGGCATCTTCCGTGCTTATACGGCCAGTAAACCACTTTTTTTTACTATTGAAATTGGTAGTGTGGAGTTCAAATAGTATTTATCAAGCTTAGCCTTGGTTTCAGTAATTTTTTTCTGCAAAACATAATGAGCACACGAAATTCTCTTTTTTTTCCATTTTTTCATAAATCATGCGATAGTCTGCTGTCAATGACTGTCACACACAAGCTAAATGATACAAATTGTTATAATTTTGACAGAATTCGACTGACAGAGGTACAGTTAAAAGGAGTTAAATTAAGAAGCATTAAATTAAAAGATTCACGTACTCGTATCCTTTGGGAGCAATGAAAATGTCATTCTTTCATTTTTTTCACTGGTAGACAATTAGACGCCTTCTGGGTAACAAAGTTTTTTATTCAAATAAGTAATTGGGAAATTTGCCGCAATAAATTTCACTAATAAAAAAGTATTTTTAAAAACTAAGACATAAACGCAGAGGTTTGAAAAATAGCTTCAAATATTAATGCCGGGAAGTCGAAAAAATGCATTAATGGATGTTCGATGTCGTTATTAATATATTTTTTAGAATTCATAACTTTTTCTGGTTCAATTAATATTTTTTGTTTCTAATTAATTTTCTAATTTTCTTGTCCTTATTTATAGTCTCAAGTTAGTTTCAGTCCAATTCATAAGCTGTTGAGGTTTCAAAGTCCATCTGATTTCCTATGAAGACTAAAACTAAAAATAAATAAAATAATAATCTGCAATTTGTGCTAAATTAACGCAAAATAACACAAACTATTTTTACGAGTAAATATGCATGTTAAGAGTTCCTCTGAAGTATATGTGGCATTTTCGCTTTTTTACTTTTAGTTTGTTGCATACAACACACCTTATTTCGTTTATGAGTGAAGCAACAGAGAAGATGTTTTGGAAAAATAACTGAAAAAATATGCAACTGTTGTGTATTTTTTTATTGCTTTCAAACATTTGTTTTTTTATTTTTTATTTTTAATTTGTATGTGCGAAGACGCATTAAAATGTTGGTTGGGTCTACTATATTTTTCAGGCTAGACTAAGGTTGGCCAATTGTTCACTTTCTTTGTTTTTTATTCTTCTTCTTATTTTTGCATGTTGTAAACAGGAAATTTAATACGTTTTGACCCTGTTTCTGTATTTGTTTTTGCGTTTGTAACTTTTAATGCAAAATTCACTATTAACACACAATTTGAACAAACAAACAAAGAAACAAAAAACAAGTAAATAAAACGTAGAAAGAAGCACAATAAAGTTGTTTAAAAATGATTATTTGTAAAAAACAAGTGTTGCAATGCGCCAAGGAAGACACGAAGCCAGAGAATACAATTATTTTCATTTCCTTTTCTATAAATAAAAAGAGAACATGATTTATTTTCCCTGAAAAAAAAATCAAACGAATTCAATTCAAAGAGTTTTAAATTAACAACAACTATTAAAATTGTTTATTAATTTTTATTCGTTATTACGTTTGTATATTTCCTAAACGTTCAATTGCATCCTGTTTTATGGTTGGCTGATTGCAAGCACAGGATATGATGGTATTCTCTTACTATTCATAGCCTTATTACCTCTTCTTTTAAACAGTGATTATGTTTAAAATCCATCAACTGTAACATGCAGCTACCCCGAAATAAGACACCAATTCTTTTAAATAGTTTATTCGTAATTTGAATTAAAAATATTATTGTAATTATTTCAAAAATTCCTTTAGTTAGAATAATCAAGAAGGGTCACTGCAATTCATTGCAGGACGTTATTACGTACGTTTTGTTTTGCCATTACAACACTTAGAACCATTTACCACCACGATAATACACTCAGAAATTTTTTTTTGAAGTTTTCGTGTTGTCTGCAGACAATTCTTTGCTGATGATGCGTGAACAGTTCTTTTATGAAAGAATTATTTTTAAGACAAATTATCTTTTAATTTATGAAAAACCTACTCGTACAATAAAAAAATTTTAAAGGACCGAAATCTTTCATATCGGAAAATTCTTAATAAACTATCACTGAATAAACAATTTTCCATAAAAGTAATTTATCGTTATTTGCTCTCTGTTATATTTGGGGTTAAAGTTCTTTATAAATATAAGAGATAGACCTTGCAACCGTTTTTACAACTTAAGGAGATTGTACAAAGTGTGTGTGGACTCGTTGTATGAACTTCTTGGTTATTTGTACGAAAGATCAAAAAGTATTTATTAAACTCATTATTCGGGATATTCTCAAAAATAATTATTTAAAAAATTATGGTATACTTTTACAAAATGCTTTTCTAACACGACGCAAACTGGGGATTTTTGTATGGAGGTGAGGAAAAAAAATATATTTTTCAAAAAATGTAGTGATTTCATCACAAATTTAGTTTTATTTATATAGTAATACACAAAAGTAATCAAAATGAAGAAAGTTAGAGAAATGTATATCGTTACCTACATTGTAAAAAGGCCTAACCTAGAAAAAAAATAAATGATTTTTTTAACTTTTAATTTATTATTTTTTTTAAATCTATTTTTAATTTATTATTCTAAAAGAGCCTTAACTTCGTCGCTTATAACACTATTCAAATGTCAAATGTGAGATCAGGTGATCTGATATTACCATCATTCGGTGCATAATATCTTCGTTCGTGGCAATTCGACTGCATTCTCTGGAGTGTCTAAGGCGATATTTTTTATAGTCTTTGTTACGACTTTCCTGAGCCTCTTTGGATAGTAAGCCTACAGGAAAAATACACTTTTTAATTATATCTTTTCCATGAATCAGAATTTTGTGAAGTATAAGTGGCATATTGTACCACTTGTACAGTGCAACAAACTGTTTTGCCGTCTCCAGACAAAAATCACTAAATTTGTTTGCATCTACTACCTCGGTGATTGTTATAGCTTTGAAAATTATTGAAAACCTCTTGATTATGTTTTCATCTAGACCCGTGATTTCGGAAATCAAAGCAGGATTAGCAAAGAATCTTCGTGACGTATTTCCAGAATTTGTCGTACCAGAGCCTTGCTTAACAATATCAACCTGTATTCCAATTTTCTCTTTAAGTTCACGCTTTATCAAACATTTTCGGGCTTCTTTTATCGGACGAGTATGTGAGTCGACTCCCCCACGTTTAAATTCAAAATTATAAGCTACATACAAAAGACACTCCATCAGCTTAATACGCGCATGAAGTGGTGACATACCAAATTGCAGTGCTTGTTTATTTATGGGCATAGCCTCAACTTCTTCGATTTTATTCGTCTTGGATGTTGTGGCTCCACAAATAAAACAATAAGATGCTGCTGGTGTTTCTGTTATTGATTGTGCTGTCTTGCCGTCAATCATTGTAAAATATATGTGGGTGCAATTTCTGCAAAAAAATCATGCAGGTAACTAACGGAAAACTCCAAATAATTCAAAAAGTGCACTTTCCTTTTTTCCTTTATTTGTCACAAATAAATAAATATATAACAGAAAATTAAATATTTGGCCGAAATGCCAAATGAGTTTTATAAATGGATGCCGAAACTGTGGTATGGCAAAAATTAGAACAATACAAAATATTCCCAATAACATCCATCCTCTGACATCTTTATCCAAAAAACATTATTTGTACTCGTGCAACGTCTATGCTTTGCATCATAAAAAATTTAATTTATTAAAAATCTTGTATTTGTGGACAAAATGTACAACTTGATTACCAGCCGGATTGTAACAACTGTCGCAACGTCTATGATTTGCATTATAAAAATTTAAATTTTAATCTTTTAAGTTTTATCAAATACCTATTAAATCATCTATGGATAGTATTTTTATATAAACAATTTTCATTATCAACAATCCAAGCAGGCCTATCTACGACCAGGATGAAAATTAGATTTTTTTTCTTCTTAAATCTATCTACATATATATCTATCTATATATATAAAATAGGATGTGTGTATGTATGTATGTATGTATGTATGTAACGTAATGGCTCCAAAACGGCTGGGCCGATTTTGACGAAATTTTCAGGGAACCTTCAGAATACTCGGCCGGGTGACACTATGGGCGGAGGGCGTGGCAAAATCCAATAATTCATAAAATGAGAACGGCTTGGCCGATTTCTGTAAAACTTTTTGTCAGTTGTTCGTATTTTCGAGGAAAAGGTTTTTATGAAAGAAAATTTTGGAAAATCTCTCCGGAAAAGTTGGAAAATTGAAAAAATCGAAAATCGAGTTTTTGTATGAAATTTTGTTTGAAATTATTCCTTAATGGCTTTTCAAATTAAAAAATAGAAAGTTTGTCTGAAGGCTTAAAATTGGGGCGAGGCGAAGTTCGCCTGGTCCGCTAGTCTTCTATATATATAAAATAGGATGTGTGTATGTATGTATGTAACGTAATGGCTCCAAAACGGCTGGGCCGATTTTGACGAAATTTTCAGGGAACCTTCAGAATACTCGGCCGGGTGACACTGTGAAGTCTGATTTTTAATTTTCGGTCTGTGGGCGGAGGGGCGTGGCAAAATCCAATAATTCATAAAATGAGAACGGCTTCGCCGATTTCTGTAATACTTTTTGTCAGTTGTTCGTATTTTCGAGAAGAATGTTTTTATGGAAGAAAATCTTGGAAAATCCCTCCGGAAAAGTCGGAAAATTTGAAAAATCGAAAATAGAGTTTTTGTATGAAATTTTGTTTGAAATTATTTCTTAATGGCTTTTCAAATAAAAAAATAGAAAGTTTGTCTGAAGGCTTAAAATTGGGGCGAGGCGAAGTTCGCCTGGTCCGCTAGTTTAAAATAAAAAGCAAAAAAAGGGATAAAAAGTCGGTTAATTTTAAACTACTCAACCGACTTCCATGAAACAAGTTGTCATTAAATAGATGATAAATATTTTTTAAATAAAATTTTTTGGTTTGCTGAAATTATATTTAACAGGGGAAATCTCTTGCACATTTATTTGTTATAACGACATGTAGCCCTAAAGTTCTCGAATTGAAATCTGTTCCTTTTTTCTAATCTTAACAATTTTCTAAGTGTACATTTTCGACACCTGTTTGATCCTCTTTTTCTAAATCCTTGTAGAACACCTGAATTCTTTCATATTGTGATCAGTTCAACGAACCTTGACAATTTCTTTAAATGATAATTAAAAAAGCGAAAGAAAATGTTGTCGCATACGAAGTGAAACAGGAGGAAAACAACCCTCAAGTGAACATCCCTCCTTTAGAAAAGACGTTACACAAATTGCCCTTGTGCTAAATAAAGAATCACTGTAAACGGTCATTGTGCCCAGCACGTCATGTCATCTCCACAGGTAAAGGAAACACTGTCTGCTAATAGTTCAAGTGTGAACAGCATTTGAATATTTAAATTGTTGCTTCTTCGTATTGTAGTGGCAGAGGGAAGACTTGCAGGTGAATGTTTAAAAAAGAATTCAGGGGTAGTTGTTATTGTAAAGAACATTTTTGTAGCTATTAGTGTATATAAAAAACCTACACGTAGATATTTATATGCGATTTTACATTAATGCAATGAAAAATAAAAATAATTGTATTAATATAACACAACGCTTTAACTTGTAGGAATACTGCTCTATTGATGAACTGCTAGCACTCCTCTTTACCATTTTAGCGAAAGTAAGTGGTGGCTTCAGATATTTTCATGGCATTTGCCAGAGCCTGGCATGGGGCACTTCTGGCAAAACATGTTGCTTTTAGCGTCGGTAATGTCCTTACTCGCTTTATGTCGGGTGTGTTCAGGGATTACACTATACGAGTTGTTATAGATCGGACCTCATCAGACGATTTCAAGATAAATTCTGGGGTACCACAAATTCCGTCCTCTCTCCTACCCTATTTCTTATTTTTCTCAATGGCCTCCTATATCAATCTTCTAGGGTACTGCTGCTGCAAAATCAAAAATTAAAATTCAAAATTTGGTTAAAATTTACTTAAATTTCAACCCTTTAATCGAACCGTCCGATCGGAAAAGATCAATTATATTGAAAGTGTAAGTCAAGAAAAATTTAAATATAAAATTTATGTAAATATAAAATCGTGCATCTCGAAAAGACTCCAAAATGTGACAAAAACTTTATGTATATAGTTCTGGAAAAAACCCGATCGAAGAGATTACTAAATCGAAGAAACTATGAGTTTGTTTCAAACCCGATATAATCCATTTCTAGTTCATATTTTACTCCCAGGAAAGATTGAAATTCTTTTTAATTATTTCTCTTCAAAATCGGTACATTAATGGGGAAGTTAAGCAAACAATCAATATTTCCGGAGGACATATTTAAAAAAAAAAATGCGATCAAACTCCAGCAAACCTTTCAAATAGAAAAATAATTTTTAAAATCGGTCCATAAATGGAGGAGTTGTGCAGTAACCAATATTTCAGTTGCCCGTCCATGCAAGAAATGAAAATCGGTTCACAAATGCCAGAGCTATCCTATAATAATTACTTTCGGTGGCCACTGTCCACTTAAATTTTGCAAGCTGCACTTTCAAATAAAAGTTCCAATTCAGCTGGGAGAGAGATAGAGCAAGTATGTATTACTTTCTCTGTCGTAGTTCCACCTGAATCTGAACTTGAGCAAGATAATTGGACGTGTCTGAAGCAGGTATTACAGTGGACTGTTTACAACAGCAGTAGTTGTATTTTCTACAACTTACCATCTAAAACATGTTGTGAATGGAGTAATTATAAATTTCAAGGTAACGAACATACGAGTGGTATCAAAGAAGCAAACAAATGTCGGAGTCGTAAGTGCGAATTGAACCTATAAATTCTACACTGATAGACTAATACATCCACAAATCCACTAATCCTATTGAGACACTTAATGAAATTTCGAATAAATAAAGTTTTTGAAATATTCTAAGGAAACTTTTTTACCTAGGTTTAGTATATGTAGCTTTTCGGAGTTTAGTATATGTAAATTTTCGGATTCAATAGATCAATTTTCATACATAAAAAGCAAATTAATAATCTTAAAATTTTTTTTAAATGAAGTAATGGCCCTTATGGTGTTGCCTACGATTTTTGAAAACAACTTCTACGTTTTGTACTAGATTAAAGACAAAAATTCTTGATATCTTTTATCCAGTAAAAATTGCCGAATTTGAAGTCGAAATACTATGAGAGGGAATAAAAATTTAATTGCTGTCATTAATTTTTTTTAAAAGTGGTGTAGATTTTTGTTTATAAAATTCTGAACCCGATCATTTCGATCACCACAAAGAATTTCGGTATTATATTTGCCTTTTAAAACTTGATAAAAGTACATTAAAGAAACTTAATTACAACTGGAAAATTATGCTAAATTTAAAAATGTTCCTCATTTTATTCAATTTCTAATTATGCCTTCTAGGAGTACAATGGCAAACTCTCTGACAAATCATTTATTAAAAAAATACTCTGCATCACTTTTCAAACAAACAATCAAAAAGGAATTTAAGTAAAAATATAACTACTTCATATTTCCTAAATAGATTCGAAAATGCAACCATTCGGTATGCGTGCCCTTGTTTGTCGGCCGGTGTAGCAGTTTGAAATCATAAATTTTATCCTCTTAAGTGTAGATTGAATGAATACAGCGATTCCACTCCCTTGTTACTTAAAATTCATGGCAAACATAAAACTTTTGAAATTATTGTAATTTTCTTTTGCTACTTTACTCATACACATACATACATGCATGCATGTGGAACAACAGGGAGAGGGTCCGTGAACTGGCTGCGATGAAAAGGAGCCCACAAAGGCAACAAACAAATTCAACCACTTGAAAGTTGAAGGCTTTTACAATGAAATCAGATAAACGATCACACACTTGCAGTCACTCGTATGCTCACTTACAGACATACAGACAAGACAGAGAACTAAGAACAATTGAAATTTTTGAAAAGCACCAGAAGTGGGGGAAAAAGCGAAAATGATTCGAGTTGTGTCAGAAACAAAAGCGAACTGCAAAGATTCATGAAGAGAAAGCAACAAAAGGAAATGTTTGACTGCATTCAAAGTTGTAAAGTGCATAAAGGCGATCGAGTCAAGACAAAGTGGATGATAATCAACTTGATCAACCGCCCGGCTATGGAGAAGCACGTCCCAATCACACACCAACTGGCAAAATACACTTACACACATGCAAAACAATTTACGTACGTGTGTATGCGAATATGGTTGGTTGGGCGAGCAGCCGGCCACTAAGTCAGTCAGTCAGACAACCAACAATTGTAAAAGTACCATCAACTTTGCTTGTTATTTACTACGAGTATCTGTATGTGTATGACTAGATGACTGAATTAACGACTGCTTGATTATTTGGCTGACTGACGGACTGACTGGATGTTGTTTGGCCTGACAGGAAGCAAATAAACACACATACACAGCGCTCGTGTAAGAGCTAATTGAAATTGCGATTCCTCAACATGGTTTGCTTCTTTTCCTTCTTCATTTTTGTTATAATTCTCCTTTTTATCCATGAACCTGATGTCCATGTGAATCCACCAACAACTGTTGCAACTGTTGTGATGCGGATGGAAATCTTCCCTGTTTGAATGTGCTAAACAGACCAAAAACAAAACGAATGTGATTCTTTTGTGAAAATGAAAGAAATGCAACCACAGAAAGAGTCCTCTTGGTTTCAATTATGTATGTCTTTCAGAACTTTCTAAAGATGTATTGTATATTTATACGTGGGTGTATTCATAAGTAATGCTAATTTTATTTTAATGTTAGCAACTACTAAAGTTTCGATATTAGCGAACATGTTATTGTGAGTACATTTTAAGCTGAAAACGTTCGTTAGGATAAAGATCAGATCATTTAATTGTAACAAAAGTTATTTGAAATTGGTTTTACTACACGGATTATTTGTACACACATTCAATGCTCAGTTTCCACGTGAGACTGACTGATAATGATTAGCAGAGCTTTTCAAAGGATATTTGCAAACCT
Source organism: Germaria angustata (assembly GCA_963681545.1). Classification (NCBI taxonomy): domain Eukaryota; kingdom Metazoa; phylum Arthropoda; class Insecta; order Diptera; family Tachinidae; genus Germaria; species Germaria angustata. The sequence goes on from OY812998.1 coordinate 108,542,278, forward strand.
GATTTTGAACAAAATTGTTTACTGATTTGGTGTTTTTGTTGTTGTTAAGGTAGGATTTCTTTGAAGAAATTGCGACTTTTGTATGGCTTAGATTGTTATAACTTTTTTTAGAAGATTTGCTTTTAAAAACTTTTGTTTTTAATTCGTTGGCTAATATGGAATGAAAAATTCTATTTAATTCTAAAGGAATTTTCGATTTGTGCAAAATATTAATATTTCTCTTCATATTCATTTCGTTTTTTTTTGTGATGCAAGGATTTTCGGAAAAGAATTATATTGGATATTAATTTACTTTTGTAAATTTATCTATCATTTTGAAACAGCATTTCTTTTGAAATTAAAATTTATCAAAACTATTCGTGGTATGTTTTAAATTAATTACAAGTAACCCTCCAATAACGCGATAGATCCATGTTGAGTAAAACCACATTATAGGAGGCAACGAGATAGTTTAGATGAGTTTTTTTTTTATATATATAAAGAGAAGTTACTCTCAGGCAATTAATGACTACTACTTACTTAAGGTGTTACTTCTTTGTGAAAGGGATAGGGTAGAGAAGACAGGCGGTGAAATTAGAAGTTAGAGAGAGAGAGAGAGAGCTTAATTTCTTTTTTTTTTACAAACTCAACTATTCCTCCTTGTTTATTATTTTTTTATAGCAGAGTTGCAGCGTCTCTGATGTTAAGTAGACGCATTAAAAGTCTCCTAAGCTGTGTATGTTTATAGCAAAGGAGGACGTGTTGATGTAGTAAACATTAGCATAGAAGAGTGAGTTATCTTATCTAATCGCTGTTACTGTTAAGTGACACACTAAGTAAATCATAAAAATTCATGATGTTAATTTTTTAATGACTTGTCTTGAACAGGGATCGATCCCAGGTTATTCGGTCATAAATTGCTTTGCAGTCAAGTCGACGCGCTAACTACATACTTCAGCCTTAAGACGATTGTTAACTAATGTGAACTGTGAAGCTAAAGTTAAATATTTGTTTGCATATGGCCATAAGTCTAAAAAATTATAAACGCAATTACGAAATAATGTACATACTTATGTACATACTTACTTTAATATATTTATGTATGTATGTATGTATTTACATGTATGTATGTACATATACTTATGAAATAGGTACATATGTATATAAATTTAAAATAAAAAGTTCAGTTTGTCAAAAAGTTGTCCGCTCTTTGCATCCCTCTTAATTTATAATTCCCAGTTAATGTAATTGTTTAAAATTTGCCAATGGTCATGCTCCTTATCACCCAGTCAGCCAACCACATCCATTATCCATACAAATGCAGAAAATCTTTATTTGTACTTTGTGCCCGGAATGAAAATATTTGAATGTTTGTTTACAATTAACACACTTTTATAAAATCCCCATAACGACACGTTTTTTGAATATTTAATTTAACAAATACTTATATAAAAACAACAGAACAAATTAAAAAAATTAAATAAAATACGAGTATGGAACCACGTTTATTGTATTTGTTCATTCTTACAGAATTCGAAGTTTGAAAAAGCTCCTTTAGACTCCTCAAAACAATGTTTAATTTTAATATCACTCTCTGTCTCTTTTTCATTGCTTGATCTACTCACCCTTATGCATGTATGCATGTGTGTAAGAATGTTAATACCAATAGATGGGAGTGTGTATTGTACTCAGCGTTACCGTTGTGCCACTAAATGGGCAAATTCCTCAAGTCATCAACAGTGTGATTTTTTTCTAATGTGCATTAGTTTCGCATTGTGTTAGTTGTTGTTGGACTGTTTCAGTGATGAATAGCATAGTTGATACTACATGCTAATGTAAATCGCAGCACCCTCTTTCGTTGGTCATGTTAGTAGAATTTTCCGCGAAATAAAATAATTAATACAATAGTTCGGCGATACTGCTTAAGAAACTTAATGAGTCTACTAAACGCCAGAGGGGCTGCAACTTTGCTATAAAAATTAATAAAAAGCGCAATTGCAGATGTGAATAAAAATAAAGATTTCTCATTTCCACTACCTGTCCTCTCTACACTATCAATTTCTCAAAGAAGTAGTAGGCATTAATTAATTAATAAACAGAGTGTTACTTCCCTTTATAAAAAAGGGGGCAATTTGACCCTTTTGGAGTGCTTTGTGTCTATTCATGCACCTTAATTTATAATCCCTTTTTTGTAATATTTTGTCCTTTTGAAACTCTTTTGGGGAAACAAGTTTTCTATCCTTAATAAGTTTGCGTTTACACATGAAAGTAAAAGTTGAAAAACACACTTTTTCACTAACACATTTATATTTTTACTACTTTCATCTCATCTTTCAAAGAGATAAATTGTATTGTTTTATTTAATAAATCTCATGAAAATATATAAAAATATACAGTAGCCGCTCGGTTATATGAATATCCAGTTATGTAAACTTCCAGAATAGTGAACAACAAAATTTAAACACAGGAGGTTCTAAAGAGTGAACACAGCCTATCTCTATTATAGAACAGCTTTCAACGGTTGATTTTGTAAAATGTTTGTCTTATTAGAAGAATGTTTTTCCCGAAATAAGTAAGGAACCTGCAACCGTTGATTTTTTTAATCTTTTGAGTGTTTAGTTGTGGAGTTTTGAGTGATTGTCTTTTGTCTTTTGAGACCAAGGTACTACAGAAATCCCTTGAAGCAAAAAAAGTACAAAAAAATATAACCGACTACTTTCATGTACATTAATTATTAGAAAACTCATTAAAAATAAAAACTTAATGTAATAACAATCATTCCAATTACTTATTTTATATTCTCTCGATTATGTGAACTTCTCCATTTAGTGAACAGGCTCTGTTTGAATTAGTTCATATAACTGTATATCAATTACAATACATTCCCTAAAGATTAACCCGAGTAATGATCTCGAATAAATTTTGACAGTCTAATAAGGCGAGCTAAAATACTCAATAATAAATTCTCAAACCTCAAAATTACTTTTTTGTCAAAAGGTTTGTTAAGAAATTTTATCAAGAAGTAATAATAAGGATAGACAACTGATTTAATTAAGATATGTCAGATCCTTTGAAATATTTTGAAATTTTTTCCGAAGTTTACCATGTTATAAGTGAACCAGAGGCTTTCGGGCTTTCTTAAAATAGTTTCAATTATTAGAAACTAAAGTAAATGACAAGAGCCAAAATATCTAGTCTTGAAAACTTCTAGTACGAATAATGTGATTTGAAAATATGTTTGGATGACAAAGTATATCCCAGCTTATATAAGTTTGCTACGCACATGTGTATTTACTTTGCCGCACTGTACTATTTCACTCAAAGGGTCTTTTCAAAATTAATTTGAAATTAGAACGTTGCAAATCTATGCTGTCAGCTTTAAATGTATTTCAAAATTATTTAGAAAAACTATATTTCACGTAAAGAAGTTATTAAAAAATATAGATTTTAAATTAAAAAAATTTTTTTTTGTTTGCTGTGTCTTTAGCGGTTCATATGTCGACATTTCATTCGTCGCTAAACCAAATTGTCGGTGAACTTTAAGCAAAACATTTTTATTTTAAAACTCTAATGTTTTACCAATTAGTTGGGGAGAATATCTCAAAAGAAAAATATTCAACATCAGGTATTTCCAAAAAATAATGAAATTTGTCTGATCGTTCCTTTTAGTAAATTTCATTTATTTATCGTATATACATAATTGTGAGTTAATACACTATTGGAAAACAACTGGTATATCAGAAAATATTATGTTTTTTATTGTTGAACATATTTTTTTTATAAATTTAGTATATCTATTATTTCTGATAGATAAACAATATAGTTTTTGTTGATTTGTATGTGTATTAACTTAATAAATATATTTTATGCACTTTCTACGTTAACCTCGCATAATTTTGGGGACATAAATGAAAACATTAATTCATGCTTTGATTGATTTCCCAAAAATTACGATTTTTCAGATACGAGGTTAAGGCAAAAACGGGTCGATTAGTTATATTTAGTCAACACCTCGTCTACATAACCAACATTAGAAATATTAGAATTCATGGAATTTTAATTTTGTTTATATTTTGTTATTTAGAATGTAATTTTTGAGCCGCCTGCTCATATCTTCTTAAAATCCCGTTTTTGTATCTCTTTTTTAAAATCGAAGTCCCCCGTTTGTACCCCCTCCTAAAAATTTATCAATGGTAACGCTGGTCGTACTGCCTGTCTTGTACAGAATGGCTCTTATCTATTAATTTGTTTAATTCCTTGCATGTTGAAAAGAAGAGAGATCGTAAACACAGAAAGACTGTAAAAGAAGGAGAACGGATGAGTAAAATAGATTTGGAACAAAAGAAAAGTAACACGCGCGTGGACTCAATCTGGGCACGTCTATGAGTGTTTTGAAACAGTTCATTGAACTTTTTTCTTTTATATACTCGTAAATATATATTTTTTCGTATGTGGCTGGACTGTAAAATTGATAATAGTGGTCTCGTCATGATGAACGTTGTAGAGAAGATGTTAATCATCTTTGTATCAGCGTACATTGTATGTATAACAACTAAATATGTATGTGCATACATCCATACATACATAAGTACATACATACATACTTAAATGCATGCATCCATATGCACATGGCCAGTATCTTTTGGGGATTTGACTAGGGAAACAATTTCCTTATTAAATCATCATTTGGTTCCCTTTTAGATGTCACAAATGAATAAATAGATTTTGTTTCGTTGACTTTGACAAATACTTTCACGTACTGGCAGGATTCTTTAGCTTTATCGCTCATGTACAAAAAGTTTTAAATAGTCCAACAAAGAAAATATTACTACTTATACATACATACATACATAATCGTAATATGTATGTATGTACATACTCATGTGCGGAGCTAGAAGTATTTTGATGTTTGTGGGGACGATTTTTTGACTTAAATTATAAGAAACATGGTAAAATAATGCGATTCTTGAAAACTCTAGGAGGCAACGTGCATTTAAGATAGAGAAATGCATCACCAGAACAGCCTTTTTACGTCGATAGTACATACATACATGCATGCTTAATGTCCACTGCGGGTTTGCTGGGTAGCGAGCATCCGAAGTGTGCAATTTTCCATGACTCTGGTTCATAGATCGGGCTGAATTTTCCGATGGCATGGGTTAAGTCAGCGTTGAGGACCGCTGTGACTTGTAACTTATTCGAATAGAAGTGGTCAAATTAGTGGTGCAGAATGTCCTACATAACATGAGCTGTGGGGCATGTAGCGCCGTCAAGTTCAAACAATATGTTGTCGGTATTAATATCTTTTAATTCAGACATAAAGAAGCCGGTAATCATCGACCCTTCCCCGCCGATGGTGGTGGTCTGGCCAATGTCGTTCTTAAAGAAATATGGACCCAGAATCCACACTACAGTGACTTTTTCAAGTTGCATTGGACATTCTTGGAACTCATGTGGATTGGTATCCACGAATGAGCCCCCATTTATTGAAGAAAATTAGGGTAAGTTCCTTTCTCAGTTGAATTTTGTACGGGCGCAGGCCCAAGTCATAATGCAAAATTCTCCAAGTTGTTATCTGCAACTGCCACGGATTCTCCTGCAAGCTGTCACGGACAGCGGCGATATTTTCGGTGGATCTTGCTCTTCGTCATCGTACGGGTGTTGATCAATTATTTACTGAACCAATAGACTCAAATTTATCAATCACATTGCGAATAGTCCTCTCTGTAGGAGGATTATCGCGACCGAGAAAAATAGAAGCACATGCTGTTGAACGAAATATCCGTTAATGGCGATTTGGCCAAATAGATTGAATAAATGACAGTCAGTAAAGAAAATGTTGCTTACAAAATATTTTTGCTATCAACTGTGGAAGACCCTTTATAAGAAGTAGAATAGGAGGAATTAAAAAAATATTTTGGCCACTAATGACGACTATGACGAATAGCGGAACAAGATTCCAATAAAACAAAAAATTCTAATTAGGAGGTGGAGATGACTTGGACAAATACTAAGGGCACTTGTTGGCAATATTACCAAAACTGCCATCAAGTAGAGTACCGAAGGAAAATGAAGGCAAGGCCTTATTTGCCTTCCTTGCCACATAATTGGCATCGGCAAATAAATAAAGCTGCTATATAAAGTAAGAGCTGTAGAGAAATTAAATCATTGGCATCGGTTAGATTTAAGAATTGGTTATAGCCTTATTATTCTTATAGGATCGAAAGGATGTAGTATATAATACATACTTGCATGTCATCCATACTACCAGCAAGACTATAAGGGATCTATTGGTTGGTAACACGTGAAGGACGATAAAGTGTACTTTTAATACTATTATAAATCCAAATTGGCTTGAGTTGCTTTGGCCGAAAATTGAACATATGCGTGGGGGTAAGGTCTATTATCAGTGGATGCCATTCTATGCATATAGATCCTTTACACATAAGAAAGAAGGCCGTCTATTTGCGATGTAAAAATTGTAAACTAAGTCGATTATTAAAGATAATTGTTGGATTTACGTGTAACATTTACACCACCGAATTTTTATGTTACACAGGAGTCTTGATGTCCTTGATGTTGATAGGATTCCAAAGAATTGAAGAGACTGACCCGGATCCAAACAAGAAGGGGATGCCATAGCAGCTAATATCCTGCATCAAATCTCCAGAGCCTTGCTTGTCCTCATCTGTATTGGTAAAAATTAGAGGAGAGAGACAAGGGCTTTGAAAATATATTGGATATGCGCAGTATGAGCATATACATATACAGAATATCTGGAAGAGAAAATTGTGTACCGTTGCTTCTTGTCCAGATATATTCAATAAGAGAGATGCGATTTTCCTCATTTCACTTTTAGGAATCCCTAAATCAAACAATTAAGATTTGTGCAGTTCCACAATGAGTCCTACGAGCGTCTACTCGTATATTGGTAATGTAGCGCTCTGGCAGTTTATAATATAAAACTTCCTTGCACTCCTTGATGACCCCAAGACTTGCCTGTAGATGAGGCAAAAAATTTCGCTGGGTTACAGTGCGCAAATTCTTTTCAATTAATTGTGAAAACGTAAAGTTTTCATTACTCCCAAATTGGGAATATAAAATCCCCGCCAAAATAAAATGTCTCAACTAATTATCCTTTTTCTTGTTAAGACGACTGTTTTAATTTGTCACAAAATACGTTACTTGTTCTGGCCAAGATCGTGAGAACAAATATTTGATTTTTACAATAAAATTTCTTAAAGGAAATTTTACCTCTGTTTCAAATGAAAAAAATTTTCCTTAAATTTTCTTAAAAACTCATTTGAATAACACCCTAAACTTACATGCAACACCGAAACATTGTATGTCTATGTGTTGCATGTATTAAAAAAGAAGCAGTGAATTAAATTAACAATTATAAAACAGTGAAAAAAATTAAAATTTGTTAGAAGAAAGAAAGAAAAAGAAAACGCAAGCAGCCAAGCAAAGAAATTTTTAGTTAAAGACGTTACAAAAACATCTTAAGGATCCTAGTGCGAGGTTTGTCTTCCCTTAAATGTCTTAAAGAAATAAAAAAAGATGAAGAAAACTCACCCTCTTGGAAAAATACTTGTACTTAAAGTGGCCAATTTCTTTAAATGCCGCTAAAACATATTCGAGGAAGAAGAAAAGAAAATGTAAATAATTGGTTAATGGTTAATGGGCTGGTTGGTTGATGGTTTATTTGGTGGTGGTTTGTAATTTTTTCTCTAAATATAATTTAATATTAAATTGTTACGACTAGAAGTATTTATGCAGGACATTGTCATGAATCCCACATAAAATTTGCATCTCATTTCCGGACACTTGGGCTTAAAAATTAAAATTTTTATGTTTTTGAAAAAGTATCTAACAAAATGATTGTGGGCATTTAAATTTTAGAAAGGAAACTGTTTGCTGATGAACAGCGCATTTGTGTGGGGAGTTTGTTTCTGTTTGGTCGGTCGCTTTGTTTAGGGAAGTAGATTCAACAAAGGGACGGAAATGATCAGGAAATAATGCCATTAAAGTCAAAAGCGTAAAATAGAGGGTGCATAACATTTCTTTTTTTGAATGAACATTAGTTGTTCCAAATCATTTTTGTAATAGTTGATAGATACGAGTACTCCTAAAGAAGATTTTTATTTCGAATGCGATAGTTTTTTGGATGTTCAAACAAAGTATATACATAGTATATATGTATGTACATATGTATATATGTAAATAGTTAATTACAAAATATACCTACAAATCATAGCTGCCAGATTTGACGATTTATTTTCATTTTGACAATTTTGATCTACAAAAATATGATTTGGACGATTTGACGACTTTTGCCTTAAATAATTTTTAGAATTTAAAAGTTGGTGAATCTTTTCATTTGAATACGTTTAATTCAACTTTAAGTCTTGACATAAAATTTATTTAAGCCTGCTTTAAATATATTTTATGAACTGCATATCTATACACAAAATGTTTCAATGCAAAATCACGGAAATACAAAAATTTATATGGTCAAATGTCCAGGATTTTAGAGTAACTGAGCAACAATAACGTATAATTATTTAAAATTTTTATTCAATCTTATCTAATCTAATCTATCTTCAAATAAGCAATTCTTGTAGATATATTAATAAAAAAAGAGCTCGATTTTCATAAAAAATTATTTGAAAGTATAAAATTGATTGATTTAATGCTCGGAAAACGTGTGGCTTCAAACTGGTAATTTCTTCGTCAATGTTAGTTTTCAAGACTTGCAAGGTTCGTGGTTTGTTGGTGTCTCCAAATATCATCAACCGTTGACCGAGCTGAGGGATCGGTTGATACATTCTGTTGAAAAAACAACGATTTATATGGAATGCAGTAACTTGAGGCAAAAAATAAACTCGTTCAGCATTTGTCTGTTAAAGGTAAAGTTTCTAATAAAAACAGTAATATTTTTAATGGCCATGTAGCAAATAAAAACAACTTCCGAAAAAGTTATGAAAATTCAGTGATAAGATCTGTAAGTTGTGCAAACACCGATCATTTTAACATAGAGCTGCCATTGCAAGATCTTCTCATTTATTATTGCAATTTTATTTATGCTTTCTTTTGCTAAGAAAATAATTTTAAAAGTAGTCATGATTTCTTATTCCTTGCATAAAAGAAATAAAAAATATTTTGCAATTAATCTTATCGGATTTGTAGAAATAATTCATATTTTTATCAAAATTATTTCAACTACATCTCCCAGGGAGTTGAAAAAATGCGATACTGGATTTTCGGAAGCAATGAAAATATTGTTCCTTGTTAATGATTTAAATTTTTACACTTGGCAGGCAATAAAAAATGGCATCATTATAATAAGAAAAAAGTATTTCCTGTAAACAGTTTTTGAAGTCATTATTTTGTGTTCTAATTAAAAAAAATTAATTCCTTACTTGAAATGATTCTTTCTGTACCCGTACTTCCATTGTAACGTACAATATTAGCGTAGATTAAGGGCCAGATGGAGGCCCCCATTGGACTATATCTCTGCTCTTTTGAAAACGATAATTTTTTTCACGGTGCGTCGTCTATTTTCATTTCTTTTCAAAAAAAAAAAAAAAAAAATACCCTTCCTGATGCGTATATTAAGGAATACAAGATGGAAAAATTCATAAAATGATAAAAAAAGTAAAAAGTAAGAAAAGTAAACAATTGTAGTCAAAAAGTTAACACACAAATGAAAACAAGTTTAAAGTAAAATTTCAAAAAGAGACAGAAAAAAACTGTTTAACAAGGCCAATGAACCTGTTGAACATTTATGGGATTTTATTTTGATGTGATCCAAACATCTAAAAACAACAAAATTACAAGAAAATTTAAGCCAACAAGAACAAGAACATATTTCTAACATTAAAAGAAGTTATGCGTGAAAGTAATTTGAATGCGACATGGGGTAAATTGGAATTTCTTAGAAAAGTTAAATTTTGCACAGTCCAAGATCTGTCTACGAGTCTAAGAGGAAAAAGAAAAAGCAGAACTTTGGAATAAATCGTAAGCAATCGTCCTTAAGTTATTGATATTTAAGTGAGATGGTCACTTTGATATAGGAAATGAGCTTGCAAGAGTAATGCTAACTAATCCTTAAGGGTTTAGCAAAATAATGATACAAATGATTCCGAGAGTCACAAGCGCAATTATTTCCCACAGAGCTTTAACTTTGCAAAATGCGTCAACAAATAATTACAAAAAAAAAAAAAATGGCGGAGAAACCATTCCCTGAAAACTATTTGTCATTGGAGATTGTGTACTAGACTCGTAGTGCGAAGGTCCCTGGTTCGAATCCTGCCACAGAACACTGGCAGTTTGTGTCTGATAATTAAAGGGAGCGCTTAACAAGCCTTCACTGGCTTAAGTGTATGTCGTATGACATGGGCTATCACACCCCTCCAATCAACCTAACCTAAGTCCTTTAATTTATAAATATATAAAATTTTGAAATGTTAAAAAAGGTTGTCAATTAAGATATGAAAAACTTAAGACTTCTTTTGAATAAATTAATACCAATTTAATGAGCTTTCCTTCCATTCAACAATTTTATTTGCTCTAAATCAAATATCATATTCATGTTCTACAGACTACGAGTATATAACAAAGCTTGTTATATAAAAAAGTATTTTATATTTTAGTGGCTTTGACTAAATTTTTTAGGCAGTTTTTAAAATATTTGACATCCTCTGTCCACTTTCGCTTAAACACCCTTGATGGCCTACAACTTTTTTATAGCTTTTACTATGGCCTCAATACCACTAAAATTAAGTTAAATTACAAAATAGTTCTTCACTTAGATGTAAATTTTTTTTATTTGCCAATGAGTATGCAATGCTACTGCAATAACAGAAAAAAAGGACTACAGCAACACTAGAACACTACAACTCTAGAAAATTTCAACTTTTGATTAAGCAAATACGAGTATAATAATTTATGTTCATCACACTAATAAGGATCTTACTTAACTGTATGTGGAGCACATTTAGTCCAGACGATATTCTGCTGCTCTTTTAGTATATACATTTTCAAATTTACAGGGGCATGTTGTTCGCTCCTCTTCAGATAGATGCATGGGTAGGCCATTGGTCATTGTAAATAATTTTTTGCACTCTGCACGGCTAAAAATTATATTACATATGCATGAGTAATAATTTCCTTTTATTAGTTAATATTCAAATGCATTATAAACCTAAATAGACGCGGATTTTAATGAAATGGAATTAATGCTCTGCTAACCAAGAATATCGGGTAAACTTTTTGTTGTTGCAGCACATTGGGCCTTAAACTCACTAAAGTCACTTTTAATTAAAAACATTTTATAATTTATTTTGTCATTATATTCAAAAATTAACAATGATTTTAGCTGCGCCAACTTTAAATGGGTGACTAGTAAAATGCAGAAAAACTTTGCATACAATGTGGTACAAAATATAAACAAGTGGAAGCACCTCTCGCTCATATTGTAAAAAATATGTATGTGTATATTTGTGGAAGGTACAGAGAAATAAACAAATCACACAAATGAATTAAAATCTCAGAAACCTTTTTAGTAATAAATATCATTCGTAATGGAACAATTTTTTATGCTCTTCAACGCTTTTCAAATTTTTATGGGATAAATAAAAAATAACTTTTACAAAATCGTTTTTGATTTCTTCTAATGTAGACATCTTTCATTACTTTAGGAATTTCAACTTTATATAAAGTCCACGAAAATAATTTTCTTCTTTTACTTTGCCTTTTCATAAAATTCTCATTATGTTTTACTTTTGTTGGAAACAGCTGATCGATTTAAATTTGTGATAAATTAGACAAAAACAGCTGCAGCATATTTTAATTTTAGCACGGACTTTTACACTTAAAGTATGTTTTTTCTTGTCTATAATGGATGAAAAGCATACTTTTAATTAAAGTTATCTTAAGAACTCTTAAGAGTATACTTTTTCATAACTACATATAATTATGGTCGTCTGCATGTATTGCTGAATCAGGGATGCGACAATTTTCCAGGCGGAACTTTACGCGATACTGAAAACTGTGGGGATCCTATCCGAGAGAGGACACAGGGGAATACGGGTTAAGATATTCTCGGACAGCCAATCGGTTCTCAAGGCTCTGAGAGGCTGTACGTACATGTCCAAATTATTACTGGAATGTCACAACAGGCTCAATGACCTGGCGACTCATAACCAGATTACTCTGATATGGGTACAAGGGCATCAGGGGCATGCCGGGAATGAGATGGCGGACATCTGTGCGAGAAGAAGGTTTGAGGGGAACTTCATTGGACCTACCCCTTCTTTTGGGTTCAACAAAAGTCTCCTTAAATGGGAGATTTCGAAATGGAAATCGTCCAGGATTGCACAACATTGGAATGATATTAATGGATTATGTCACTCCAAGAAATTTCTACGCTTTGACGCTGGGAGGGCGGATCTGGCTGTAAGACTGGACAGGAAGGAGCTGATCCTATTTGCGAACGTATTAAACTGCTAGGGACAGAGAAAGCACAATAGATCAACAATGGTCGCAGTGCAAAGGGCCATCCTGGGCCAAACCCCCATTACATTACAAATACAATTACAAATGTATTGCTGAATACTTTAGTGGTGGTTTTTAATACGTTCAAAGGTATTCGAAAATGTTTTGCCAACATACGAGTACATGTTTATTAAAAAATTTCAAATAATTTTATTTTTTATTTTTAGTTTAGTTTATTTGGAGTTTTATATTCAATTGCAGCACAAATATGTTTGCCGTTGATTAATTTTTTTACAACAATTTAATCAGCTGTTTTCGACTACGAACTTAGCGAAAAAGTTGCTTTGTTGCGGCCAATTTGCTTTGCATAGACGTTACTAATGGGCCTTGGCCTAAATCTAAATGAAAATTGCAACAACTTCAAACCGTATTGACCCGCCATGAAGGGTGGAAAGCAAATTTTACTTAATTTTGAAAAAAAAAACAAAATTCATAATTAAGTTTCACATTGGTTGCGTACTTAATATTATTTAAAAAACTATACTTGTATTAATCAAATCTTGTAACAAGTCGTAATAAATTAATTTACCACGCACATCACGGTCATGGTGAGAAATAGTGGCGGGTGCAGGAAACATGATTTAAAACTAGTAAAAAAAAAAAATTAGTTATTCAAAAACTTACAACTGGAAAAACAAAGGGTGTTTTATATAGAGCTATAGAACTTTAAGTAGGCATTACTTTTGAAGATGGCGACCGATTTAACAGCTGTCAAATGATTTATTCTCAGTTTGGTTTGGCAATTCATCATGAATAGACTCACGCCTGAACAACGCTTGCACACAGCTCGTGCCACAATAGATTTATTGAAAGACATGTTTGGTGACCGCCTAATTTCACGTTTTGGACCTGTGAATTGGCCTCCAAGATCTTGTGATTTAACACCGCTAGACTACTTTCTGTGGGGCTATGTAAAGTCATTGGTCTATGCGGATAAGCCACAAACGCTTGACCATTTGGAAGACAACATTCGCCGTGTTATTGCCACAAATGTTGAAAAAAGTCATCGAAAATTGGACGACCAGATTGGACTACATCGGCGCCAGCCGTGGCGGTCATATGCCAGAAATCACATTTAAAATGTAATGCCACAAGATTATCTTTCGGATAAATAAAATTCATGTCAATCGAATAATCCATCGTTGTTTTATTGCAACTTAAAGTTCTATACCTCTATAAAAAACACCCATTATTATACAAGAGGGTGTTTCATTATGCGACTGGGTGTGTAAATTTCAATATTGTATTAACGAATCTGGCGGTAAAGTCAGAACTATCGTTTGCCCATTTGTAAGGGATGATCTCGTGAGCCACTTCTCACTGATGATCGTGCACTATTATATGCACAAAAAAGTTTCGCAGTACGATTTTACGAGTATATCCTTTTTTTTGGATCGTGTACATGTCTTTGTGATCATGCGAAAAGAAAATAAGTTTTATTTTGTGTTCAGCAATAATATCGGCAGATTATATACTTGAAAATAAGAATTGACAAGCAACTCGAATGTCAGGTTATATTCGTCGTGCATAGTACATGCTGTTCGACCCTCGTATAGTATGCATTGAGTCATAAAAAAATGTTGAAAGTCTTAATGGAAAAAGTTCCCAAAAAACGAAAGAAGAAACGTAACCATTTATAGTTACTCGGAATATAATTATTAACACGTGCGAGACAGGGATACAGACCGAACCACAAACACAAGCCTGATTGGACTTAAGAAATAATTACGATGAAAATTGTAAATGGAATGCACTGGCTACTAAGTCTTCGAATTACATAAATTTTTACCATCGCATTTTTTCCATTTTTTTTTTTTGACTTCGACCTAGAAAAATTCCCGATTTAAAAAGTCGGAAAAAAATTTTTTTTTTTTTTTTCAATAAATATTGCACTGTTGGGCAGGAAAATATAAAAAAGGAAATTAACCACTACGAAATTCTACTTGATTCACAATCACTATACAGTCTTATGCATGCTGAAGTGATTTAAATAAAAGTTATACTGATCGTCAGTGGCGCCCATCACGGTGAGCTATTCCCATCTCCAGTATTGAATTTATTAAAAACACACCGATATGTTCATGCATGTGAATTGTATTTACAGTGACAGTTGTTTATTGTTATTTTGTGTAGTTGTTGTTTTCCATCTTCCACTTGTTTAGAAGAGGTTCAATTCACAATTAATTTAAATAGCGAGTAGGTTAGGTTAGGTTGATTGGAGGGGTGTGATAGCCCATGTCATACGACATACACTTAAGCCAGTGAAGGCTTGTTGTGCGCTCCCTTTAATTATCAGACACAAACTGCCAGAGTTCTGCTGCAGGATTCGAACCTGGGACCTTCGCACTACGAGTCTAGTACCCTACCTACTAGTCTACGAAGGTCAGTAAATAGCGAGTAACTTCGTCATTTTATATATGGAAGAGTGTGATCGTTCTGTTGCAGATAAGTTCAGTTAATTTAATATCTGCGACCGTAAAATGGGAGATGCTCACGGAACGTTGTCTGAGCAGAACACAAAACAATTTTATCAATTGCACGTAATGTTAAAAGCTCCATAAAGGACAATCAATTCGACAAATGAAGTTTCGAAATTTATTACGAAATCAGATATTGTCTTTTTCTTGCAATAAATGCTCTTGTACCAGTCAGAGGTCTAATGTGAAGTTGTGACTGTTAGATTAGAAATTCGTATATATATGCTTCACTTATCATTTAGATAAATTTTCTGTGGCAACGCAATAAAAAACTAATGGCGTTGGTGGTTCACATATTTTGCTCCCTCCTGCATGCCTGTATTCTGTATTTAAGAAATTGGCAAAAGTGCAAAAAGGAACATGTTCTTTTCTAAATACGATGCACATACAATATATAATTACTGGCATTTTCATTTCTGAAGAAAGTTTCAAAATTGTTTGCCTTCTAAAAGAGGAATTAAGGAATTGAGTTGGGTTTGACATACGCAAACTTATAATGAAATATTTCATAAATATTTCAAGCAAAGCTCTTTGTTCTATATATACTACATATAAAATGTGTTTCCTATATTTATGGCAGTATTTTTTTAGAAATGAACCCGCCATAAATAAAATAAAAAGTAAGGAGATTTCGGTAACAAAGTTGCGATAACTGAGGTGCTTATTGATGGAAGTTGTTCTAACAGAATCAACAAAATGTGAATAATTTGTGAGTTGCAGTAAATTAGAAACTGCATTGATTGTGTGTTGCATTGAACGTGGTTATACTGCAATTTATTATTATCACAAATTCGCCCTGTTGCGTTGTGTGAGCAGTTATGAGTGTAATTCAGATAATGGGCATGATAAATCATTTGTTTTTTTAACAAACACAAAGTGCAAAGCCATTTGTTTGGCCTTTCACTCAGAGTATTCGATAGGAATCGAACCTGCTACACCTGCTACCTTCAGGCTACTAGTCTAGTTCACTTGCAGCAAGTCCACGAGGACGCCCTAGGTAAATATAAGTATATCATTTTATTACTCTGGGTATATCGTGCGAAACACATTCTCTTCCAATTAAGTAAACATAATGCCACCAATCTGTTGAAACTTATAGCTCTTGTATCACAAATGCCCTTGTAGCCAATTCTCAGTCCGCCCTCGTACTTACTGCTAAATTCATATACATACATATATAGTATAATAATTCATATTAATAACAAACAAACACAAACATAGAAAATAAAAATACGAATAGTAAAAACAAATCTAGAAAAAGGCCGAATGGATTTTTCACATGACACGGTAATGAGTTGACACCGCAAATATAGCTGTACTCATACTACGGTTCCTGTTCCACTAACTACCACTACTGCTACGATCACTGCGTCTGCGAGTGCATATTTGAATCTGTGACACAATATCCAGGCATTCGAAATGCTACTCATGGTACAAGTGCTTCAATGTACGAACAGAACAGCATGGACAAGAGGCACGCATGAGCAGCGTCTTAAAAGTCAGTTTCGTTTCGTTTCGTTTAGATTTTTTGTTTTTGTTGGTTTGTGGCAGCGACCGACTATGTGAATAAAAATGAATGATTGGACAGTTGTTTGGGTTTATGTAGGTTTTGTCTGTTGGTGCTGGTTGGATTGGATAATGCAATTAGGGTTGACCATGATGATTGAGGTTGAGAAATACACAACTTGTACTCGTATATTGTAAGAGATTTTTTTTTTTTTGGTATTGTTCCGCCGTTTGCTTTGTTATTTTGCCCAATGTTTTTTTCTGCCTTTAAAACGTCCAAATAGTTGTACTTATAGAATATTTTCCCATGCTTAAAGGTGACATATTTTTCTTCAGATTCAAATGACTTTTTAAGGTGCTTTTTGTGTTTGCTGCTAGAGCGATGAGGGCTTACTTAACTCTTTAACTTGAACTGTAATTCGGTTACGAAGTTTTCATTGTGGCATTTGAATTGCAATAGAGGCCAGATCTTTGAAACAGTTAATTCATGTGACACGTATTAGTGGTTGCAAATTATAGCAAGGCAACAGAATTTAAGTAAAATTCCATTTAGCTCTTGCTTTATAAATTGTATTACAGTGAACGAATTGCAATAGATGTCAGAGCTATAAAACAGTAGATTCGTGTGAAACATAATAGTGTTTGTAAATCAAGGCAAGGCAAAAGAATTTTAGTAACATTTCTTTTACCTTTTGATTTATAAATCTTATTACAGTGAACTCGCCGTAATGTGTACTACCAATACAGTGAACTCACAGTCTTTTGCGATTCAAAGTATTTATATGGCAGGTAATATGCTATTTCGCTTAATTATAAAAAAATTTTCTGGAAATTCGTTATATTGTGAAGTATAGTATGGGGTTTTGCCTGAATTTCACGTTTGAAATTTTGCATTTATATTTACGCGGAAAAATTATCTTGCAGACATGTTTGTACCAACTTGTTTCATAAAGTTTTAAATAACAACAGGGAAAATAAACTTTAAATTGATTACAAAGTACATAAGTACATGAAGAAATGTCGAAAATTTCGTAACTGGACTCGAATTTTTGTTTCTCTTCTAATGATAATAACATATCTGCAATAGACAATAAATGCCCAAAAGTACATATACTTCTTTTTTTAATCTGTATATCAGCAAGCGAAAAATCGCTTAAGAAATTTACCAACCAAGTTCTTATGAAACTCAGGCACTAGACTTAAATCAAAAATACGAGGAGTTTTTTATTACAAACTTTTCAATTTTTTAATTGTTTAAAGTGTCGTGGTTGAAAATAACTTATGTGCTTATGCTCTAACAATGCCTGGAACTTTAATTCGTAGTGCAATTCAAAAATAAAATATAATATAACGTTACGAAATTTCACAATAGAATTTGTGAACGAATTTGATAAAATAAGATCCTTGTATTTTTTCTACATCAAAATTTCTGCATTTTCATAACTTCTTAGGAAGCTCTTTTTACTGGTTCTCTCCCAAATATTTTGCTCTTGCAACTACTCTCTGCATATAGTAATTTAGTGCCGTTAGTGGTTTATATGCTTACGAGTATGCGGTTGAGGTGGTAAGCCATGGCTCTTAAACATGTCATGATGAAATAACATTCCCAAATTCAATTCCAAATCCAGCTGACAAAAATATTAATAAAATATAAGATTATATGCATAAAATTAATTGCGTATAGAATATAATATATACAATACAATATAAAATATAATGTGGGATGAATAGCGTTTTAAGTACTTCCAAAAAATCTCTTTTTCCTAACATCTTGAACATTACAGAAACCAAAAAAGAGAATGAAAAGGGAAAGATCAGAATTCTCATTACTTCCAGATCACAAGGTGCGGATCTTATTCAATTCTTTGGAAGTGGTTTTTTTACTGGGTTCTTCTATATACTGCAACTATTTCCAATATAAGACATAAAGAATTAATTTTTTTGAATCTCTGCGTAGAACATTACCGCTTCAGCTGTGTATTTTCCTTTAAACGGTTTTCACGTAAATGCCAGAAAAATCTTGTTATTTTACAGTTTCTTAGGAATCCGTTGTATTTAAGTTTAATATTCTTAACCTTTTTTTTTTTTTTTTTGATGCAAAATTTGTACTCCTTTCTGTAGTTCAAAAAGACTAATAAAAAACGCCCACCAAATAGAAGAATATTGAATCGAAATAAAAAAATAAAAAACTGGCAAAAATCACAGCGAATTATTGAAAAACGAAACTGAAATTGAAATGTTTCTGGCCAGGCGGATGCATGTACGGATTTAAACAAGTACTCAGACAGTTGGACGGACAGCCAGACAGCCAGGCACACAAGATCACTTCTAAATGGCAAATGATTATAAAACTAAGAGTTGAAATGATAATGAATATGAACGGATCTTCACAGAACAAGTATGTATATGATTGCAACATGCTGCAAGAAATGGCCAACCGTTGGAAAATCTATTATTTGAAATTGTTCTTAAGTTCAAGTTGAGTTTGTTCAAAGTTAAAAATTTTGTACCTGAGCTTGCGACACTGACTCCGAATACGAGGTGCGTTTTTCTCTACGACATCTTCAGGCTTTCGAGATAATTGAGATGGCAATTTGTAATAATTAAAAAATTTCAAATAATAAAAAATCTAAATTTAGAAATATAATCGCTTATTATGCTCTCGTCTCTGAAATGTTGTTAGTGTTTCGGAATTCGCTTCAAAACTTGTTGTAACTACTCATGCTGTTCGTCAATCATATGTCATCTAAAATTTCCGGAAGTCCAGAAGGAAATGCGGAAAGTCCATTTTTAGCTTCGTACGAGCCCATATTCGCTTGTAATTCAACATATGGCTTCCACAAAGCATTTATACAGTATGTTGTCATTTTGGCTTGTACGAGGTCTGTTCAAATAAAAAGGTGAATTTACATTTTCTTAACAAATATTTATTTATTCATTAATTAATTTTGTTTGGATGAATTTTTTGACCCTGCCAGGGAACGCACCTGGAGTACTTGGTTTTGTAGGCAAGCATTTTAACCACTACACCACGCCACCACCTGTAATTCAGCATTAGTTTACGACAATTTGTCTGCAGTTTTCACTTTTTAATCTGCCAAGAAAGTTTCATGCAGCCTATTCTGTGGGTGTTAAACGTTGCATAAAGTTATCGTCATCAATCATTTTTATTACATCGGACTCTTCTCAATTTACACCGTGGTCTGCTTGCAATGGTTGGCAAACACAAACTAAATGACGCATTTGGTTCAAATGTTGACAGGAGATAACTGACAGATGCCTCTTGCCAGAAGCCTTGTTGGTCCAGTAGTTGTGCGAGCGGTAAAATACAAGTTCTTTTGCAAATCACAAGCCGAAATGACTTCACAGTTTGCCCTCTCTTTGCAAATCTATTGATGTTTAAGGAAATATTGAATGGTCTGCGTAAAAATGGTCTTTACTTAAAATCAAAATTTTCTCAAACTCTTGATAATGGCTCCCACATTGAATCACTTGTTGGTCTCCTCTGCTTTATAAGATTTCCATTCAAAAAGTTGTGTGGACACAAGATGATTTGGGAAAAGAGCATGATGATGGTTGGCTGTTGTTTGTTTGTATTTCTTTAAAAAGCCTGACTATTACAACAACAACTTTATGTTTAATATAATCACATTGTTGTTATTGCTGTAATAGTTATTTCATTTGTTGTTTATTTTTCAATTGCGGATGAGTTTTTTGTTTTTCTGATTTGAAAGGTTTTGCAGTTCAAGGCTGTTTGAAAGCTTAATTTCTATTCAACCGATTGCTTTTGCTTTTGCTTTTATTAGCCAACATCTAAGCTTTCAATAATGGAACTGAAAAAGTTGTGCGGACAAAGGAATCTCAAAGAAAACTCGTTTCGTTAGTGAATAATTAGAAAATATTAAAGAAAATCATGCAACAAATATCTATTAATTAATGCACAGTTTCAAACATAAATAATGTTTTGATTAATTTTTTTCGTTGTTATTTACTTAAAAGAAAAAAATGATGACACCTGCAGCTGAATCTTAAAATTCTATAAAAATATTCTCGCTAATGAAACGAACTTTAGATTAAAACGGCATTCTATTCTCAAGTCATTTATTTAACAGTTAAACTATGTGAACCTGTGTGACCGTTATTGATTGTTAGATTATTGATGAAAGTATTTCCCTACTAATTTCATCTGCATCACATTTACATACATTTCATCTGTTGTTTCTTAATGACTTGTTTTAACTTTTCATTAAGAAAACATAAACAAAGATTTAAAATTAAGTTTCTGAAAAATATTTTTGTTAATCCGAAATATTGATTTTGTTGACTTAAAATGAAAATATTTTCTCTGTAGTTCGAAAACTTATACGAGTAGAAATAAAAGTCCGTCATTCCATTAGTGAGTTTACTGATCGATAACCATTTGTCAGTGTAATGTTTGTAAGAAGGTACCAGACCACTTATTAACGAATTTGCTAAGTTAGTCTAGCGCCCAAAAACCGCCAACGGCCTGTATTTTCCCTCCAATTTTTAAGCGGTTACGAAAAATTATGAGGTTATATCGGGTCTTCCAATGGGAACTACCGAACTTTGGCAGTCCATATTGTTGAAGCTACAACTGTCGTATTGGCTGTCATTTGTTCAGTGAGACGTGTAAATGATAAAATTATTTTATCAAAATGGGCGCTCTGTTCGAAAAAAAATCCATCGTTGCCTAGAAACAACGCCCCCTATGTATTTTTGGTGTAGTGGTGAGGAGCATCGCTAATCTTTGATTCCTATCTTTTTTCCCTGAACTAGCTCTGCCTGAACCTTGTTTGTAATGATGTTATCCTCTGTTCTAGACAGAGGGGTTGGTCAGCATCTCATTGGATAGATTTTTAGGAGGGGGTTGAAGCCTCTACCAGGGATCAAACCTGGGGTAGTCGGTTTTGTAGGCAAGCACTTTAACCACTACACCGTGTCACCACGCCGCGCTGGAAAATAACTTTAAAAAAATTCAGGAATGAATAATTTGAGG
Source organism: Germaria angustata (assembly GCA_963681545.1). Taxonomy (NCBI): domain Eukaryota; kingdom Metazoa; phylum Arthropoda; class Insecta; order Diptera; family Tachinidae; genus Germaria; species Germaria angustata. The sequence continues at coordinate 108,563,815 of OY812998.1, forward strand.
CAGTGGTCTTATTAATTGGCCACCAAAATCATGCGATTTAACCCTGTTAGATTATTTTCTTCGAAGGCCGATAAACTAGAAGAGACGATTGAACACTTGTAACACAAAATTCAACGAGTTAGAATCGGTCAACCTCTACGATAATTGGGCATATAGATTGTGGCATCGTAGGCGCCCATCAAATCTAATGGCGAAATTAAAATTTTAACATCTATTTAATTAAAAAAAATTTATGAAAAAACCTTGAAATATCGCCAAAAATATAAATTCAAAAAACAACTACAATAAAATTTTCCAACATAAATGAAATTCAACCAAAAAGAAAATATTGAAAAACAAATATTTAGCTCTCAGCAATAAAGTTTCTAGAATTATAATTTTAACCAAAAATAAGTAATGAAAATAAAAAATCGAAATTTCATCAAAAATTCAAAATTTTATGCAAAAATTGTTCTCGTAAAGAGAACAATTTTACCAAGACATTAAAAAATATAAATTTTATAACAAATATCATTTATTTCATTAAAAAGATTTTTGCAAAATAAATTTTTATCAAAACATCGAAGGGATTGCAATGTCCTAAGAAAATTCAGAATATTCGAATATCAATAAAGCGAAATTAAAACGAAAAGTATTAAGTTCAGAAAAACATCGGACCTAGAAAAATTAGGAAATCCTCACAAAAAAAATGTATTTATAATGGAAATTCCACAAAATTCTAAAATCACAAAGAACTGAAAAATTGCCCAAAAAAATTAAAAAAATTTAATAGGGAGTTTTGACACAAATAATTTTTAAAAATTTTAATATCAATAAACCGAAACTGCTTCAAAAAAATATTGAAAAAATGTTAAAAAATATTCAAAATTTTTTAATAAATAATCACATCTGATTTCATAAGTGATTAGAAAATATATATTAAAGATCATTTATTTTAGATTTCAGAATATCGCAAATTTTAATAACTCCACACAAAAAAATATTCTCTAAATGATCGTAAAAAACTTGATTTTCGTTTGGCTGAAGGGTGTAAAAGATTCGGCACAGCCTGCATGCGGCCCTCTCATTTGTTCATGTTATCATTTCTACTTTGAATGTGGGATCACTGCATTTTTAGTTTCAGTCAGGTGTTTCCATTTTATTTTTTTTTTATTTCAAATATCATTATACATTCATTGGCTAAGCAATATGAATGTTAATGATCATTGTAAATTATAAATTAATTCATTTGACGGTCAGATTTTTATACGAGAAAAAAGAGTGAAACTGTTTGGAAAACGGTTTTGTGTTTGAAATCACTTTTGAAAGTTATTGATTTGAAGTATGCAGGCCGATAGATGTACAGTTATTCCTTAACAATTGTCAACAATCTGGGTTACTTTGGACTGGTGCATATTTAATTAAAATCTTTGTTGAGGGCATTTGTGTATGGAGCACGTTTTGTTCGGCAGATTAAAAGAAGAATCTCTAATTTTGAAACTTTTCATTAGAAAAACCATAGAAAATGTGTTTAAGAGGATTACTGCATAAACAAACAATAAGAGAATAAAAGCATGCTTTTAATTAACTAAAAATTTATATTTTATTATTACAAACGGATCGGATGGAGTTCCAGCACTGGTCGGCACTAAATCGTCCATTAGCCAATCTTTTTAGTACACTGTACCAAGCTGGTGAATTTCCATGTGCTGGGAGGATGCTAATCTAATGTCAATCTCAAAAATGGTATAGGCTAGTAAGCCTGAAAATTACCACCCAATAGCGATTTGTTTGTGACTTTCTAAATAGATGGAAAAGCATGATAAACTTCCAACTTATGAGGTTTCTATAGTTCAGTTTACTTGACGACCGCCAGTATTGTTTCTACTGATGATCTGCTAGAACTTCTCTGGGAGAAATGGTTTCACTCTATTTGCTATTTTGGCGAAAGTAAAATTGTAGCTCTAGATATTTCCAAGATGTTTGGCAAAGAGTGCCATAAAACACTTCTGGCAAAACTTATTGCTTTTGGTGTCGTTCTCGATTACGAGTTCTTATAGATGAGATCTCATCAGACTACTTTACGATTAATTCACGAGCACCCAAAGATTCTGTTGTTTCTCCCACCCTATTTCTAATGACCTTACCTGCCAACTTACTCCAATTCAATCTACTTTTTGGCAGATAACAGCAGCAATAGTCATTCCTATTCATTCACTCAATCACCAATAAGCACAAGCCTGTTGGTAATCTGGAGCGATGAGGCGACACTTTATGATACGGTTAATCATGACCGAACATGCTGCTAAATGTGTTTAGAGGTGATATAAATATCGAGGAATCAGAAGCATTTGATGTTCTTGGTATGAAAATTCAGTGTGATGTTCGATGGACGGGAAGAAGCGTCCAAGTACCTCGTTTTTTAAAGACAGTGTAAAAGATATTTCACAAATTGTGATACTATTTATAACACCTTTGTCCGTCTCAAAACAGAATACAATGCTCTTGTATGGGCCAGTTCTTCAAAGTATATTTCGAAGTTACTCGATCAAGTACAGAAAGAGGTCGGAGAGACTCATCAGTGACAGTAGTGTAGCCAACTCTATGTGTTTCACTGTTTTTTAAAGTAATGGAATTTGCTAGAAGAGAATCAGTGAATCGCACTACGCATTGCAGAGAACATTCGTTCTTTAGACGAACGGCTCATTATTTATAATGGGGACCTTTTAAATGTCTTTGCTACCATTCCCATTGAGTAGAGGGTGAAGTCGAATGTGCACAAGCACTACTTCCAGTACACCCAGTAGGGATCATCCCCTGAGTCCAATTAAAATAAAAATTAAAAAAAAAAACATTTATTAAAAATTCTTTGAGTGGATTGCTGTTGCAATTCTAATAATTATCGATTGGTTTCAATGGACGAAAAATATGAAAATATGTATAAGAATTTACTAATTTCATCGTGATTTTCGAAAATCGAGTGTTCATTACATCTCAATCTTTTGAGGTGTAGAGACGCACTATCTAATTATTTAATTTTGCAATGATGTGCGTATGTATGTACCATAAACATTTCATAACTTTTGAATGCCTGAACCTATCCGAAAAAGTTGTGGTATTCCGAATATTTTGGAAAAAAACAATGTCTTTTCGAAAACTTCTTTCAACTCGATCCCTGTTCAGGACAAAGTCATCAGAGTGGCATTGTGTTAATTGTTGTTGGACTGTTTAAGTGATGAAGACATCACTAGACACTGAACAGTACCGGCGGGAATTGATACTCTTCTATGCCGCCCGCCCACCTACATCGATAATGTTAGCAAAATCTATCGGTGAAGTAAAACAATCAATAAAATGACTACACAATACAACTTAAGAAAGTTAATACGCACAATAGCGGAGTTGTTTACGAATTAAACATTCTCATATTCACCACACGCCCTCTATACACTATCCCTCTTCCAAAGAAGTAAAACTTTAAGTATTAAACGTTAATTCCCTGAGTGTTACTTCTCTTAAAAAAAAGAATTAAGAATAAAACGTTGAGGTGGGTATGAATTTGTCGATTTTTGTGATATTGTTTTGGGGGTGGCTTATCCCGCTCCAGACAGGCCTATATATGGCAAAGCCCAAGAGATATCGCTGTCGAAAATGTTTGACCTGTTGATTTGACCAGTTCAATTATATATTCTTTTAATAAAGTTGTATATTAAAACATACGAATTTTCAATGAACGAAACAAAAGTTGTTGGGTAACCCTTTACCACTGCTCTTAACAAAGAGGAGGAAGGAGCTAGCATGAGGCATAATTTTCGTGTGACGCCTTATAAGTTCTGGGCTGCTCATTCAAAAGTCCTTGCTCACCTAGATTTTTATATGTGTATAAAGTACGAAATAATGGTCTCTATTTATGAATTTGATGAAAATAAAAAGAAATTTGTTTTGTGGAAATTCGTTTGTTCTATCATTTACTTTGATTTTGTATTATTTTTGCCCAAGTTCTGTATATTTTTTGTTTAACTGGTGGCTACTGCTGCCTTTAATATAGAATGGATCTGGCCACTGGTATTAATGCTACCGATCGATGGATAAGCCACAAGACTTATCGCTGCTTCAAAAAAAAAAAAAAAAAAAAAAAAAAAATACTTGCCTGGCCTTTAGGAAAATGGTCAAGCTTCCCTGATGAAATCATTTGTCTATGGCTGTTTTTTTTAACATTTTTAATATACAAAAAAAAACTTTATATTATGTTGAATAAATATTACAATTTCTAATCAATGGCTCATGACCGAATTTGATTTTCAAATCTCTTTAAAAACACTCAAATACTAATTTTATAATTTTCTATTAATCCTCCATACCTGTTTACATACAAATGGAAAGTGTGTGTGTGTGTGTATGCGTATGTACTAACATACATTCATATGTAAATTACAAATAAAACGGTAAATAGTTTTGATTTTATATTAAAATGTATGTATGTGAGTACGTATATGTGTCTATGAACTCGTATCTATGCCTTTCAACTTTTCTTTGTTAAATAATAGAATCCTCAGCATATCAACAAGTAATAAAATAGAAAGTTTCTTATCGTCATCTAAGTTTAAAGAAAAAGTTCCAGAAGATGTGGCATAGTATACCAACAGCGACAGCGACAGCAACAACAGCAAAAACAATATGCATACGTAGGTATAGACAGAAACTCATAAAACGCAGACAGACCCCTACTAAAAATAGTTTCAACTCCTTTTCACTTCTCCGTGCTTACATAAGTATGTACATACATACATACATATGTATGTACATACATACATATTATATACTATATCTAACAACAAATATTTTTCTAATGAAAGAAAGCAAGAAATTTAAAAACAAAATTCAAAGCTTGGTTTTATTTTATTTTGTTTTCATGTTTAAAACTAAAGTTTTGACCCCTTTTAAGTTCAAGAACCCTTTTTACTGACTGTTGCTTCATCAGCGCCAACAACAACAACCACAACAACAACTACATCATTAACATCATAATCGTCACTGCAGCAGTTGAGGATCATAATGATGTTATAGTGTGTTGCCTGGCATAACCTGGGCCCATAACGCAGACATTCCCATACACACAACCACTTGCCACTCTCATTTTGATGTTAGACACAGGGCTGGATAATGCAGATTGTCAAATAGTAAAAAGAACGTTTTATGCTACTAAACCCGCAATGTGGATTGATTAATTGTATAGATCTTTTCTAACTGCTCGAACGCGTACAGGATAGGGCGAAGAAGCCCATCGGCGGCAGTCGTACAGCCAACTCTATTGATCTCACTGGAACATAGACTACAATGGAATATGCTCTGATGAAATCAGGCAATTAGGTCTCGAAACCAGCCTTTTTTCTATTTAGAGTAGATCCATTTGTTGTCGCTGCACCAGTAAATCGTACTTCTTCGTATTATAGAGAAAGTTGTTTCTTTAACCGAAGAATTCATATGTGGAATAATGTCCTCTTGGTGGGTTTTTCTGGCATTTTCATCATGGAAATGCTCAAATCCAATTCCAATACTCCATCTATCCTTCTACTCATAACATAAGTACTTTCCCACTATTTAGCACAATGCCTTGCATTTGTAGGGGTCATCCCCTGAATGCTGGTAAAATAAAAATTAAACTAAAAATTACGTAGGGCTATTTTTAATTTTCATAAAAAGTTTAATATTTTGATTATGAACTCATTAAAAAAAATCCATTTGTAGCTCTAATTTAAAAATATATTTTCCGTAAAGCATCGCGTGCTGTTTCCTAATAAATTTAGAGACCCTAAAAATTTGATATACCATAAAAGAGAAAATGCTTGCGACCGGCCAAATTCTGGTCTGGTTATTTCAGAACTTCAAATGTATGTTTGGGGCTCATTTCATATATCTAATCGATTTTGTTTGGGGTGTTAATTCATTTCGCTGGAGATTTCTGTCTTAATAAATATTAAAGTATTATACTTAATATTGAAATTTATTATTTGGGATATTCTCCCCAACTAATCGTTAGAAACAATTAGAGCTTTTGCTAAATGCATACAAAAATCAAAAATGTTTGTTGTGGCTTTAGCTCTTCATATGCCGACATTTCATTGGTTGCTAAAACCAAATCGTCAGTGAAGTTTAAGCAGTTTGAGGTTGAATGTTATCAAACTGCTTAAACTTCACTGACGATTTGGTTTTAGCAACCAATGAAATGTCGGCATATGAAGAGCTAAAGCCACAACAAACATTTTTGATTTTTGTATTAAAGTATTATTTCACATGAAATAATGCCTCAATATATGATCTTTTTTAATTTTTTGGAAGTTATTTCATACATTAACTTTGGCTGTGTGAAATTTCATCACATGATGAGATACGTACCTAATTCCAAAATAATAAGTGCCAATGTGCTACGGCATATGCGCTAAGTTTGGCATTTGTTTTGTGATTGCGACTCCTTATACTCGTATGAGTGCCATTCGAAAGCTGTTTCTGAAGGCCACAACGTTTAAAGTTAATCGGGCCCATTCACTTGCAATATAATTGTACAATTTTCCATACCATACAATCACTTCGTCTGCATGGATGTTACAATATCGTGACGAAAATTGTATTGTGCAATGTACAGGAAATATTGTTTTCCAAACCAATATATAAATGTTTCTATAAAGAAAAACTCTTTGTGATGAGCATTTTTAGAAACACATTTTCGAATGCGTCCGTACCCGGAGATGAGTAATTAAACTAATAAATAGACAAGAAAATCTTTTTTACGTATATACAAAAATATTTAAAGTTAATACATTTCTGTAGATAGTTCTTGATACTTGATACTCTTGAGCAGCCGATGAGAATGTGATAAGCAAGGAGATCGTAAATTAATTGCTGTCGCTTTCAGATTTTCGCCATGAGAATTTTCAGTAGGTTTTGTATATGCTAAGATAGGCGTTGCAGACTCTTAAAAGTAAACATACTTATGTTTCTTAAGAATAAGTAGGACTCGAGAGATCAGAACACTCTCATTTTCTGCGAGGACTGGGTGGTAAAAATCATTGGCAATTAAAATTTCACAATATTGTCTATTTCCCGTAGACCTTCTCCTATTTGGAGCAACTTCGATCGATGCATGTTGCATGTAACGTGAAGCTTTTTTTTCATTTCACTGCACTGAGACACGCGTGCTCCTAATCTACCGATGTACTTCAATAACCAAACTTTTTACTAGTTCACACATACAAATAAATAAATATTTTGTTTTGAAAATCTTCGTTATTGGGGTCCGAATAATATTCCCGTAGCAGAAAATCAGAAAACTCGTTAGAGTTATAATATTATTCTTTTATGAAGAAAAAAAATATGTATTCAAATCCATTTTGCCACTCATGCAACTAACATAGAATTTATGTCAGTTGTTCATAAACAGACAAACCCTTTCCTTTACCATTAACCAATATGTACATCTTACATGTTAATTCAGCCGATAAAATATCTATTTGTAAAATTTTATTCAAATCAGTTAAGCCGTTTGTGCATGATGAAGAAAAAAGAATCCAAATAGAAATTATGGTAGAAGTCCATAAGTTGTCAAATTAAGTCCTTTACTATGATAAAGGGTGATCTATGTGTTAATTCAGGCCGTAAGCTATGCGTGTAACAAATTTCATTCAAATCTATCAACACGTTTTGGCGTAAATTATTAAGAAATATACAAACTTTCACATTTATAATATAAAGTAGAATTGCAAATTTCGGATTGTAACTACGAGTAAGAACGTATTGTCAAATTAGCAAATGACAATAGCACTGAACTTGCCATCCTTGGCTAGAGACTTCCAATAAAAAAATACAAAATGCAATAGTCATTAATTGGGCTCCTACGGCTTCTTTTCCTCCCTAATTTGTTAGTTTATGCTCCATAACAATAACAACAACAGTAGTAAAAACATTTTATAGTCCGATTAATAAAAAAAAAACTACATATAAATATGTATGTACCTATGTAAGTATATACATAAAAGTATGTATGTAAATTAGTCGCCCTTTGGGTGACAATTATTGTATTTATTAGGCAAAACAAAACATAGAATTTATTGGGGATATTCTCCCAAAATCTTAAATAACACTGTATAACATAAAAAATAACAAGATTCTAATGACTGATTCTGGTAGAGGGCACCAGCGTTTTGAAAGTTTAAATCTGGAATTTATTGTAGGAGTGAGGAGGTTTAAGTTCCTCCTTTTTTAATATAGTTATAATGACTCGGCGGTAAAAGATGTGCTGAGCACTTTTATGTAAAACAGCACGATTCTTTTTTCATGAGGCAAAAACTTCTCTTCGGCGGCTCTGTAGCGGTCTAAAGTATTCTACATATATATTTGACATAAAATTTTACTGTCGGCCTGTGAGTGGGGTTATTATTTATTTTATTATTATTATTATTATTAGAAAACATATCCCAAGAGATATAAGGGGGGTTTTTAGCTCGTAAACTTTTAAGGAGTCCGGCATACGACGATGAATGACGATTCTCGTTAGATGCGTAACGCATTGTTTCCTACTCTACCCCAAAAAAATATTATTATTATTATTGTTATTATTATTATTATTTTTAATTTTTTTTTTTAAATTTAACTAAATAAAAATTTGTTCATTGATCATTTGATGATACATATATTGTAATCGATTTATTCGATAGTTCATACTATACATCGATAGTTTCCCTTCATTAGCAGAAAATTTTTCTCAGTATATATTTTTATCAAAACAGACGAATTCGCCAAAAATTTAATGGCTTTCACTATGAACTTGCCATAATTTGAAAATTACAAAATCTATTTTATCAATCTCGATTTGGCAAGAATTTTCTGAATTCGAAAACAAAATACAAGTGTTTGCGAAAATTATCGACAACGTTTTCTTTCGAACCAATTAACCGAATCAGCACCTTTTTAATTTGAAAAATAATTGCCGAATCTATAAAATCTATTTCACTGGAAATTATGTATTGAGTTTTTTTTTAGAAAAATATCAACAAGGATATTGTTCAAAACGAATCAATCAATTTTAATGAAATTTCAGACAACTGCTCTTAGGTTTTTTTTAGGTTTTCGGTTCGATCGAAGGGGTGGCTTAAAATTTATTTAAAAAATTATTTGGAAAAATTAAAAATCGAATCGAGTCTTGATCAAAATATTTAATATACCCTAAAATTTATTCCAAACAATACACACATTTTTTACGATTACTTGGACGCTACCTTGACTAGACCGTTATAATAAAAGAAAGAATAAAAGCTTTCTAAGACCTCAAAATCCCAACATCTGATTTAAACTGGAAATTCCCCACTCAACTTGCCATCTTTTGAAAGCGGGAATTTGACATTATATATATATATATATGTATGTACATATTTTACCTCACTTTAACAAAAATTATCTTAAAACAATCACGCGTCATGATTGTGATATTTTCAAACGTTTTTTATTGTTACAAGCCCACCGTGCAAATTAAAAATGTAATCAGAAAAAAGATCATAAATAGAGAATGAAAGGCTCATAGACAAAAGCAACAGACAAGATTAATTTTGTTGTTGTTTGTTTGTTTTTGTTGCGAGCGATGGTGGTTGTTGTCAAAGACGCTGCTGTTGCTGCGGCCGCTTGCGGTGGTTGTCATTATTGCGTCACGTAATTGCGTACGAATGCCTGCTAAAAGGCGTTCCTGGTTCCCTCAGTTTTCTAAAGTTTTCTTATATAAAAATAACCCCTTTTAACTATTATACAACAAAACAAAAGCCAGAATACAGAGAAGGAAAAATAAAACGAGTACACAGGCGGCAGCAGATTAAGAAGACAGAGAGCCATTGAAAACTCTACAAAATAAAAGCTTTTCTTTTCTTAAAAGCAGATTTAATCGAAGAGAATGATGTTACAACTCTTGTCCAAAGAGACTCTTATTTTAAAAGAATCAAATTCAAAGAGTGTATTTTAAATTTAAGAGATAACAAAAATGAAGTGTATATGGATGTATTTATGTGTGCATGTTTACATGGCGTAAAATATTGTAAAAATTTACTTGGTAAATATCATATATGTATGTACATAAGTATGTATGGATGTACATATATACATACATAGATTGCCAAAGGGTCTTGGGCTTTAGTTGGACGCACAATGTGAAAGTGTGCTAAATACTTGTGATATAAAATGGCTAAGGGTGCGTTCACAGTGGCCGCTTGTTGCCGAGCGGCGAGATACAAGTTTGGGTGTGCATAGTGGATGCGAGAATCAGGGCTGATACATACATATTTAATCTATTATTTGTGTTTTATGTAAATAAAAAGATATTTAAATTACAATTAAAAAATCAATAAAATAGATTTTTTAATTACAATAATTTAATTATGTATTAGGTTTTTCTTATGTATTTTATAGGTATTAATTTAAATTTTTTTTATAATTTTTATTTTATTTTTATTGGTTTTTAATTTTTTATATGTATATTTTATTTACTTCTTTTATTACATATTTTTTTAATTTTGTCTATTTTTTTAATTTTTTATAATTTTATTTAATTTTTATTATTTACTTGAATTTTTATTTTTTTGTTTGATTTTTATTTTGTTTTTAATTTTTATTATTTTTTTAATTTTTTGATTGCATGTTTTATTTACTTTTTCTTAAATTTTTGTTTTTAATTTTGTTATGTTTTCCAAACAACTTGAAATCACAACAACATAAAATAAACAACGTTTTCGGAGCTGAAATACGCTTTGGAACTGTTTTCTCGCACTCAATCAGGTTTGCGCTCTGACCCACTCGGCACCCGCTATGGACCTGTTCGCGCTTATTTGTACTAATTTGTATAGTACCAGATTTCTCGCATTGGTTCTCGCAATAAGCGTCAGTCGGCTTACTAAGAGTAATCGATTTACTATACTCATCATAAAATAAAGCATCTTTGTACCATTTATATGTACATACTTTGTAAATTCTAATTTTTTAAAATTTTTTGAACCCCCTGACCCTTCTGAAATGACTTTAATGAATCATTTGCATCTAGTTCGAAAAATTGCACTTACTACTGGGATTTGTTCTATATTGATGGCCACTTATCATTTTATAAGCCATAGTAGCAGAAATATCCTACCAATAGTTCTCGATAACGATCCTACAATTACCAATATATTGATGTCGACTTGCTGTGACATCGACGACGACAATCGTAATAAGGGCAATTGTGAATCAATATATCCTTACGACTATGATTTACGAGTTGCATTCTGCTGTTTAGGTTGTAGGAGGGACACATCACCCAGGCGGCTCTGCGTGTGTCGAGTTTATATCATCTCTTATCAGCCTTGACAGAAAGATTTTAAAGGTACTGTTTTTCAAATTTATTTTTCGAGATATTCTCTAAAATATCTTTTTAATATTTTATTGTTTGTTGTTGGCTTAGAAAAATGTGATTGAGTTCTGTTTGGATTCTCATATAATATTTGTAGTTTTTGAAATAAGTATACGAGTTTGAATGTTAGCGCCAATGAAATGCAGTCATATACTCAGCTAAGCCAACAAAAAATAATAAAATATTAGATACTGCTTTTCTAGGCAAAGACAAATGCCAGGCCTATTACCCTAGACCTGCTACAGCAGACCAATCATCCACTTAGAAAGAATATATATAGATACTGCTTTTCATAGTCCCAAGGGGAATTGCAACTGACACAGCATTGGAATAGTTCAAAGCAGATCCCAATCTAGATAGATCATCTGCCTGTTCATTACCGAAGTGGCCTCTTGCGCAAGGATCCACACAAACTGCGAAGCTGCTTGGCTTGTCTGCAAAAGCACCTAGACTCTTCGGCAGGAATCGAACCTGAGACCTTCGGACTACTAGTCCAGTACACTAGCTGCTAGTCTACGAAGGCAACTGTCAATAATGTCAGAAAGTCGATCTAGCCTGGCCAATAAAGGTGTAATAATGAAGAATTTCAGGGACAGAAGTGACCCCCTGGCTGACGAGAAATATTCCAGTATTCATTCGAACATTTCTGTCATAAAGTAAACATGCAGTTTTTGGAGTTTTGAACTATTTTTTTGCACTTCTTTTGTGCATTTTGCATTGATATGAATTTTAATATTCTTTTTTATCAACATGATTTATTTAATTTACATACACTCACCCGTTGCCACTTAAAAATAGGCTGCAGACAGGAAAAACACTTTAAACACTAATGAGGGGTTGTACTGGTATTCGAAAATAATCTTGTTATATTCTGCTCGAGATTACACCTAAATTTTTCTTGTCACTTTGCAACATCTCCTCATATTTAAAAAGAAGAACTAGCAAAATCTCAAGCGGATAATGCTCATTCACATTATTGAAAGGCGAGTAAGAGCATTTTGGTACTCTACTTTTCATTAGCCGATGAAATCATTGATCCCTATGTCGATCATCATTCTTCGTTAAAGGAGGTACAGGTGTATCAGTTTGGTATCTTAATATCAACTGGCAGTTATTTTTAAACATGAGTGTGTATGTAAGTATGTACTACATCCATTTATACCTTTGAGTGCAATTGCATTTTTAAAAAAATTTCTTAACGTATCGATACGTTCCTTTATTGAGTTCATTTGACGTAACAAGTGGAGTGCAAATGTTCGTGGTGGTAAAACAAAATTGTTAAAACGAATTAATTTATGCATGTACACGATTACAGATTTACAATCAATACATGCACAAATCCATACATGCATTTATTGTAATTATCATTGCAATTTATTGCATTTCATTTAACAACATTAAAGTCGCACAAATTTAATTACTTGAGATTTTGTACACTGAGTATTATTTACTTTTTTGTTGATAGTCATTCCAATTAAATTGTATTACATCTATAATAAAATATTTTTAAATTTAAATTTTCAAAACTAAAATTATGAGAATTCTCTTTATTCCCATTCTTAATTACAAATGACATCAGTGGTACTTTTTCATAAAAAAACATTTTTCTCTATGTGTAAAGAGAATTTTATTTTCATGAGAGACATGTTAAAGATCTCATAGCTTTGGAATATATATGTATGTACCCATTCTCAGCTGGTATTTATTGGCCTCCAGGTAACTGCTTAATATAAGTGGAAATATTGCTCCATCTGAGAGTGAGTGGATTTTTTTTGTAAACTACCGTTGTCGTTTTTTTGTTGAATTAAGCCATTCATTCAATTAATTAATTAATTAATGAGTTTGTTTATGTGAGCCATAATGACCATAATTAAAGAAATGTACATCTCTACATACATACATATATAAAAATTTCGTGTATGTTCGTGATCGGTAAACTCAAAAACTACTGCACTGATTTTGACCAAACTTTACATACATGCTATATGGGGCGTGAGGAGTGTTTCTATGTAGTTTGAAGTTCGACATATGGCGCAATATTTAGTTTTTTTGAGTTTTGCCCGATAGAGATTAGCGCAATAAGCCTATGCTGTTTCGCTGAAGGCGTTGGGTCCTTGGCATTAATTAGCCCGATACCGGTATTTGAACAATAATTGCTATGTCGATTTAGTGCACCTTTCATTCTTCTTCGAAATATCAATCCGCCATGACTTTGCAACGAAACCAGACTTACAGTGAAAATGAAATTTGAAGGCAAAACAACGTTTGCCTGGGTCAGCTAGTTTTATATAAGAACAAGTGGAGTAAAATTAAAAAAAAAATGTCCTTAAGGAGCCATAACGTTGCCTCTATTTCTGTGATGGCCTCATGATCTTCGTGATGGAGTGAAAGGATTGCAACATAACGAAGAGGATCCAGCTGTTGCAAAATCTAATTATGAAATAGTTCAAGAGAGAAATGGAGGTTTCTGTCATACAACTACGGTAATATGATTTTTGTTCCATTTACCAATCGCAGAACTCTTGGACTCTTGAATGTATAATTAACTTATATCACAGTACTGAGTAGATGATGACATTGAAAGGTATAAATATATACAAGGTAAATACAGTGGAATCTCGAAAAAATTAACCGTAATATCTCAAGGGTAATAGTATATAGATGGAGAAATTTTATTTCAGGAGACTTAAGGCAACCACCAATAAAGCCGCGCAATCTATTCAAGTCTGGCAGAAATTAAACCCTAGAAAGACTTCATATTTTTGGGAGCGGAGCTCTTCAATGAAAAAAAAAAAACAAGTTGGTAGGTAGAAATTACGGAGGTTGCTACATTTATTTCCGCTATTCTAGTTAAATTCGAACCGTCCGTGGCTTAAATATAAAATAATCATACAACTAGGAAAATAGTTTATAGGAAGGACCATAGAGGGACAGCCTTTAAGCCTATCCAACGCAGAAATTTACAGAAACGACTTCTTCAGGGAATTTATTCCACAAAAGAACTGCTCAGATAAGGAACAAATGTTTAGTACCATATCGACCACAAATGGATGTGCTCTTAACGAGCGATGTTTTCACGGAATCAGTTAATTATCGGAAACGGGTTCGCTCCCTGATTTAATTACGACACATTCTATTGTAGTAAAGATAAAACAGTGTCACAACAAATCTTACGTTGCGTCCATGCTCCACAGAGTTTGCTACATTACTGTTAACGATGAGCTTTTTCCTCCTCTCTTATACGCAGTCGAGTACCTTCTAAATAGACTTTGAAGCACTGGCCCATACATGAAAGTTGTACTCCATTGTGGGACACATGTAGATGATATAAAAAGTAAGGACACCAGATTTGTTGCAGTCCTCGTATCTCTTACACCCACCCCATGTTTTTCCGGCACGGGTCTCCTTAGCGAAAAACATGAGACGGTAGCTAGAAAAAAAAACCAAACTTGCTACATTTAGTTGTGTTATTAGCGTATCTTAAATATAAAACAATCATACATTTAGTATGAGTATTAATAATACCGAAGAATAAAAATTAGTTCATTTAATTGATTGAACAACTGATGCATGAAATAATGTTCATTTAAATATTTTCTGCTTCTCGGGGCACGTGTATATTTGCTCCACGTGTGATTAATGATAAAAAATGCATTTGGACTTGAATATCAAAGTTTCTCAATTTTATGCACTTTCCAAATTACTTAAATTTAAATGAATTAAAAAAGCAAAACCTAAACTGGACTTTCAAACTTTTAGGAAAATTTACATAAATAAAAAATATGCTGTTTTGTGTTTTTTTTTATTTACTATATTTGGTTTTTGTGGAAAGAAATGAAGAAATCCTATGAAAGACGATTTAAAAAAAGGCAAATAAATTTTAATGTCCAACACGTGTAGAGTTTTTCTCTTTTTGTTGTATTTAAACCATTTGGCCACAAAGTGAGAATCATGAAAGAAATACAACAACAATCGAAACTGGGACTTAAGGCAGAAGAAGGTCTTTGCCCTTTACCACTGACAGTGGTTTCTTAAGTTTCGGAAGAAATTTTTAACGATTATGAATTCACTACAAATAACAACAACAACAAACAATAAAAAAACAGAGCAGGTAAATGTTTTTATTTTGTTGTTATTGTCATTTACGTTACATGACTTTTAGTGTCAACAATTAAACAGGAGTTGAAATGGACTCCAGCTCTCACTTTGTTGTTATTATTGTTGGTTGGAAATTGTGATACGATTTTTTTCATTCTGCCTTCCACGTGCATGTTTTTTTTGTCTTTTTTTATTTCCTCTGCCAGACAGATAAATGAAGAAGTATTAGTGAAACGTATTTAATGCCGGTAGCGGAAATGCAGATTAAAATTACTCGTAATATTTTTTGTAACATTATTGAAATCATTTATAAAAATAAAAGGAATTAATAAATAAAATTTTAATGTTTTAGAGTTCATCTTAAGACAGATGATTTTGAAAGTTATTAAAACCTAAACACGTAATTTTTCGGTTGGGTTTGAGTTGATTTTCTAAGAGTTTGTCGACAGTTTCTGATTCTATCCCACGAATGGCTCGGGCGATATTAGCCTTAAAGATGTGGATCATTTCTGGATTATTTGCATGGCACCGCCCTTTTATGGTACATCGCAGGTTAAATTACAGCTCTTAGACGTCCAATTCACATCGCCAAGACGGCTGATAACAGAATTACTAAACGTAGTGAGCAAAAGATCGATTGTTTGATGAGCTGTATGACATGTTGCGCTAAACTAAAGACTATCCAAGTTCCTATCTTCCATTTCAGGCCATAAAACGTCCGTAGTCATGGCTCTGTTTTACTTGCCGTTGACCGAAATGACGCTTCAAGCTGCATTTTTGAAGAAAAAAGAAATGAACCAATGATCACTCTCTGTAGATGCATTGGCTGCTTAACAATGACGTGCGGGCTTTACAATCCCCAGATGAGGTAGTTTGGTATGTTGACCCAGCCGGCGAGGAGCAAATGCGTCTCGTCAGAAAATATGATTTTTCGGCCAAATTTGATGTCCGATTGGACATCGAAGCCGTAATAAAGTGGAGTCGACGTTTTTGAATTTAGTTATACTTTTTCGGTAACAACAGTCTTATTTTCGCTGGTACGCACCGTACGAAGACGGATAACATGAGTGTTGTCCACTAAAAAAGCCGGTCTCATGAACTTTTTATACAAACTTGCGTACAGCACTCGAGGTGGGTTGTTCGTTTCGGCAAAAACTTCTGTTTGACAAAAGCACAGGTTGGACAACACAGCATTCACTTTGGGATTAAGTTTGTAATATTTCGCAACGTTGTTCAAACGTAAAGCGACGTATTTTGGTCCGATGCTGACTGATAGTTAATATTTGGGACAGAGGAAATCTTTCAGTGTCAAAATAGATACTTGTGTTTGGACGACCCGGTACGAGTATCGGGGTGTTGAAATTTTACGTTTGCGTTTCATTTCAGAGAAGGTTGAAGTTTCAGTACAGATTGAAATAAAGTTTCACACACCCTACGAACGTTACGACCATTAGTACAACTCGTCTGATAATCCAGTTCATAAACGATACAACATCGAGTACGATTTCGAGCACAACAAATTCATTTGTAAACAAGTTCTCTCAAATAAAGATGTTATTGAATGTTACGGAGTTTTTATTCCAGTTAGAAATCATAAAATCTTTAATTAAAATCAATTTTTATACGCTTATTTTTTCCATTTTCCTGTAATTCATCTTCTACAGGAATTCAAAATTTGAAAAATGAGAAAAACAGATTTTTTTCAATAAAAACGCAATATTGGGTATCATAAGGTTGGACTAAATCCTTTCAAGAATTTAAACATTTTTATATGTGAAAAATCGAAGCTTTCCTTTGGAGTTTCAATTAAAAATATGGGTCAGGCGACATGTACATAATATGTAATATATTTCTTGTCGACTTGGTTCACTAATGTAACCGTAATTCAAGTTAGAAGACATTTTCCCAGAGTTCTCTTGTTTAACAGCCCCATGTTATCTTTTTAACAGAACCCTGTAATGACAACTGGTTTGTGTCTAGAGTTATAAATTACGAAATTTATTTTTACACAAATTATTTCTTTAGGCATTAATTATTTCATACAAGCAAACAAAATAAAATAATAAGATATTAATCAAACTTTTAATCAACTCTATGTACATTTTAATCAAAATTTGTTAACTCGGCAACAAATTACAAAAAAGTTTTCACTTGTTATTCAAAATCTGTCACAGTGAAATGAACAAGTTATTTTTCATCAAATAATTTTCACTATTACGTAAATGTTTTAATGAAAATGATCAAATATTTTTTTTTAATAAAAACAACAACTTAAACATTCTGTTTTCAATATGACAAATTTATGCATGAGCTGGATATTGAATAATATTTTGTTTGAATGTACGTTTTTTTTGGTACTGAAATACGAATTCAGTATTTTTTCTCCATAAGTTCTCTAAATGAAAACAGCTCTATTAGATCACTTTTTAATAATTTTTTATTTCATTTCTTCCAACGAGAATTCTAAGCGTATAATGAGAAAAAATTAAATTCTCTTTAAGCACGTATCTCGCTACAATTCTTTCAGCTAAACCAAACATTCATCCATCCATCTATCTTTCCATTTATTCCTGTGTGCACGATGTATGGACGATGTTGACATTTGTTAACAATGGAAGAATTCCTTTTTGTATCTTCATACTCCTAATATTCAAGCGGCGAAAGCACACAGACGTACAAACCTGCATGCGAGTTCTATAATTCAAAGCTTATGAAAAGGGATCACACGTTCGTCATGGTCACATGGGTTGGGCTCCATATTGTTGCTTGTTGTATCTTATTTTTTATTATTTTTTATTGTTTAAACAAATTGTTTAGTGGTGTGTATGTGTTTGTGTAAGATACACACTTTGGAATGCAAATTGCTGTTGAGGTACATAATATCCTCTGAATTGACTTTAAATCATACTCAAATACTCTGCTGCATGTACAATCACGCCAAACAGCCAGTCCGTCAGTCTGTCAGTCATGCAGTCAACAAGGCAACTATACATATCTTGCAAAGTTGTTGTTGTCTTGTCAAAAGTGGCAAGAAATAAACCGAAGCTTTTTTGGGATTCTTTTTTTTTTGTATTTGTTTCTTTGTAACGATCGTTTTTGAATTGTTATTTCTCCCCCTTTTCTTTTCTTGAGATTCCTTAAGGAGATGAATCATGTATAAGAAATAAGGAGCATTAAGAATTTTAAAGAGCTTAAGCGAATAGCAAGCACCCTGTGGGGAGCTGAAATTCCCTTGATAGAGTTTGCTATCGAACGAACAGTTTACAAGCGAAGAAGGTCGGTTGGTTGCACACATAGAAAGAACATCGAAGCAACACAAAACTATTTTTGAAACCCAAAATGGGGAGACTGCAACATTAAATGCTCAAAGATCTATAGAAGAAGACATAAAAGGAAACAAAAATGAAAATAAACTAAATGATCAAGGATAATTTGATAATATGTTGCATTCACAAACGCACATGCATGGATACATAAATATGTACGTTTAGTATGTATATAAAAGTTTAAAATTTATATCTAAAGGAACGTCAATTTTTCAAGTGAGTTTCTCTCATCTTCCAAGCAGATAAAAATTAAAAAAATATATATTTATAGTTTCCTTAGAAGCTCATGAATTCTTTCCTTACTTGAGATCTCTGTAGCAATAATGTTACCTTCTGAAATTTCGCTCAAAATAAATTGTGATCGGCTGTGCATCTAAATGATTTATATGAATTCCATAACCACCTCTCATTGGCGGCACTAATCATATCGACTGATTAATTATCTCGGAAAGTAAGGATATAAATTCCTTATGGCCAACAAAAAGTAGGATTACTACGTGTATAACATACCCCCCCAGGGGGCGCGGTTAATGCATCCTGTCTTGGTGGCTTGGTGTTGAACCTCCTGGGGTATAGGGTTATCAGGTTTCCGGACCTAGGCCTTTTTGCTGATAACCCCTAAAAACTTGTATGTTGCTACCCAATCCCTGAAACAACAGGGCAACGGGCGCGCATGCAAGTAAACTAAAGGGAAAAGCGGGTTCGCTCGCTCGTCCGGAGGGGTAGTTGGTCTTTCCAGACCTTGACCTTTGGCCAATTGCCCTAAAACTTAATATGTTACTACCCAATCCCTGAATACCAGGGTAACGGGCGTGCATATAAGTAATTAAGGAAGTAGCTTGCTACGCTAGTCTGGGTAGAGGTGTTACCGATGCCTCAGGTTTGCACGGGACCTAAAATCGGAGGTGTTTTTAATTCGCGGCTGACCAGAGTCCTATCTGGTGCCACGGGAACCAGTAGCCCCTAGGACTTGTCCTAGACTGGTTATTGGTGAGGCCCCTTCGGGGATCACGTGGTGGCTGTGGTTAAAACACAAAGATACGCGGGGAGAGGTATGGGCTGGATGAGTGTGTCTTCAATCATGGGCTAGTGGCATGATGTGGATGTTCTCTTCAGGCCATATATCTCTAGGTGCTGTTGCTATTCGACAGAGCTGCTCTTATGGTTACGGTAGGTGAAGCTTCAGGTCAGATTGGGGTAAAAGTTCCACTGCCGTGCCATTTGGGTAGTAGGAGGTTAGATAGCTCCAAGCATCTTAGCAAGGTGTCTGTACATGGTCCAGCAGCCTGTACGGAACTTGCTACCATGTTGTCCCTGTCAGGGGCACATGTTAGTTGGCGCTCCGTCATGTGCCCTTGGCGGGGGCTACTGGGGCGGTGGTGAACGTGCTTTATTCACCCTTGTGCAATAGTGCACCGTCAGGTTAGGCCTTCGGGCAGGTACTGACGTGAATCTTTTGCAACTCTGTATAACATACCATCTAATGATATGAGCTTTTTCTAAATTTTTTAATCCAATTTCACCGTATATTATCTGCGATCATGCACGTTCATAAACAGTTTCTTTTCTCTATGAAATGGAGGTGCCCGTGTGAGCGACTATGATGGATAAGGATTTATGGTGGATATTTTATGATTTAAAAATAAGGAATTTTTCACACATGGACAGCCAGTCCTTTACTGGAATGGAGTAAAATTAATATGAGAGCTGTTTACGTAATTATAATCAGTTTTTTATTTGAATGGCCTATAGGCATTCAATATGAAATATGACATCCTTTAAAAGTTCTCAATGGCGTTGCGTGATGGTTTCGAATCTTATAAGTCCATGACTGTGACACATAAATCACAGTTAACTTGACTGATGACATGGGTTATGTCGGCTTTTGGGGGGTAGCTGTGGCTTACGGCTTATACGTATAGACCTGCGACCTAAGAAAACTCCACAAGAAAAAATCTAACGGGGTCGCTTCACTTCACATCCACGTCATTCACATTACATCCATTCTCTCAAATTGCTCGTGCGGAGTGTCAATGTGTCATGAGGTGTGTGATACGTAGCATCTTCCTATTGCAACCAATTCAGGCCAAATAAAGTTGATAATCATCAAACTATAGCGCTTACGTGGATTGTCAATGTCGTTTTCAAAGAAGCATCAGCCCAAAATCTATACCAAAGTGACTTTTTCATTCGATCTCATGCGTTGGATCTCATGTGGATTGATCGCCCCAAAATTCGCAAATTTTGTTTGTCGACGTACTCATTCATCTAGAAATGGGACTCATCGCTGAAGATGATTTTTTAATGAAAATTAGGGTCAGTTCCAACTGCTTAAGCGGTCATTCAGCGAATACACGTCATTGCCTGATGTCGTTTACCTTTAGCTCCTGTTGAACTTTGTACGGGTGCAGCACCAAGTCACGACGCAAAAATTCGCAAATTGTGGTCTGTGAAAGACCGAGTTCTTATGAGAAACATGAAATCGACTTCCTCGGATTCTTCTGCACACTCTCACTGTTTACTGAACCAATTGACCCAAATTTATCCACCAGTTGACTCGCGACCGTAAATGGGCGAAGTGCGTGGAATGTTGCCCAAACAGAACACCAATTATGATTTAATATTTGCATGTATTGTTGAACGCTATGTGCGTCCATGGTTATTTGACAAAATCTGACCGAATAAATGACAGCCAATTCGAGAGATGTAGCATCAGCAATATGACCGCTTTTAGATGTCACAGTTTGGAAGTTCTTATTGGAAGATCCGATTCAGGGCACATACATACATATGCAAGTGTATAAAAGAGCGTTCTCTATTGCTTTCAATAATGAGATGTATATTAAAATAAATTTCGAAATCCATGCAAAATCGATTCGATGTTTTTGCGGGAGTTTGACATTTGTCATTATATTAGGTCTGTTTGTTTACGTGATATTTGTGCAAAATGTTACTTAATGTTGTTCGTTTACTTTCTCCAGCAAGAAAATTTATTTAAATTGAGAGAAAGAGAGTCAGAAAATTGACATTTGAATAACTGAGAACTTGCAAAATCTTGCTGGAGAAATTTTGTTCAGTAAAATTTTGCAAGATAGAACAGATGTTTTGACTGCTTTTTCTCACCAATTAAAAAGTAAACAAAAAAGTTTTATTTGTGAAATATTTTGCAAAAAGTTTTGAAAGTAATAAAAAAAAACAAAACAAAAGTTTAATTGTAATTGTTACAATATTTTAAATTGAAATAAAAATAGGTGATTACTTTATATAAACAATGGAAGAGTAAGTAAAAGTTAAATTTGCGTTCATTACACTGTGTGTAATTTTTTAAGTCGTGGCAAAAAAATCGATTTTTTAACATTAGCATGTTAACAACATTTTTGACAGCTTTGTTATTGTTAACATGCTAATGTTAAAAAAATCGAATTTTTTTAAGTTTTTTGCGATTTTTATCTGGAAGGGGAAGTTTTTTTGATTTTATATGTTCGCAATTTTTGTTCTTTATGACAAGAGCTACAAGTTTGCCTCAGAGAGTAAATCGAAATTCGGAACGGTTTGCAAGATATGAGCCCGAGAAAATGATCACTTTTTTGCGAAAATGATACCGAGGCCCCAAATCTTTGGCGGCCCATAAAAAAAAGTGCATGACTTTAGGAAAAATTGGGAGACACGGGTCTTTTTTTTAGTGTTTTATCACGTAGTGGTGTCCGTATATGGTTATTTTTTTTCGTGTTGCACTGTGTTATTTAAAAACCGTAGGTACAGATGGGTTTTTGGCCAAAATATGTATGTATGTATTTATGTATTCACACTAGAAACCACAAAAACTTGAATTGAAGCTATAAATATTTATTTATTTATTGAAAACTTTATTTTTAACACATATGAACATAAGTACACATGAACATTCTTTTGAATTAGCATTACTCATCAGCTGTTCAGCAAAATAACTGGCAAAATCTTGCAAAATGCTGTTCGCGTACTTTTTTACAAAATTTTTATAATTGAGAGTAAATTTGGTTATTTTCTCTATCATGAAGCTGCTGGATAAATATAGCTGGAAAAGTAAAGAAACAGACCTATTAAAAACAAAAAAAAAAAAAAAACAATTTGCTCACTACTGACCTAAAAGTGCTCAGTAAAACAAACAACGTTTAGTACAGCCAATTTCTGTGTAACGTTTAAATGAACTAGGCCGTTCACGACCTTTCAATTGAAAAAAAAAACTTATTAAATTTCGTTTGGTAGAATTCAAGGTGTAATAATATCTATGAAATATTAAGGTAAACAAATATTTTCACAAAAAAAATTATTTCTATTGTTCTACCTTCTACCGCAACATTATTTACCCCGTCTAAACTATACACGTGTATTGGGAGACGTAAAAAATTATATTTTCTAATGTTGTACGAGTATTGTATCAGGTGTTTTTTTATTAGTTTTTTGTTTGTTTGTTTTGTTTTTTTTTTTCTTATTTACCCCTTTGATCAATCTATTATTTCATAATTGTTGAAAAAATCAAATGAAACTGAGTCAGAAAGACTGCAAAAACAAAATATAAGTACACACTTTTGAATTGAAATACAAAGATATTTTAAAAATATCATACCCTTTATTAACTAAAAAATAGTTTGTCCGTTAAATAAAGATTAATTAGAAATCTATTTCTTACTGTTAGAAAATAGGAATATACAAATTGATTTCTAATTGGGCCAAATTTTATATCGAATAAAATAAATAGTGATCATTAGCTGCAAGAATATCATAACTCAAAAAAAGCAAAGTTTCAATTTATAAACGTATATTAAAAATAAACAAGTGGTGTTTCTTTTTTTTAAAGTGTAACATTTTACTTTATAAGAAAATTTGTTTCTACTTATCGCTCTAATTTAAAGAAAATTTAACTCTTTTCTAGGATTGCATACTCCTCCCCTACAAGTTTAAGCCTATTAAAGAACACTAGATTCCCTTTTATTCTGTTCGAGAGGGCAAAAAGTGTTGCACTTTTATTTTTAGAAAAGAAAATGAGAAAAAAATTGAAACCATAACAGCGATTAACTCTGAATTATTCCTCTAAAACCTGGTTTGAGATCAAAGCCTTTGTTTTACGATCAGATTTTGTAAATGGAAACGAAAATTTGTTCGGACGCTACTTGATTCGTCTGCAGAAACATCACACACAGAGTCTTCGGCGGGAATCCAACCTGCGATCTTCGGTTTAATAGTCTAGTACGAAGGCATATAAAAAACTAATTCCACAACAAATAACAACGAGCCTTGGAAGTATTAGCATCGATATCGACTGCCGCTTAGCTTCAGGTATGATTCTAATTTTTTGTCTATATATAACGTCGATAATTATATATTACGATAAAAAAATATATTTTGAGATATGACTATGTTGCATTAAAGGACAGCCTTCTTGTTATAATTTCGCTTTGGTTTTATGTATATTTGTGATTTGTAACCCCTAATGGCGTTCAGTGCATCGATCGAAAATCCCTGTTAGTTTGCAGTTCGCCAGTTCAATTCTGAACACCGTATCTAATTCTCGGTGTGATCATAAATAAATATGATATTTTATTTTGGCGTGTTAATGTACAATTAAACAAAGTTAATGTTAAAATCATTTGGAAATGATCCAAATTTGCATTAGTGTTGCTGTAACAAAATATCTGTATTTTCATGGCTTCTTTGGAAGTTGTTTTTGATCGGTAACTTTAACTTTTACTTTTAACTCAGCGCCACTTTATGAACAAAGGTTAGTCGTATAACAAGGATGATTGTCATATACATATGTACATGAGTGAATGTAAAAATTCTGAAAGGCGAATAACATATGAAGTAGTTCCAAAAAAATAGTTTTCCCATAACATCATGAACATGCCTTCAGATCCAATGAACTGTATTAAAAAAAAAGAGAACATTTCATCACTGGAAAATATCAGAATTTGCACTTCTCATCTCACTTCTGTGGAAGTTATTTTTTTATTGGGCTCTATAGCACCAGCGGCTTTTTTTTATTGACCACTTGGTACAGAAATGTACGCATAATTCCGTTTGGATTAATTTAATCTCCAGCAGAGTCATGCCACTATATTGACTGAAATGTGGAATGATAATTGGTTTCTTTGTGGCATTATAGATTTCGAAATTTATTTTATATTTTAAAAAATTTTACCACATTTCTTGTATGAAATAAATCTTTGAAAAGAAACTTCTGATCGTGATCTCGTTAAATATGATTCGATCAAATAAATTTATTGATATCTATTGAATATTAATAATAAATATTTTCTGCAATTAAATTTCTTTCTAAAAATTTGCTGATTAATTAAATTTTCTTCCCATCAAATATTAAAGAGGACCAAATTATTTTTCACTTATTTATTTTATAGTGTTTATGTTTTTTTTAGATTTTTTTGTGTACAACTAAAAGGAAAAAATTCATAATATATATTTTTTTTAAATTTCCCCCTCTTCTTTTAGATCATTTTATCCCCAAATTCTCATGATTTTATTTGAAATACAAAATGAAATCCTTTAATATGTATCCCTTGCTTGCATTAAATGTCTAAAAATAAGGAAAGGATTTTATTTGCTCCCATTGCCGTTTGAAATGCCTGCCTATAAGTCATAAATAAATCCTCTTAATGTGTCTGTCCGTTTAACATCCTACTGCAGCGTGTATGTTTGTTGGTGTGTGTTGCGTTGTGTTTAATAAACAGTTCTCTCCCTACAAGTTCAACAAGTATTTCTGGTTTATTTTTAAAACTTATGTATGTTGTTCATTTCGTGATGTTTTATTTAATCGTTCAATGCGTTTTTTTTCAACCCCCGATGAATACACAGGCTTTCCATAAGAATGTGTTAAAAGGGATATTCACACACACACACACACACGCATATACAATCATTTGAATAAATCCTAATACAAACAATCATTATTCAAACTTGGCTGGCCTGTCATGTCATCGTCCTCTTTGCCCATTCTAAATGACTGACTGACTGACTCAGTGTACTTATGGTTGTTGTTATTTTATATTAACCATAACAACAACAACAATAAGATGAAAAGAACTCCTGTTGCTGGCTTCAACACCTTGAACATATCGGGGGATGTTTGTTAGTGAATCCTTTATTGTGTGCATGTGTAATAAATGTACATCCATAGAAATTCAACACACACACATGAGAAATAAAGGCTCACATACGTATGTACAATGAAATTTTGAACTGCTCATTTGCCCAAGGATATTTTTAAATGTTACGTTAATTTAAGCCTTATAATTTCTGTGTAGTTTATGAAAAAATTAAAAATTGTCTGAGAATTTTTATATTTGATTTTTATACAATTTGTTGTTGTCAATTATCCTTTTGAAGATTTTGTTTTATTTTAGTTTTATAGTTTGATTATATGTGAAGTGAATTAACAAAAAACACCTGGTTATTTATTAAGGATGATAAAATAAATTATTTTCAAATCTAACCCTTCAACGCATAAATTTAGCTCGTCAATTAAAAAAAAATATTTCTTTTGAAAAAGTATGACTTCCAATAAGTGCTGCTTATGGTAGACTGCATTCTACATACATACATTAAATTTGAAATAATTTATAATTTAATAGAATTATTGTTTTTTAGTCATTAGATATCATTAAAAAATTTAATCAATGTAACATATATGGTACACTGTGCACTCAAGGGTTAAATAATTTTTTTGCAATTATTTTTTATGTTTTAACAACATTCGAAAATATTTTTAAAATCGACTCAGACAAGAGGTAAGCAAATCAACTATATAGCCCATTTTCTCAAAATTAAATTTAAAAGTTTCTTCAGAGAATTGTGACCTCACGAGAGTTCTTTTATTTTGAGAATTTTGTTTTTTATATATCAACACCCAGGAGATGATTCCTAGTCGTGGAATGTATTGTGCTGGACTGACCGACCTTCGTAGGCTAGTAGGTAGTGTACTAGACTCGTAGTTCGAAGGTCCCAGTTTCGAATCCTGCCGTAGAACTCTGGCAGTTTGTGTCTGATAATTAAAGGGGGCGCACAACAAGCCTTCACTGGCTTAAGTGTATGTCGTATGACACGGCCTATCATACCCCTCCAATCAACCTAACGTAACCTAACTTAACATATTGTGCTGGAACTATAAAAATGGGTTGGGGGAAGAGGAATACGCGGAGTAATGAAATTCGAATTAAACCTTTGCAGGCTGAAAGTAACAGAAAAGTCCACTGCAAGCAGTTTATCCTACATACGAATTGTCCACCTATAGAACGGATTCCCTCTGTAATACGTAGTACGATTCACTGGCACAACGACCACGAATGAATGCTGTCTTAATGAATAACGTATGGTTCGCAGAAAAGGAGCACCCGTAATTACAGATGGAGCGGAATGTTCGGAATACAACACTGTTTCTTACGAGAATCATGCTTGTTATTGAGTGTATCATTCCGCCAAGAACTGGAATCCTGATGGAGAAAAATAAGAAATAGTGTAGAAGAAAAAACAGAGCCTCACGATACCCATAAATAAATCTTAAACTTGTCTTATGAGATCCCATATATACAAATTCGTAAAGTGCGATCTCTGAGTGAAGTCATTATCGACAGAAAACCTAAAATTTTGCAAAAAGTGCCCCATGCCAGAACCTGCCAAACGCTTTGGAAATATCTAAAGCCACGACTTTACTTACGCAAAAATGGTGAATAGAATGAAACAATTTCTCCGAGAGGTTGATAGTCTCTGCTTTTTACGGAATCGACATTACATTAGGAACCTTCTGGCACACCGGAAATGCACCAGCATGTTATGATGTACTGAAAGAATGGGCGAATTCACGCGTTAGGGTCTAAGTCCACTGGCGTACTTCCAACCGATTCAGAGGACTTATTTATAAATAAAACAAAATAAGTCTATGTATATATAAATAAGCAGGAGCGAAATAGTTCAGAGCCATTTTCTGCCCCGGTCGAAAATCTATTTTTTCGAAAATCTTACGGGCGAAAAAATTTGTTATATCATAAAACAACCGATTAAAAAAACCTTTTGCAGTTTGTTTTCACAGAAATTTGAGTGAAAATCGGAGAGACAAAGTGGACCCCGCCAAATAATTATTATACTATCACTCCGCCATATATGAACCTATTTTCAATCCTTCCTGGAAGTAAAATATAAACTGGAAATAAAACAATTTTAGAAAAACCTTTTTAGTGTAAATACGACCAAACTGCGCTCACTGAGCTTCCATTAGTAAAAGGAAATATGCTTAATATTAATTAATGCTTGTATGCACTCACCCATACATAAATTCTGGGAATAAATTTGTTTTCATTGCTTTTTCCATTCAAGTCGTCATTACATTTCAACACTTTCATTTAAATCTCACCCAAAAGAAACCCCAAAAATACTCGAATCTCTCTCCCTTCTCTATTATTTTCTAAACATTTCTTGTGATTTGAAATGTTAATTTAAATTTTAAATTTTGAAATAACTTTTTTAACTCCAAGGACCATGACCACTCTGGGAAATGGAAAACAATGATTGCTTTGTTTGCAAAACCAAACAACTCGTTGTACTCGTATCCTTCGTTTAAGCCACAGGTGTCTGTCGTGACTTTTTCTATAGTATAGTCATAGTGTTTTTTTTTAATTGCGTTAAGGGAAACGAAATATAGTTTTGTAATTTATTTTAAGGGTGTAATTCTCAAGCGTTAAATAGCGTGAAATAATATACAATATTTTAACTACTGAAAAATGTTTCCCACTCTCTGGCAACTTGTTGTACTTTTTTTGTTTTCATTTTGTGTCCGTCTCGATTATGTTGTCCTTTCATTTTCCAACAAGGATGTAATGAAGTTGATTTTATGGTCATTACATAAATATATACTGAATTTCTGATTTTGGATAAGAACAATTTCACACAAAAACCATTAGAGTGTGTAGATTTGTGCTTAAGTTTTAATTTAATTGTTTATTTCAAATTAGTTTCCGAAAAACACCCTTTTTTAGGGTGTGAGATTTATTTCGGAAACAGGTTGTTGATTTCAATGTAATTAATTTCCGTTTTAGGTTTCAGTTTCAGAAGGTGGGGAAGAAATTAAATTTTGATTTCAAGTTTTTTGTTTTTAATAATATTTATGTGGAAATAAAACACCTTGTGTATTTGTATTTAAATAATTGTCAAATTTTGTTAGTCATTTGTAAGTACGAGTGTTGCTACGAAACCGGATGTTCCCAAGATGATTAATTTTTGTTTGTGATTATGAGAGGAACGATGATGAAGTATGAGACGATAAAAAAAGTCTTAACTATTTTAGGCTTTTGTTTTTTTTTTTTTGGAAAATTTCGAAAGGTGTGAGCAAAATGAATGATGAAGGGAAACTTAATGGAAAAGTTAAAAAAAAGAAATATTAGGGACATAGTTTTGTATTTTAACAAGGTGAAGCGTTGCGTTATATCAAAGAAACAACCATTCACATAGAAATAAAAATTAGGCCCTATAACAAAAATAATTATCAAAATTCTGACGACCGATTCTGGCAGATGTGATCAAAACTAAAAATATAAATTTACAGGCGTTTAAAAATTTCACATGTTGTTTAAAGAGATGAAAGTTTCCCCCTTAGCAAATGTTTATTGTGAATCGGCTTAGGAAACGATGTGCATCTTTTTTTTAGCGACAGGATGTGTTCAGCGAACTTGCGTAGGATACTACGAAAAATATTTCTTAGAACTTTTTTGCAATCTAACTTCTTATTTATTTTAAATTGGAAGGTTTACTGCGAGAGCAGCTACAGATAATAATACTTGATCATATAATAACAATACTAGTGTGTAATAGGAACTACTCCTATAATATCCTTATATTTATGAAGGAGCAACGATTTGGTTTGTATGTGGCATATCATTATCATAAGAAAACACTATCCTTCATATCTACTAGGGATTATTTGAGCAAAAGTGTATGAAAACTAATCTACTGTTAGATGTCCAGATAGTAGCCAAGGCTTTATTATCGTACGAGCAGTGGCAGTGTATATAATTTAAATGGATGTATAACTATGATGAAGGAGAAGCCTGATGCTTCTCACATTAAATAATTGCCAACAACAGCGGACATACTCATTGCAAGATTGGATCATGAGTTGAGCTTGATCTTTAACATGAGAAGTAGCTTATTATGCTGTCCAAAGCTTTCTGATATATCACAAAGAAGTAATTCAAGATAATCACTGGTCGGTTCAATGGACACAATGGATCCTCCCGTGGGCATGTTATCCTTGTGATTTCAAAAACCTTGATGCTTTTGTAACTCGTTATAAACACTACTTCGATACCAGAACTACCTCTGACTGCAAAACTGGAGGAGGTTTGCTGAAAACAGTCCAAATTCTTAAAAATCCTATTTGTTCAGGCTCAAAATTTGATATACATTCTTGTGTCCCCCAAAATATTTTTTCACACAAATGATATCTTGTTCGGTTTGAAGTAAACGTATACACAATGCGAATCCTTTTTTCTAGAAACTTTATCAATCTAAAAAAGAGAAACTCATAAAACAGTAGCTTCAATACGCTTGTTTGTGTTTTCAACTTCATTCGTTACTTAACGTTTTATGTCTTTTGATTCTCCTTAAAAAGTTCAATGTCTCACAGAGATACAAAGAAACTAAAACAAACAAACAAACATACGAGTATAAAATGTTTTAGAAAAACATTCAATTTTTCACCGGTGCGGTTTGTCATAAAAACGTACTTTACAGGAATAAATATACTTTCATCACAAACGATCTGCGTTAAAAACATTTTTATGACTTCTTTTGAAATGTTTTTTTAAGCAATTTGAGATAAATTCAACTCGAATCGTAAGAAAAACGATTTTATGGCATTTGTTTTAGTTTGATTCCAACAAAACTTTTGCTCCTTAAAAAAAAAAGAGAGCCGACCATCCGAAACGGAAGTGTAAATGAAAATTACAATACACAAGATGGATTATAACAAGAAAGAGGTTAAGCCGAATCTTGTATGCTCTTCACCTCTCAATATGAGCATGAAGTGAAAAAAATGTGCTCAAATATCTTTCCAATATTCCCAAGAGATTTCTCTGTCCTTTAAGTTTTTAAGAAATTATTTTTTATAAGTAAAAGATCATAGACCATATTTAGAGAGTTTTTTCACGTTAATGCCTACAAAAATATTGAGAATTTTAATACCTTTTTTAGGTTAGGTTAGGTTAGGTTGATTGGAGGGGTGTGATAGCCCATGTCATACGACATACACTTAAGCCAGTGAAGGCTTGTTGTGCGCTCCCTTTAATTATCAAACACAAACTGCCAGAGTTCTGCGGCAGGATTCGAACCTGCGACCTTCGCACTACGAGTCTACTACACTACCTACTAGTCTACGAAGGCCAGTTTTAATCCCTTTTTAGGTTAGGTTAGGTTAGGTTGATTGGAGGGGTGTGATAGCCCATGTCATACGACATACATTTAAGCCAGTGAAGGCTTGTTGTGCGCTCCCTTTAATTATCAGACACAAACTGCCAGAGTTCTGCAGCAGGATTCGAACCTGGGACCTTCGCACTACGAGTCTAGTACACTACCTACTAGTCTACGAAGGCCAGTTTTAATCCCTTTTTAGTATGGTACCTTTTTTGTCATAAAATATTCTTTTTATAAAATTTTATACAGGGTATATTCTTTAAGAGGCACTTTTCATAAAAAGTGCATTTGCAAAATGCATTGTAAAGAAATGTACATTTTATAAAATGTAATTCTTGTTGCGTTTAATAATTTCCCTAATCATATGGATTTTTTGGGTTATTCAGCAGTTCTATATTTATGAATTTAGCAAATTAGTTTTTCTCGTCGTCTCAAGCAGCGGCGCCAATCCCCAAACTTCCTTTTCGTTAAGGTTCCATTAGTTGCAACTTATTTTCATTTCATTCAACTATAAAATACATTTATTAAATGTATGAGTACAACAAATTATAATAAATATTGAAAATTCATTAAAGGTAAAGAGTTGATTTTCATATTTATTTCTCCACAAGCTGACAATTTCCTTCCTGTACTTAGATTTCTTGCACAAATGTTACTTAAGCAAACCAGGTGGCTTCCAGGGAATAGAGGAGATTTTGTTTCTTAAATCATTTTCTTAAAGAAATAAAATATAAAAAAATTTAAAGAAAAGAGGATAATAACCAAGAAAAACTGGCAGGCAAGCAGCCAGGCTAGGTGGCAACAGCAATATGGCAAGTAATCGCACTCGTACGAGTGCACATGCCTTCTTGCAACGACGGCGTCGAATTAATGGAAGGAAAATCTATACAAGAAAAACTTGTGTTTGTGCTCCTTTTGTGTTAAAATAGTTTTTTTTTTGAAATTTGTGTTGTATCTCTTTTATTTTTACTTCCAGTACGTAACAAGTTCAATGTACTGAAGTTACCTCAGTTTCTCTGGATGCAAGGCAATACATAGTTTATGTGTGTGCGTGTGTTGTTTGTATGTATGGGTGTGTAAATGTATGTGAATCCAAGCAACAGCATCCATCCTCAACTTTTCTTGTAAAGAAAGAAAGACACCAAGAAAAATAAGGCAGCCATACAATCCTTTTCATTTCTTTAAAAAAAATATATATAAAATTTTTTTACGATCTCCCCCTTTCTCAAGTGACTTGTTGTTGCCTTTCGTTGTTAATGTTTATTTTATTTGTATGGATGTGTATATAATGTTTGACATAGAAAACCAACCGCTTGGGATGTTATATTACAACAACAATAATGATAATAAGAAGCAATCATCCAGCCTGGCTGCCAACCAGCCTGCGCCTGCCTGTAACAGGGCAACCAGATACACAACAACTAACCCAAAAGATACTTGTTCCAATACCCCAAAGCAGCTTAAAGTATTACAGCAACAGCAACAACTGCATATTACAACAAAGTAAACATTTTGTGTAAATACTCGTCTCAACCGTAAAGGAGCAACAGGAATCGAAATCGAAGTATTTGTTTGAGTAGTTTTTTCGTTATTATTATTTTTTTTTTGTAGACGGTTTGTATCCAACGCTTTGGGAGACTTTAAATTTCACTTTGTTGAATTTGGATGTTTTATGTGTGTGTATGTGTGTGTGTGTGAGTGTGTCATGTTTACTTAATAAATGTAATATTTTCTTTGATATGGATATAAACAATTCGAAAGTAGGACTTGCTTCCTTTGATACTGTATTCGACTACCATCGTGGTGTTGTGGGTTCGATCCCTGCAATGTGCTCACTACTCAGTAGCACTCATTTAGAGCGAAGTCAGTAGTGCCAGTAAAAAGCAGTATGCTGGTCGAGAGGTTGGCAATAAAAGCCCCAGAGAAAACAAAAGGGAACTTTTGCTTAGGGAGTGACATTTCTTCCTTACTTTCCTTTCCTAGGAAGTTGATTGAGAAAATTTTGATTAAATTGAGAGAAATACTTATTTCTTCAGATTTGCTTGATTGGCTTAATGTTTTTAAAAAGAGTTAAAGGAAAAACTACGCACCGGAGGTATTAGTTGGACCAACTTATTTCACAATCGTTCTATAGGCCGTTAAATTTTGCTTCCACGGTACAAATTATATGCACTGAACGTTCCATGTTTACAGGACATACACGCCTAGCAGTCGATAATTTTACCGACCCTCAGTATTAGCTTGAGGTAGCTTTCACTTTATATTTATAATACGAGTATGTTGTAATTGCTTCCTTAGTGAAAAATTTCACCTCTAATTGAATTTCCCCAGGTGTTTTCTTAGAATGTACGTTTTTGTATGTGTGTATGTGTAAAAATAATTAATAAGGAAATGTAAACATTTCATCAGCGTCATACTCTCCGACTTCACAATGAACTTCATAATGATTTTCATAATACATAATTATTATATTGTCAGATGTGTGTGTGTTTTTTTTTTCATCATGATCATGATCCCCACTGTAGCAACGTTGTCATGTGCAACAGCATCTATTTTGTCTCCTTTTATTAAAATAATTTTTATAAGTAAATATGAGAAACGTTGACTTTGTTGCTGATCTTTTTTTAATGTTGTTGCTTTTCTTGTTGTACATTTTGCTGCTATTGCTGCTGCTGCTGCTCTTGTTGTTGTTGATGAAACGCGTATCCCTTTTTCGTAATTCTTTTGAAATTTTGTTGTCCCCGTTTTTTTTTTTTTTTTTTTTTGTTGGAATTTGTTTGAATTTCAAATTTTCGTTGTCATGGGTTGCGTATGTGTGAGTGTGTGTGAGAACGAGCTTGAATGTGTTTAATATGTTTGATTTGCCCAAACTCAAGAGGATTTCAAGGAGTCCTAAATGATGTTTCTTTTATTTATTATGTATTTAATTTTCATATGTTTTAGAAGGGGTTAGTTTGATTTTTTTACATAAAAAAATTAAAATATTTCACTGTTTGTTGAAAACAGTCAATTCGATTCATAAAACATTTCAAACATTTATGAGGCATTTGGAAATCTATAAGTCAGCCCTTTTTTATGGCCGCAATTCAAATGAAATCAAGATGCTTTAATGCGAAATGTAAAGCAATAAAAATAAAAAATGAAATCAAATAGATCTAAGGAAATGTTTCAAATAATAACAAAATTTTGTGTTGTGGAGGGGTGGTTATCAGCTTCAGTTGGCAAGTAGAGGAAGAGGCAGGGAGCTTAGTAACTCCTAGGACACTTCTGTTGACAAACAAGCTTTGATTTGCAAATTGTAATGATCGGATGTGGTCAAGAGGCACATGCTCATTAGCATGTGAAGGTCGGTTACTGCCTATTTCGATTCGAAACGAAAAATTTACGATTTCGAACGATTCGTATTGTATAGTACGATTTTCGTACTGTCTGTTGCAAAAGTGAGGGAAATTTTTTATACTCTATCAAGAAAAAAAAATCGTTTCTGAAAACACAAAAAGAACTTTCGAAAATCTCACTCGGTATTACGTAAACGATTGTCAGTTATAAAAAAGTTTTAGGAAATTGTTCGAAAGCTCTTTTGTGGCAAATAAAAACGAAAGTAAAAAATAAAAGCTTTAAAATATTTCAGCATAAATAAAAGAGTACAATAAATAAGTGAAGATGAGTAATATTTTTTTTTTATAAATAAATCTTTTTATTAAATATAATAATAAAAATATTTGAAAATGTATGTTCGTCAACTCTTAAAGGATAGTACATATACAAATAAAATGCGAAAGAATGGTTTCAAATCATGTGAAAGCATTCAGGCTATTAAAATGGCAATGCAATGCCCATGGGAACAGGCCTCTTTCTTCACACCACTAAAGATACGCGAATGACGACGAAAGCAAGACGTAATCGTTTGTAGTGAGATATAGATTAAAACTCGATCCCCTGTTCCCTATGATTACAAAGCCACTTGGAGAGCTAAACAGATTTAAGTGAAATCATTCAGAAAAATATAGCAAACGGGAAATGGAGTATTTTTGCTTCTACGTCATGCATAATTGGAAACTAGAAATGGACTGGATTGAGTGTATGAACAATGATATGAAGGATTTTCTAAATAGCACGATAATCAATAAAATAAGCTTCTCCTGTAGTTTAATTTTGGAAGAGAGAGAGAGCATAAAACAAACAAAGATTTAAGGCTAATGAATGTAACTAAAGGGAAGAGTACAACCAACCGACCTTCAAATGCGAAAGTGTCCTATAGTAGACGAAGTCTGAGGTACATAGAAACTGGTACTGATCTTACAAGCACTTGATAGGACTGCAGTCAATGGGACAATGGAGCTGAGACTTTTTTTGACAAACTTTTGATTTTATATGACAAATTAATTGCAAGTAATTTATGGAATTTGCAAGTAATTTATATTATGAAATTTCACTATCGTATTAAGAAATCTAAATCTTAACAACCTACGCAAAACGAACCGAGTCAGACAGACAGAACCAAGGACAAAATATTAGCGGCAGACTAAGACCGTATAAATTTTTATTCCACACATGGGTGCGATATTTCATTATTTATTTATTTAAGACTAAAAAGTAAAATAAAATACTCGTACGAAGGTAAATACTTTTATTCCTCCTTTTGATTTTTTTCTCTCCTTTTTGGTCCCCCAGAACATTAAAGTGACTTTTGTGTACAAAAGTCAAATATGAAAAAGGAAACTCAACAGCAAAAAAAAAGAGAAATAAAAAGACCAGCAACACAATAAATGAGTAAATAAAGAAACAAAGAACCAGCCAGCCAATCTTCCAACATGATCCCCAACAAACGAAAGGATTGTACAGATTCGTTGCAGGGAATGTTGTATTTAAACGCACACATACAGACACAGGCACACGCACACGCACACACACACACATGCTATTACGGCAGAAACTTAAACACAATGTCAAAGTCATTATGTGCGAGGGTCTCATTTAGAATTATAAATATTTTTTTTAGATGTAAACTGGCATTAAAAATATTTATTGATTTTAACAAGAGACGAAGCATATAATGAGATGAATCTAATGACGATTTCGTTTCTAAATAAAATTTTTGCTTTAAAATGGGGAAAATGTTTTACATGCTACCGACACCCTCGCAAAAGGGATGTCTTTTTAAGCTCACAATAGAACAAAACCAGTTGTTTGATTTTACACTCTAATTTATATTTAGCATTTTGACTATACAATAAATACAATGAAATGTTGACATCACTGATCATTTAACCTCATCTTTGAAAGGATATTTGCAGTAATTTATCAATTATGAAAAGTTTAATATCCATACGAATGTATTAAACTTTTTGTTTATTTTTTAAAATTTTCATACAAAAACCGATGTGTAGACGAAAATTATTCGTATGAAAAAATTAGTGAACACAATTGAAAGAAGGTAGCATCTTACCCCTAAATGGGGTTAAGGGCGAAACATATTAAAAATTTACATGTATTTTTTGTGCAACAAGTTTGGAAAGAAACATGACATTTTTTTCACTATTGCAAAATTTTTATTTTAGAAAAGAACACAAACATGCAAAAAGGGTAAAAAAAGTGTAACATTTTAATTTGATTAGATTTAATGGGAAAACAACCAAAATTTAATACAAATAAAAAAATATAATAAAATTCGTTGGATTAAAAAAAATTTAATTTTATACCTTCGAAAAAACTGCCTTTTGGTGAATGAGGCCAAGTGTAACCAACACCAAAAAGACCTCTGATGCTTCTTCAAGGGTATCATTCGCTAAGGCCTCTCCAACGTTAAAAGTGGGAACAAACTTCTAAAGCACAACGAGTTTCTTATGTCTTGATAATTGGTGATTAAATGATCCAACTGTAAGCAATGATTTGACTCCTGATAATTTTGTGAATCCACATCCAATCTATCCCAGCCCATCACCGCTCTACCTAGACCTAGTGACTTTTTAATGACGCGAAATGATTTTAAATTAGGTTTGGAGTCATCAAAATAAGTTATATTAAGCCCATTTTGGATCATATTAGAATAATCTTAGGATCGACTTCCTCTTGTCCCCCATACTGGAGAGGCCCATGTAAACCCAATGAGACTGTCAAATTTTCTAGTTATCGTGACAACGAAGTCACCACTGTGATCAAGATGATGCTAAGGCCTTCATAGCTTGTCTTGTGCAATTTATGACCCACCCTCGCATATGATCCATACTAAAGTTGCTTATGAATAAAGAAACTTCAGAAATATTGAATCATCACTTAACATCCTCAAATCCTCCCCATTCAAACAGCAGGCTCTTTTATATACTAAAAAAGTAAATAAATGAAATTATTGGGACCCTTCATACTGGATATTTTCCTGTCTACTCTGGTGCGTTGCAAGAAGCCCAGGTAAAGATTGTACGTACATGATTATTTTAGATGGCATAAAACAAACCTCCACCATCATCCACTAAAGAAAACTGAAACAGAACTCATATTTAAATAATCGTAAGTGAAAAGCAAACGAAACAAACTGGTTTGAAAGCGGCCAACAAAGATTTAAGCCATACTCCTGTTGCTGGTTGTCGGTCGGTTTGTCTGTCTGAAGCCTGATTCTTTTTTTTTTTTTTTTTTTTTGGTGGCCAAAGGAGTTGCTACTCTCTTGACTCTGTGAAACCAGTTTGACTTTAAAGGTTGAATCCTCATTTATATTAAATAAACACACATACAATAACAGACACAAATACACTGACGCATCTTTGAATTAAAATACGAAATTGTGTGATCA
This sequence comes from Germaria angustata, assembly GCA_963681545.1. NCBI lineage: Eukaryota > Metazoa > Arthropoda > Insecta > Diptera > Tachinidae > Germaria > Germaria angustata. The sequence continues at coordinate 108,601,877 of OY812998.1, forward strand.
TGAGTTGGCGTTTTTAATGTCCTTCTACCACTATAAAATAAAAGTCTTGTGATGCTTACAGAGTATGAATTTCACTGAACTTGTTGCTTTTACTCCGGAGTGTTGTACATTCATAAAACTGGGATTGTTTTGTCAAGATAAACAGCCAAGAGCCAACAGCCTGCAACCAACGACCATGCAGTCAACATCATGCAGCGTTGTCCGTCCCAGAGGATAAAAACTGAATGTGGTTGAATGGCTGGAAAAGATTCGAGTTAATGGAACGATTGATTGTGTTGCCTGTTTTAATTTTTATTTTATACTCGACGAACTCAGTGCACATCCCTGTCTGTCCTTTTTATCGTTTATCGTTGGTCATTCCTTTTCTTCAAGTTTTACTTTTATTCTTTCAAAGCTGTGATTCCTTTTTTTCCACGTTTTTGTTATTGTTTGTTGTATATTTTTACGCTCGTTTGTTTGATTAAATATTCCACTTCATCTCTTATAGACTCTTATCGTATGTATGTCGTTGTTGTTGTGTTTTTTCTCCTGTTGTTTATTTTCAGTTTGGCCAACAGAAGTATCCTTTTAAGAAAATTTATGTATTCATACAGTGTCGTCAAGTGTTGACTGTACTTTTATTTTATACACGAATTCCACTTATCGTGAGTTGAATAATTGATCAGCTGCTTTGTATTAGTTTGAGGATATCGAATAAAAAGATTTTTGTTTCAAGGAAACTTGAAGAGTGATTTTCGAATTTTAAGGATAAAAAAGAAATTTTTATAAATTTTTTTTGTTGCTTTATCACAAGTTGTAGAGCGCTTCCGGAAAGAGAATGATATCGTATACTCAATCACATGTTATTGATGTTCTTCAGCCAGTCTGCCAGGACCACACAGAGACTAATTTTCAAAACACTTTTGTGAGTTAAATATGGGCAACTCATTACAGCCAATTTATGGGGTTTTATTTCCTAAAAAGAGTTCAACATTTTGTTAATCAATTTATAAAAAAAATCTATTTATCATTATAATTAGAAAAAAGAAATTAATGTAACTCCTTCAAAGGATTGTGAGAGCTTTTCTAAAAAATTTGCTTTTACTAAAGAACACTAGATTCCTTTTTTCTCTTTTAAAGGGCTAAAAGTGTAACACCTTGGACACCTGCTTTTCGGTTTAATACTCATTTGCGACTTCGAAGCCATACGTGAGGGAAACACCATTTGCCGTTTTTCTGTTTTTCTGAGCTTTAGTGTGTCGATGTTTTTGGCTGATTTTTTATATTTTCGATTTAGGTAGGATCAGAATGACTTTAATCATTGGATTTAATTGAGTTCTCAATTTAGCCTTGTAAGTAGAACTGTAACTCCTGTAACTCCTTTATCCTTGTAATTAGGACTGTAAATCGTTGAAATTTCTTTTTAAGATTTCAACATCGTATAGAATACAAGATTCAGGGATATAATTGCGGGAATCCTGACCAAAATAGTTTCGCATAGAAAATAATCTCGATAATTTGAATTTGGCCAATATTGGAAAGCGAGTCTTGCTTAAGAGCTGGAAAGGAAACAATTTTAAAGAGGAAACAATTGTAAAGGATTAACGAACAAAAGTAAAATGAAAATGTGCATCCATTTTTTATTCTGCAACAAATTCTTAAGCGAAAAATTTTCTAGCGCTAATAAAAATTTCAATCAACTTTAATAAAATGGACCCAAATTTTTACCATTAAAATACAAATCTCTAACACCATTTAGAATGGCCAAAACACCTTGAATATCTTCTAATTTATTTTTGTTATAAAATAAATTAGTTATTAATAGAGTTCGAATGAAAATTCAATAAAAAATCAATTTTAGGGGCACTAAAATTGCCCCTAGGGATGAAAAATATGCACAAAAGCATGAATTTGCCCACGAAATATGCACCCAAAAATTAATTATATGCAAATATTTTTTTCTTAGTATATAAAACAAAATAACATGAAACATGTTAACATGTTTTAAGGAAAAAAATTAGAAAATCTTTCACAACAAAATAAAGCCCACTTATCGTATATAGTTCATGGGCTTCTCAAGAAATTTCTAATAATTTGCATAATATATCTCTTCGTTAAAAGGTTTAAGGCACTTTGGAAATGTCCTCAGGTCCTACAGATGGTGATTTTCTATTTAATCCTGTGCTTCTTATTTCCATATGTAAATAATTTTTATTTTCATAAAAACGTACTTTATGAAAACAGTCCCAAAAAATGGAACAAGTCCCGAAAATGAAGCGTTGTTCTTGATTTCTGTACATTCATATTTTTTGGGGACCTCTTTCGTGGGGACTTATTTCATGACGACCTAAATGTACGTTGAAACACTGCGTTCAACTTCGATTGCAGTTATTCGAGCGTATTTTAATGAAGACATTTCCATCGGAGAAAAATGCCTGCCTCTCTAAATTACTTGAACCCGAGTGTCTCAAAAATTTTTATTTTCAAGGTGAAACAAAGTGTCCTTTCCTCTATCACGTTGTTTAAATTTATTTTCGTATTTTTTCTGCAACTGCATCTTTAATATTGAATTTTTTTAATTCTCTTTTCAACCAAATCTATTTGTAAATCTAGAGTATTAAGTCTCTGAAGTAGTGCAATAATTTCACTTAGAAAATGTAATTGAAACATGAAAAGGTATATATTTTGAACGGTGTTTACTTCTTAAAAATATTTGCATCCAAGCTGGTTCCCCATCCGGTGATAACCATCTTCGGCGGAAGAGGTACGTTGGGTAATTTTTCTTTAAATACATTTAGAACAGCACGCAGTGGAGTCTTAAGAAATATTTTCTTTTACCACAAAAAATTAAAACATCTATTTATAGTACGAATGCATGTACATTCTTAAAGTGGGACCGAATTCCTTTGGCTACACAGAAAAAAAATCACTGCAAAATTGTGTTTGAACAAACGTTTGTTCCAAATTAAAGTAAATATTTTTAACTCTCTCAGTCAACATTTGTTTTGAATTTTATTTAGAAGACAACCATTGCTGACCATTTCAAAATTCATACATTTCTGATTTTTTCAATTCATCTCTCCTTATTGTTTGATTTTCTTTTCAAATTTAGCAAATATTTCTGTGGAATGAAAGAATAAATAGTATTTATTGCAAAAATTAATTTTTTTCAAACAATTATTATAAATGGTTGTATTTGAATATGAAAAATATTATATAGGATCTAGATTATATAATATCAATATTCGATTCACATGATTTTGATTTTGACTTAAAAAAATCATTTTTTTAAATGCCATCTGGTTGACAAATCCTATGACGATGAGTGTATGCACGATATTTCATACCACCTTGAACACTGTATGCAGAGTCTTTTTAATTGTTTTTCTTAAATAAAAATATACACTTAGAAACGTTTAAACATGCGATTAAAACTTGGAAATATGCATTTTTTTTACCGATATATGCAAAAATGTGGTGCTTGCCTACAAATCCAAGTACCCCAGGTTCGTTCCTTGGCAGAGGACAAAAATTTTTCAACATGTTTTTTTCGAGTTTTTAAAATTAAGTGATGTCAACCTACTCAAAAAAAACATAATAAGGGGGCTTTATTTCCCCTCACCCTAGAAAAGTGGACAACATCATGACAAAGATCAGGCAGCCACCAATCCCTGAGAAAAAAGTAGAAATCAAAGATTAGCAAGATTCCTCACCACTACACCAAATACACAGCCCCATTATCCTAGACCTGCTATAGCAGACCAATCATCTATTCAGTTGGAAGAATAACCGATTAAGGAAACTGACCCAAGGCGAAAACAACTGCAACAACTCGTAAAAGATGTAAATGCTTAGTAGAAGCCAAATGCTCCTAAGAGGGGTAATGGAGAAAAAAAATGCAAAAATATGCATTTGCCTGAAAAATATGCCACAAAAAAAAACTCAACTACTAATCGATGACATTTTACTTAATATTTTATGTTTCGGAAAGATAAATAGTTGACACCTTCAAATCTTTCACAAAAAAAAAAATTAAATGCATTTGCATAAGAGTCCCATCTCTGATGAAGTATTATCGAACAGTATTACGCTATAGTATTACGAAAGAAGCTAAAACTTGAATTAATATATTGATAAAGAGTTATGCAACATGCCTTGTTCCAAGTTGTAGCGTCCTTCAACTTATTAAATTTTACTGCGGACTATAGGGTTTCGCGTTTGTTTGACACATGTGATAGAACTCCTTAGACCGAATTATTGTGCTCTGAATTAAAAGCTGCAGTAATTTGCATTTGTCTGAAATTAATTTTGTTCGTATTCCACCTGATATTGAATACGGATTAGGAAGTTTTGAAAATTAATAAGTATTTTTTGTTCACGTTTCCGTTCCTTTCAATGAATTCTCTGGAAAAATACAAATTCAGTTGTAGTGGTAATTTGCTAACAACTTAAAAGGTTATTAGCAGTTGACATCATTAGAAATTTCGACACACTTTGACAGAATTTTAAAAGTATGAAATCTTGCAAATTCGAGTAATTTTCGCGATCGCGTGATCGTATAATTAGCCTTCTGGTCACCCTATGGCAATCATTATTTGCATCGAAAATACTCTGCACTTTTCTCCTCTTCTACGAGGTGTGTTCAAAATTAATGTAATGTATTTTGCGGGAAATTTCCCATTCTATATGGCATTTTCTGTTAGTTTGGTACAGACATTAGGGTTGAAAGGGTGATCGGCGTGATCGGCGATTTTTCGCTGTTGAAAAATATGGATTTTGCAGCAGATTTTGTATATGAAATCGAAATAGAATAGAATTAGGAAATTTAAGAAATTTCGTTGTGAGAAAGTATGAACTATTTTCAAATCCAATTTTTGTAAGCTATAAATATATTTTAGTTGTTTTCAGGCAAATTTTAATTAGAATAGCAATGAATTAATTAAAATTTTTATTCAATTTATATATTTTGAAAAAAGCAAATGATTCAAAAAATTTTAATTCATAAAGAATCTATTCAAATTTTAATTCGATTCTTATTTTTTATAAAATGAATTCATTCAAAAAATGTGAGTAGATTGCGAATGTATTCATATTCATATTCTTCTAATTCAGTTCATTTTCTTTTTAGCACTCGTATGCTCAATTTCTGTTTCTTTTCTTAAAAAGAAAAAAAAAATATATATATTTTTTAAACCATTTTGAACGAAGTAAAGTATGGTAAAGTAAAGTAAGTAAATAAGTAAATAATTAAATTTTAAATGCTACAAAGATGCACAACATGCATTTCCTTGTTAAACTAATTATTTTATTTGTAAAACGAATTTCCTGCTCTGGCCAAAAACAATAAAAACAGCAAAAGAAATGTCGACAATTACAATAACAACAATTTTTATATCAAAAAAAAGTACAAACAGAGACTACAAGTAATAAACGAAAGAAGCAAAATAAAACAGTACATACGAGCAAATGGTTCAAAATTACAAGTGAGAAAAAATTTGCAGTAAAACATGAACAGCTTAAATACTTCTTAAATCTTTAAGGAGTTGAATTTCATAACCAGAAGTCACAAATGCTCTGGCACACACACACGTTCGCGTGCGTCCAGTTGCAAATGATTCCAAGCCACCAAATAAACACTCATCCAGTCAAGCAGCCATCCATCAGTCAGGCATTAAGTTTTCATGCCTGTTTTCAGTTGAATACTAAAACGGACGACAACGTAAGGAAAGAAATTTATTTAGTCGGAATAGGGTTTCCGAAAAATTTCATTTGCTCCTCCAATATTTGTTTTTTTTTTTCATTGATTCATAATCAATTTTAAAGGATATGAAATTTTCCCTCTTAAGAAAATTTTCTCAAAATTGGTTTCTTATAAAGAAGTTTTGATGAATATTTCTAACAGGAATTTTTAAAACTTTTGGCATAAATATATAAGTCAAGTTTCAATAAAATTCATTTGAATTTAATTGTGTAAAAATCCTTACAGAGAACTTCTTTATTGAGAAAATCTTTTGAAGTCCGTTAAGAAATTTTGAGAAATTTTATAAAATTTTAGCACATGGGGCGGCGTGTGCACACGGTGGGAAAGTACTCGCTTGAGGAAAATTTTGACAGTTCTGAGGTAAATAAAATCAAAAGCATCCCTAGGGGATGCAGATCAGAAAAATTTATGATGTTGGCGACTTGACCACAACAGAAGTAGACCCACGCTCTCAGTCATAATTTGCTTTTTATTCAACGCGATAACTAATACAACCAACAGCACAACTTTGTACCAGATTTTGATAAATTTCATACTGGAAAACTTATTAAATTTTTAAGCGATGTTTCTTAATAAAATTATTTAAATTAAAGCTTATTTAAAATTTATTTGCTAAAATCTTTGTTGCATTGTTAAACCGATAAGAGAGTAATTTAATTTCTCCATATTTCAACGGAAATGGAAGGGCATATATATACATATATAGTAAGAAACTTTCGTTGTAAAATTTCTCGAGGAGTTTTTTTTATAAAACTTTTCAACTTCCCCAGGAAACTGATAAATATGATTTGGTAAAATTTATCAATTCCATGAAAGACGTCTCGTTGTAATATTTCACAAGAAGATTTTTATAAATTTATAGTGCGAAGATCCCAGGTTCGAATCCTGCCGCAGAACTCTGGCAGTTTGTGTTTGATAAATAAAGGCAGCGCACAACAAGCCTTCACTGACTTCAGTGTATGTCGTATGACATGGGCTATCACACCCCTCCAATCTACCTAACCTAACCTAACCTAAAAAGGGATTAAAACTGGCCTTCGTAGACTAGTAGGTAGTGTACTAGACTCGTAGTGCGAAGGTCGCAGGTTCGAATCCTGCCGCAGAACTCTGGCAGTTTGTGTCTGATAAATAAAGGGAGCGCACAACAAGCCTTCACTGACTTAAGTGTATGTCGTATGACATGGGCTATCACACCCCTCCAATCAACCTAACCTAACCTATAAAAATTTTCTTGGGAGAATTTTTAGAAATTTTAAGGCAATTCTATTCTAGTATATTTTCCTATGGGGAAATTCAGTAAAAATTCGTTTGAGTTTCTCTTAAGGAAATTCGACGTTTTGTGTAAAAATTATCATTTTTAAAATTCTTTAAATTTTTTAAATTAATGGTTATGTGATTTAAAAAAAAAATCAAAATTTTGTTACATTGATTACAGTGCGCTTAAAAATTTAGATAGATTTAAAAAAAGTAAAAATTGTAATATTCTTTTTATTATATTTTAAGAAAAATTTTCTGCCTGTCCCACGATGTCATTCGACATCGATCGCTCGCATAAATACATTCAAACCAAAAACAACATTTTAAAATTTGTTGCTGTTTCAAACGTATTTATGCGAGCGATCGATGTCGAGTGACATCGTGGGAGAGGCAGCTTCTAAAATTTTACCATTCGTTATGATATTTTGTGTAAAGGAAATTCCTATAGAAAAACCAGAGATGAGGTTTTATATTCAATAGTATGTGTTTTTTTCCCTTCTTGGATCGATTTTGAAAATTCTTTTTTTAAGAAAATGTATATTCCAGAGCTGGTCCGACTTCATCCAATATATAATAGTACTAAGAAGAAGAGTTCCCCCACACTAAGTAAACTTTAATCGTCTCATATATCGCTTAATAAAAGTTTTTTATTTCATAATTTGAATGTGGTTTGACATTTACGATGTAAATATATATACAATTAGTTGTTGAGCGATTCACAACTCGATAATCCCTCTTATTATGATTGTCGCGTCGACGTCACATCAAGTCGACACTAAAAAAAGACAGCACTCGTTGAAGGCAATAATTAACTAATATCGATGGGCAATTGTTATTTTATAAGCCATAGTAGTAGTAATATCCTATCAATAATATTTAATATTTCTGGATAACGATCCCACAATTGCCAATATATTGATGTCGACTTGGTGTGACGACGACGTCGACAATCATAATAAGGGCAAATAAAAACTTTTTTAATTAAAAAATTTAAGCAACTTTAAAAATAGACTATAAAATGTTTGAAGTAACAAAAATATTATTATGCACGTTTTAATACGTAAAGCGCATGATAATACAGGTATTTTTGTTGTTTAAATTCTTTTATAGTTTTAAATTTTTAGTCACTTAAATTTCTTATTAAAAAGTTTTTACTACAAATTTTATAACAATTTGTTTAATAATATTCATTATGCATGTACGTAGGCCGCTACGAACACAACCAATAAACAACTTTTTCAAATTTTTGAAGAACTTCAAAAAAGGAGGAGGTTATCAATTCAATTTCTATTTTTTAAAACTTTTTTTAATGGTTGTATTTGCATAACTTTATCATTTTTGAACTGATTTTCAAATATTTATTATCCAATTATGGACCGATTCGAACATGGCAAGTTTCTAAATGGAGCAGAGAGAGTTGGTGTCCGACTGGCATGTGTCCTGTTGCCACTTCTATTGAATATAGTTCTGGATACTATCCATGGTAGAGCCCTCGATAACGGCAGGGGAATAGTATGGGGAGTACAAGGCCGCCTGAATGATATTGATTACACAGACGATGTACCTGTCTGCTAACGCACAGTTACTCAGATCTATAGGCAGACCTATGAAGCGTAACGCTGACAACAAAATCATCAGGTTTGAAAATTAATGTCTTGAAGACGGAAATTTTACGTGTTACGAAAATTGGACCGGAAATTTGCCTGCTCGAAAAATTTACTAGCGCATAACTCCACCATTTATGAATCGATCTGCAAAATTATTTTTTGGTTTCAAAGGGCTTCTTTGTATACATTTTTTGGAAAATAGGACAGGCGATTTGCCTACCTGAAATATTGATTACCGCATAACTCTTCCATTTATGAACCGATTTTATTTGAAAGTGTAACTTGCAGTTTGATTTCACAAAAATTTAAGTGGAAATCAGACGGACAAAGCGGCCTCCCGAAATAGTTATTATAAAAATGGAATACACATAAAAATTATGTATTCCAGAAGGTATTTCAATTTTTCCTGTGAGCAAAACATAAACTGTATATAGATTATATCGGGTTTCAATCTAACCCATAGTTGCTTCGGTTTTGAATCTGTTCCATTGGGTCTTTGTATTTAAGTCGGATTTTTTCCAGAATTTACTTTATTACAGCTTTTATTGTAATACTCTTTCCATGAGAAAATTTATAAAGTTTTTCTTTAGGAGATACTAGTAGAATTGACGTAAGGGAAATATTTTTTCTTTTTTATGGAAGGAAGTTTTGCAGAATTTGTGTATGATTAAAAAATTAATTTCAAATAAAAAGCAAACAAATTTAAAATTTTTCTTATTAATTTCTCTTAGGAACATTTATTGAGTTTAAAAGTTTTTTTTTATATTTTTGTAAGAATTTGCATGAATTAAATTTGTATTGAAATATGATTTTTTTTATTAAATTAACAAAAATCCTTTTTCGCTCTAATTTAAAAATTGTTAATCCCTTAGAGAATTGTGTCTCTTTCTTAATAAATTTGCGCCTCTTTTCTAAAGGGACCAAAAATCTTACTCACTTCCTTCCTGTGAGCAAATGTATTGTTGCCTTATTTTTTTAAGGAAATTTTTGAAGGGATATGAGATAAAATATTGTTATTGTAATTTTTAGGGGCTTTTTTGCACTTTCACTTTTGGAAATCTTGCAAGCTTTTTTATAAGAAGATTTATTTAAAATATTTAAAGTAAAATGTAAAGTTTTTCCTTAAAAATTTATTTTTCCGTCGCAAAAATTTCCAATATTTTATTTGTCCTTAATATATGTAATATTTATTAATTATTATTATTAGTATATTTATTTGTAATTGAAATTTAACTAACGAAATCCATAGATTTAATAATACAATCGTAGATTTTATTTCTTATTTATAAGAATTTTATACACAGAATTTTATGCTGAAACCCCTGTCAGGGGACACATTAATTCGAAATTATTTTAAGTTGGATATAAAATTTAACTGTAACATGATTATGACAACGACATTATCAAATTAAAAATTGTATTACGTGTGCGTGTTTATATGTGTCGTATTGTTTATAAATACAATATAAAAACTAAAGATTAACATTTCCATAAGTGTACAGCCGGCTCACACTATTGCCCAGAAACTAAACCGAAGAAAAGTGTAGACAAGAAATCAAAAATGAAGAAATCCTTTCCAAGAAAGAAATATACATATACATATATTCAAGTATTAAACAACAAAATGATTATACATTTGAGGAGATTTGTTGCATAAACACACACGTTGGCTGGCAAACACTTGCACAACACTTACACAACAACGGCATCATTATCATGTTGCAAAATAAGGCGAAATAAGGCTCATGTTGCAAAAATGAAATCAAACTAAAGACAGTCACATCCTATAAAATGTTTTCATAACAGAATCACAACGGTCTTTTATACGTTTCTTAAATACCTCCCAGTTAGTATCACTGCATTCCCTGCAACCTTAAATTAAACTCATTTATGCAGCAGAATATTTACTTCCACATACTGTTCAATAAAAATGAGTGCGACCGAAGCTGAAGCTCCATTTTCCGTATTTAAGCCATTAAGTTGTCTAGTGGCATTTCGATGTTGCTTTTGTGGCAGTGCAATACAAGATTTGGTGCTGACAAGATTTGTTAGATCGTTCATTAAACAGAGTTTTGTGCAGCAGCAACTAAATGGAAAATGCTACGAAAGTTATTGAAAAATCCTCAAAGTGGTACGTACATACACATACGTGCAACATTCCCCCAGATACACTCCCCTTTATGACTAATAAATGGCAAAAGTTGCCTTGTACTCTCATTGCAGTTGTCTTGTTGCTATTCAACCATCCTAGTCATGTCTGGAGATTTTGTCACTATTGTTGTTTTTGCCAAGTTGACTGACGTATTTCCTCTATTTACCAAGTAGTTGTATTGTTGTTATTGTTGCATGTAAGTATGTAACACAATGTTTCACAGCCAATTTTCCGTAATTACTTATATACATTTTTAACGCCTGTTTCAAATGCCATGCATGACAAATTTACTTTGGCAACCATTTTAGCCAATTTGCTCTTCTCTTATATAGAATAAAAGGCTTTAATTTTTGTTTTGTTTTTACGTGTCTATCAACATCATGGTAGACGAGAAAGCTTTGCTGGAATTCCTACTAATGCTCTTCACAGTCACAATTATGAATGAAATTGTTAAAATTCCTTAAAATTAGATTTATTCCGACAACCACCACCAAAAGAAGCTGAGAGTAGTTGTATGTCCCACTGTAGTACTTTTATTCTGGAATTATCAACGTTCATCCTGTATACAAGATACTAAACCCACATTTTTATTGTAGGAATTTTAGTTTCGTTGTATGGTAATCCAAATCAATAAATCCAAATAAATATTTGTTTATAAAACCGATGCAGTTTTATAGTTTATTAAACCTTAAAACAACTGTTCAGAGCAAATGCTTGGAAATAACTACAGTAAATTATGGTCCACCATCTAATGAATTAGAGAAAACGAATAAAAGTCAATGCCCTTGGAGGGCACAATACCGTCCAACAAATACGAAGTTAAATCTTTTCACACAATTATTTCCTTGTAGAGCTTTTCATTGCTTTTTCTTGCTTTTAGAAAAAAATCTTTTAAAAGATACTGGCATATTTATTATTCTTTTTTCTCTTTACCCATAAAAAAGAAATTATGATTATCTTTTCCAACCACATTTGCGCATGCGCAAACAACAACTGATTTTCCTTAAAAAATAAAAATAGTTCATAAACCTATTTGTTGCATGCCACTGCGTACTCTACGGCTTAGTGTAACTTCTAGTCACACCCATAAGACAATCAGTAAGAAAAGTAAACTATTGGTTAGACGGGCTGCAAAAAAAAAACTTTTTTTAAGATTCTCCGAGTGTTAAATATGAGAGAAACAATTTAAAGTGTTCTTTAATGAACATTTATAGAAAGTGTTTAACAAGGCTAAAAGAAGAAATAAATTGAAAATGTTCAATAACTAAATTTCTGATCACAATTTTATTCGAATATTGACAGCCAAAGTTTCTAAAGGGTTTACCATTTCTTTCTTCTCTTTTAAATCTAATATATATTTTTTCTTAAAATTAAAATTTAGTACTTTCTCTTTGTTATGCTAATGGTAAAATGCTTTTTAAAATCCTCAATCTCTATTTCTTTTCAGCTCTCAAACATTCAGAACGTATTCAAATGACACAGTGTAACACAGACATCAATACGATGAAAAATTTCTTCAAAACGATTCGAACTAGATGACAAATATATTCCATAATTACTTGTGAGTACAAACATTTATTTATATAATTGTTTTCTTAATGATTGATGATAAATGAACAAAATATTATTTTTGCATAGATGCGTACATATTTTTTGTATATGCGTGCCTGTGTTTGTTTGTTTTCACTTGCCACAGTGGGATTGATTTCAAAAATAGTGTTAAAAACATATTTCTCAAAAAGAATATAGATTGTTTGCTGTGTCGTTTGTATAAAAGTCCATTATGATTATATAAAGGGTTTTGATTTGAATGCAAATATGCACCGAGATTAAAATAATATGCAAAAAAAATTTTTTATTTGATTTTTTTTTTAGTAATACCATGAAATAAACTGAACAATTGAAATAGTAAAACTATTTCAAACAAGAAATCAGAAAATCTTTCACAAGAAAAAAATTCCACTTATAGTAGCTTGTGGCCATGGGCGTAGATAGGCCTGTCTGAGTGAGGGGTAAGAAATTTTTTCTTTTTTATGGAATTTCTAATAAATGACCATTAAAGGATTTTAGCTCCCCTAGAAATATTCTTAGACCTGTAGACAGTCCCGAGAATATTATCTAGCTACGCCCATGCTTATTGCCTACATATGCAAATAATTCTTATTTCTATTTTCATTAAAACACATGTTTAATTTCATTAAAACAATGAAAAACTGCGTTCAACTTCGATTGGAGTTATTCGAGCGTATTTTAATGAAGACATTTTCTTCGGAGAAAAATGCCTGCCTTTCTAAATTACTTGAACCCGAGTGTCTCAAAAAATTTTATTTTCAAGGTGAAACAAAGTGTCCTTTCCTCTATCACGTTGTTTAAATTTATTTTCGTATTTTTTCTGCAATTGCAGCTTTTATATGAAATTTTTTTAATTCTCTCTTCAATCGAATCTATTTGTAAATCTAGAGTATTAAGTCTCTGAAGTAGTGCAATAATTTCACTTAGAAAATGTAATTGAAACATGAAAAGGTATATATTTTGAACGGTTTTTACTTCTTAAAAATATTTGCATCCAAGCTGGTTCCCCATCCGGTGATAACCATCTTCGGCGGAAGAGGTACGTTGGGTAATTTTTCTTCAAATACGTGTAGAAGAGCACGCAGTGAAGTCTTAAGAAATATTTTCTTTTACCACAAAAAATTAAAACATCTATTTATAGTACGAATGCATGTACATTCTTAAAGTGGGGCCGAATTCCTTTGGCTACACAGAAAAAAAATCATTGCAAAATTGTGTTTGAACAAACGTTTTTTTCAAATTAAAGTAAATATTTTAAATCTCTCAGTGAACATTTTGTTTGAATTGTATTTAAAATACAACCACTCGTGTTCGGACTATCCAATATGAACTGTTGGAGAGCTCGTCTGAATTAAAAGTCAGTGTAAAGTGCAAGCTTCCTGTTATTATCGCAATGTGCAATGCTTGATGGCCGATTTCATGGTGACCGCCCTGCAGACAATCACCCAATAGCCATATATTTCAAAGCATCGCCTGACGTTAAGACAATGTGACTGCTGTCTGTTATAGTTTGCATCAATAGTAGTATTTTTCTCGGAGAGTTGCATCAGAATCTTTTCCAATATCCGTAAAAGAAGCAGCTTTTCCAAGAGCTTCAAGCTGATGACTGGTATTGACATTGTTGCCTCTAGTAGAGCAACAGAACGCTTGAAAAAGGACTCCGATTTGTGCTCATTTTTAGATGTATGTATTTATCGATAAGCAAAATTGCGGTATATGGAACAACACTAGTCTGAAGAACTTTCTGGCCTACAAGACAATGAACGCCACAATTAACAGTTCGGAAGGATGTTGACACTATATTTTCGCTTGTTTTTGCAGTTACGGTTCTACGTTATCGTAGTCAAACGTTTTTGATAAGAGAGGCAAGATAACATTTCTTGGTTTTCACTTAATTAATCGTTATCTAATATCACTTAAAAGCAAACAGGTTGTTTTGCAAAGATTTTGAAATTAATGAAAACAAAGTTCCAAGTGGAAACAAACATAAAAATTATGTCTCTTGCGAGCAAATTTGTAGGCGAATCAAAAAAGTAAAATAAAGGCCTGTAGTAGTAAAACGTAAATAATTTTTGATATTTTCGAGATTATAATCTCATGATAATTTCATATCAAATAAAGATAAAAATTTTACCAAAATATTCTATTCGAATTTTCATAATAGCTTTTATATGTAAACAAATTTCATCTGCCTTTTTCTTAAAGTATTCTTTCTGAAAGCAAAAGAAAAAAATATTGCAAATTAAATTTTAAAAAATCAAAATTATTTTGGAGGTGTTTTTTCAACTAATGGCGTTTTCGTTTTGGAAAAAAATTTAATATTTTTTGCCCTTCAAAGGCATAAAGTCATTAAAAAAGAGTGCGTCATCCTGCAAGGCAGCTAATTTTTTCAAACTCGATTGATAAATAGATATTTTTCATAAATTGATCAAACAAAATATTGCACTTTTATCAGAAAAATTGGGGCTTTTTCCATCTCAAAACACCAATAAAAGCAGGAAGCAAATTTGCTGTGTGGCATTGGCTGCTCTTGTACTTAAAAATATTATTCTACAGTTTTTTTTTCTAATTTCACCTTCAATTTCACCTTCCCCTTACCCTTCATTCAAAAAATTTTTACCTCCGCCTGAAATTCCGTTGATGATTTTGTCATGTTCTTAAGGTCTAGAAAAATATTTTCAGTGATAAAAACAATATTTTCAGTGTAAAACAAATCATAAATAAACACCAGGACATTTACGTATGGCAAATAAGAACAAAAAAATTACTAAATAAACAGGATTTTCGGAATGTTCTCAGTATTTGATTAAGAAATTTGACAAAGTAATCCAACCGAGTGATGTAAAACAAACTCTTGTCTTTCAATATTTACTGATGATACTCGCATTTCATGATCCACAGTTGTCCTCAAGGGTCACAAGAGCAAATGAACTTTGTATTAATGATAACAATTTTCTAACGACAGTCAGGCAGGCAACGCACTCAGACAAAAAAGGGAATACAAAAAGGAACACATACTGCATGTTTTCAAAATACATTGATATTTATCTTGAAAGTTAAATAAATGCTAAAACATTTGGCAGCAACTTAATGATTTATTATCAATAATTATTACAAAGAAAACATACAATTAAAGACATTCTGTAGATTGATTGATTGATCTTTTCTAGCGGTTCAAAGAAAAAAAATTTCTAAGAACGTACGAAATCTAAGATAAAATTATATTCTCTGGCAGTGTTTTGTTATATAAATTACTCGATTTAAAATGTCGGCTTTTCAATATCTTTTTGTTCAGTAAAGATTTAACCATAAGGGCTCTTCTATGATCCTTTTCTTTTTCCTGGCCTTTTTTTGTTTTATTATATAATATTCATGTTTAGGGGTGTGTGAGTGTCTGTCTGTAAGGATTTTCTGTTTGAAATTCAAATATTTTTAATTTTTATTGCTGCGGGCTAATTTTGCATAAAAATCCTCAAGTCATATTTAAATTAAAAAAAAAACAAGACCCACATAAAATTTTTAAAATGATTTCAATTTATTTTCTTTTCAACAAATTAAACAACCAGCCCTTAAAAAAAAGCACCCACATAAATTCCAGAAGTTATTTTTGGTTTTATCACTTTATCCTCTTTAAGGGTTGCTGTTTGATAATTGCGCACAGTGGTAAAAATGGTAAAAAAATATACAAATTACAATTTAATAGAGGGTTGTTTTAGCTCATTACCCACCTAAATTTATACATGTTGTAGATGTAAAAAATTATAATATATAAAATAAAAATTAACTTAAAAAATTAACATGTTCATAACCATTGGCGGGGCTAGAATATATTTGATAGGGAGATCAAGACAGGGTATTTCGTTTGAAGAAAATAACAAAATGAAACATTTCTTAAAGATTCCGTTTTAGGGTAGAAAATGCATCCTCCCACCAGAGTGGCCTCTCCATGTCAATATTCATAACAACCAACTGAACCTATTTCTGTAATAAATTTTATTATTTATTGCATCTTTTTTTTTCTTGGTGCAACAATAATGAAAGTAAATTGTAAAACTCTCTCCTTAAAGGGGAGATTTCGAAATGGACATCATCCAGGATTGCACAACATTGGAATGACATCAATGGATTATGTCACTCCAAAAAATTCCTACGCTTTGACGCTGGGAGGGCGGATCTGGCTCTAAGACTGGACAGGAAAAGCCTACGAACGGTTGTAGGGGCGCTCACAGGCAAAGCCCACCTATACAGAATGGGCTTATCTGACACGGACATCTGCAGATTTTGCGGTGAGGATGAGGAGTCGATGGATAGCAAATTGTTGGGCATTGTGCCACAGAAGACACAGGACTCTACATGCATATACGCTGAGTGAAGAGGATCTGCTAATGCTCCCACTGAGGGAGCTGATCCTATTTGCGAACGTATTAAACTGCTAGGGACAGGGAAAGCACAATAGATCAACAATGGTCGCAGTGCAAAGGGTCATCCTGGGCCAAACCCCTATTACATTACAATTACAAATACAATTGTAATACATTAAATTTTTTAAAGTATATATTTTTGCATCGGTCTAAAATTGCTTATCAAAAAATTTATTTTATTTTAAGCTTTCAAAACATTCCCAAAATTCTGAATCCTCTTGTCATGATTCAATGAAATCTGAAACTCAGTTTGAAATTTTATATTTCTTTATCACTTACTTTGCCAAATGGCCCACTGTTGATCGTATGTCAGAAGAAATCTCACCCTTCTTTTGTTATTTTGCGGCATGTTTAAATGCATAAATCGATCAATTGTATGAAACTGCCTTGTCCTTGTAGGAGTAGCAAGCAACCAGCATTTAAGCCCGCAGTCTTCAATCTCGAAAGAACAAAACTTCTGTCATATTAATTAAAGAATTAAATATTTATTGTTTCTCTCTCGCCTGCCAACATTCAAACATTTACTTACGAGTACAAGGGGGTGGGTGTTCGCCACTTATTGCCACTGCCATTGCAGATCAAGCAACCCCGACTTGGTATTGAATTAAGAAGATTTAAGGGAAAGAAACTTTTAAACGTAGTACTTTAATCCAGCTGAAATAAAGAAAATGCATCGAATATATATGGAGAATTGTATACACGTACTCGTATGTATTTATTTATGAATAAATTTAATCATTGAGAAAGGAACAATATACTCGTACACCCAATAGAGAAAGAACTTCTAAAGAATAAGATCTACAATTCGGGTCATTTCCAATGATTTTAACATGGCCTTGTTATTGCAAGATATTCTCTTTATTGGATGCTGTCATCATCCAGATGTCATGAAAAAGCTATTTTTGGGAAGTACTTCAAATGATAATCATATTTATTACACGTTTAATCTTTGTTCACATAATTAAATTTCTTATTGATACTTTTCTCGACTGGATTTGAAGTCAAACTTGGGAAGATTATTTCGTTACGACATATTCAAGAGTCAATGCCACCTAAACCACATGAGGATATAAAACAGTAACTACACTTGGCTAATATACACAGAGAATGGTTGTAAGATTAATAGTTTTGGCAGAGAAGCACTTAAAAGAGCTTTCTAAGAAGTCATGAAAATGTGTGAATTTTGATGTAGAAAAAATGTACATGTAGCCAATTTCCAAAAAAAAAATCCTAGCATGGCCTTGTCGCCATTAAATTGTATTATTTAATGCCTGTTACTAAGAAGAATATTAGTTTTTTTCAGAATTGTTAATAAGGAATGAGATATATTCCATTAGAAATAGAAATGAGAACATGAAAACTTGGCAAAAAACCATAGTTTTAGTTAAAAAATAAAAAAATAAAAAATATTTCTCTCATAAAAATTTTTTGCTTTATATTTTTAAACGTTTAATGATTTTCGAGACGCGATTAGAAAAATTGAATTTTTTTGGTAGTTTAACTGCCTGGCCCACGATGTCATTCGACATCGATCGCTCGCATAAATACGTTTGAAACAGCAACAAATTTTAAAATGTTGTTTTTGGTTTGAATGTATTTATGCGAGAGAGCGATATCGAGTGGCATCGTGGGCCAGGCAGTAAGTTTCAAAGAAATTCAAAGAAATTCATTCAAAATGTCTGATGTTTTCCAGTGATTTTAACAAAGACTAGTCATTGCAAGAAGTGCTCTTTTTTCCATAAACTTACGGTCCTGTCTGGTGGGAAGGGGGTTTATATGCACCCCCAGCAGAATTTCAGAACTCACCAAAATTTGTTTTCCTTCTTGTGGGTTTTCTAATAAATGGCACAGATTTCCTTTTCCGCTCCACTGAAAAATTCTTATAGACTGCAGGTTTCCTTGCTACGATTATGAATCAACCTTAAGCTTAATAGTGGACATTGAACTGCGTGTGAAAAGGATAAAAAAAAACTTGACTATAATTATGTGATTTGAAAATTATAGTTGGGCATTTTTTTTCTATTTATTAAAAAGGTGCTCAGGAATTTTTTCTTCAGTACAAAAAAAATCCTTTTTGACATATGACTATTTTGCACTAAAAGAGTCACATGTGCGGGTATGTAAGTCCATATTTTATAAAGCCTCAAATGAATATTGTACAAATTAAACAAAAATAATTCATCATCTCTGTATTAGAAAAATGCCATCAAATCCTTTTTGCGGCTTTTCTTCAAATTGACAAAATATGTATGAGTTTTTTACATTCAAACATAGAAATTAACGATGCAGATTTGAAGGGAAAAAACATTTGAATCATACGAGTATAAAAACACACGTGTAGGACCCACGTTGAAAATAAGATCTAGTTGAAAACGATATGAACCACAAACAAAAACAAAATCAGGAAAAGTTCAGTGAACCTCAAGGAGAAGAAAAAGAAAATAAAAATCATAGTTTTTCCTACTCAACAGGAATGTAAAAACAGAGAAAAATAAATCTAAAGAAATAGAAATACTCGTATGTACTCGTATGCATGTATGTAGTTTGAACAAACAATAGAAAATGAAAACTGGATAAGAAAGAGTGCGTGTGTGTAGTGTGTATAAAAGTATGAGTTCATGTGTAAATGTGTAAGTGAGCGAATTGTAAACAATGAGGATGTTGCCCTACACACGACAAATACCAGCTTCATAATGAGAAACATATTGTTCATGATGAAGATAATGAATATAATGATCATTAGCACAAACAATATATGCTGATCCTCAATTTTCATAAAGGGAATCTTAGGAGTATAAAAATCATATACAGTACTCATACTCACGTACATACACACGTATACAATTGAATTCAAAGGCAATGAAGGAACAAAGAATGCGTGCCTGTGTAATGAAACCAGCCATTAAAGAAACATGCTGAGTCAAAATGTCATAAAGTTAAGAGTTTTTCTTCTAAACAAAGGAAACTTTAGAAATAAGAAAATAAGGAGATTGAAAAAAAATTAAATGAAAAAATTTGATGATGAATGCATAAGTTTTCCCAATTGTAAATTTCGATCCTCTTGGATCCTTAGAGAAAAAATTCAAAAATTTTCAATAAATTTCTTAAACTGCAACTAGAAATTAGACTTAAGGTGTCTCAAAAGAAATTTCATATTAAATGGATTGATTAAAAAATAAGTACGTAAGCCTTTAATCGAAACAATTATTTAAATACACAATTTTCGAGTTTATTTCTTAAAAATAATTTTCCCCAAATGCAAGCCCTTGCATTGGCGGCACTCATTTAATGGAGTAGTAAAATTTCTTACGACGGCTCGGTAGGTAGACACCATGATTTCTATTAAAAAAAATTTTTAAGGAGGTAAAAATGCATTACTGCACTCACAGTGGGTCGTTTCCATCTGTGATATGTATGTCGGGCTCCCCTTATAGGTATACCGACTTTCTCTGGGAAATAATTCCCACTATGGAACCGCATTAGCATTACTTCGAAGAAAGATATTTTTTCATAACCACCAAGGAAGTCGGCTTATCAGATTTGATACAACCCCAAAGGAAAAAGTCCATAGGGATTAAATCAGGACTGGTTATAGACCAGAGAAATTCTAGGCAAAGACATATTGGACGTGTGTGGAGCTCTACTTCTCTGTCCCGCTGAAATCAAGTTCTCTGTTGTTCTTGTATTTACAAATATCTATATGTATCCTCTTTACTGTAATTATATCGTAATTAATTTCTAATATTACTGTTACTAATCGGACTCTTGGAAACAATGAAAATGTCATTCCCTGAGAATAACTTCTGAAGAAGATATAAAAATTAAAAAATGGAAAAGTTAGAGAGGACAGTGACATTTTGTTTATATCTCAGACGTTTATAGAAGGATTTTCAACGACTTTCAATAAATTAGATTGGCAAAAATATATAAATGAATCATTGAAGTGGTGCAACAGCATCTTCAGCAACCAACTTGCGAAAAAAATTGGAAGTCATTCTATAGGAGCAACATTTTCATTGCTTCAAAAAAATTAATCAGTACATTTTTCATTTCAGTTAATTTTTTCAATATTAAATATTGGAACTCGATTTAAAAATATTCTTTTGTAATAAAAAAAATTATTTCTTACAATCTTCATGAAAAGACTATTTTTCTTCAATCAATAGTTGACAAAAAAAAAATAATTTCGCATAAAGGAAAATAAATCGCAACTACTACCAAATTTGTACACCTTCCAAGCGTGAACTATGAATTTAATATAAAATTATTTTACCTTCTATCAACAAAATGGAGACAGCTTTCAAATCGGTAAATTGAAATCAAAAAAAGAGCACATCCTCCCTTCGGAAAATCATAGGAAACTATAAGAACTTGTACTGCTTCTGGATTCAAATCTTAGCATTTTCATGACTTTTTGGAAGCTGTTTTTATACTAGGAAGGTTTAAAAGCTTACTCGATTGATCTAGACATAGAAACCTATTCTAGAAATAAGTTTTTGTTAAAGTTACTTCAAATCACAAAAATGGTTTCTGCGCAAAAAATAAAATTGAAAATCTAGTGGTCTTAAGACAATATGAAATCACCTGCTTGAGTTTTTTATATTAAATCTTTTTTAAATAATTTATTTCACATACTTTTTTCTTCTTAGTTTTTGTGATAGATTTTGATATTTCATACGACGATGGTAGCAAAAACCTTTTGTCCTTGAGTAATAATTTCTCTAATAATTGTCAAAGTTCTTATATCCTTTTTCTTTTTAATTGTTCCGCATTTGAGTTTTGGTTGCTTTCATACAGTTTGATGAGTTCTCTCAATAATGTTTCTCATGAAAGGACCCTTTAATGATTTTCTTTTCAGGTCAAATAGGAATTATTAATGAAATATTATTTAATTAAAAATTATTTATTTTTTTGTTAATAAAACCAATCAAAACAAAATTATCAATACGCTGAAATCAAACATTTAAATTTTTTTGACAAGTGGAAATCACAGCCTCAAAATACAAAATCCAGCGATTTATAGAACAGGAACAAATCACTCGTTATTTGAAATAAAGCCATTAATAGAACAAGATTGATTCTGACTCATATATGAACTTTCATGTGCGAATAAAAAGGCATAACAAATTCATTCATTACCCTTCACACCTTTGATGAAGGATTCCCAATCGTATATACACAGGTACGATTCTCGAAGCGTGTGATTTAGATTACAACCCAAAATCAGTAGAAGAAAATTGTTGTTAAGCAAACAATAGCGATCATTATCCTCGTTCACTCCTCTCCATCCTTTTAACAGCAACAAGTAAAAACACAAACATTTAGAAACAGCTGAAGCAAAACACACAAAATTTTTTTTAAAACTAATTTAAGGGATAATCGATTTTCTAACAAAAAATTAAAAAAGTTATAACCAGAATAGTGAATTCAATAGAGATTTGTTAGCAGGACTACACCGCAATATTACATGGCGGCCAACACACAAAAACTATCTTTAATTCAATTGTTAGAAAAATATTTTGAAACTCTGAACAGTGCACGTGTTTCCTTGGAAATGAAAGATATTAAATGGTTTTTTTTTTGTAAAGGATAATTTTTCTTTTGTTTTTATATTAAGGACCTAAACATTTTCATATTTTGTAGACCGGCTAAGGAAAACAAATACGCCTACAAATTCTCCTTTTTTTTTTGATTATCATTATTTCGAATTTTAGGTAACATGACACCAAACTATCAGTAGGATTTGTCAAGGATCTGTAAGAAAAATAATGTGTTGTTAGTTTTGCGAAGAAAGAACATTGATTTTGTGTTTATTTCAGTCTAGTAACGAATTGGTGTGAAAAACATGAAATTAAATATTTGTAAAATGATATAGAATTACAAAAGGAGGAAAAATGTGGTTGTTGTAATAGAGAGATCTTTATCTTATTAACCGATTTTTGTTTTGTTTTGTATTTATGGCATGTGTGCTATTTTGTTAGGGACAAAAATGCAAATTATCAGGACTCATTATCATAAAAAATATTACTCAAAATCGTAAAGAGCGAATGACTAGCCCACTAAAGCTGGAGTATCGAAGAATATATTTGAATACCCTGCAACCCGCCCATTGTTAGATAACGAACTCCTACGAGGAACTATAATTTCCGGTTTTGGAATATCGTATACAATTTCTCGCAATCCTACCAAACCCAAAGACGCACCAAGTATTGGGGGAAATTCGGTCCTATGATACAAGTATTTGTTGAATTGCGACTTGCAACATGTCAATTATTTTCCTTGAAGTTATGTGCCACAGTGCTTTGACGGACAAGACTCAGGTTAAAAAACTTTCGTAGGAATTTTTCAATGTGGGTAATAGTCCGCTCATGGACATGTGCACTTCCAATATAACCCCTTTAGAAAAACAATTATAAAGAACAAAAAAAAAATTGAAAAAAGTCACAAAATATATAGTGTTTTTTTTTAACTCAGCAAGAATGTGGTCCTATATATATATATAGGTCCTATATATCCTTTTTTAAGCTAAACTAAGCAAGAAAGAATAAAGAAAAATTATTAAAAGTCGCAAAATATAGCTCACAGCTTCCGTACAAAATATTTTTTTAAACGCAGCAAGGATATGCGGACATCCTATATATCCTTTTTTTAGCAAAGTGACAATATAAGCTCAACTAAACTACCAGTGATAATATAAAATTACTAAAAGCTTGTGATTTCATATACATTATTTTTTCAGCAAGAATGTGGGCAGCTTGCACATATCCTTTAATGAAAAATTACGACTTAAGCTAAACTAAGAAACGAAGAAATATTTTATTATCACTCCGAGCTCATATTCACCTTTTATATATATTTTTCTACAAATAGACATTGAAAGTATATGGAAATAGTGATATAAAGGATATATAATTGTGATATAAAGGATATATATATATATATATATGTACCTATATGCCTTTTTTTAAAGACGAATTTCCTCTATAATGGCTTCTCTATGTTTTCGTGATATTCTCTAAAGTACGTGTTAACAATTTTGGAATGGTTTTATTATAGTTTTATTTAAAAAATCCTACAAAATAAGAAATGCAAAAAAAATTATGAAAAGATAGTAATTTCTAGGATCCGAAAAACACAAAGTTAAAAATACATTTCCATGTAAAATGTTGCAGGTCGGTTTCACATTGCAATAGTGTAGGAATTAATAAAAGAAAAAACAGAAGAAATGTAAAAAATATCTATATACTTTTTCATACTTTCAATAAAATTTTCATAAATTGATGTCCTTACAAAAATAATTTCTGTTTTTGCAAAATCTCTATCAATAATTTTTTGCTACTGCTTTTTAAATGTAAATTTGTTTAATAATATAACGAAATAACGCCATAAAAATATTCAATATTAAAAATTTTATCAGAATTTATACGAAGGACTAAATTTTGCATATGAAAAATGTTCGGTTTACACCCAAAAATTATGTGAAAAATATATAATATTTTAAAAATATTTTATTTTTAATGCCAATAGTAGTATCCTGGGATGAGTATAAAAATTAAAAGAAAAATTTTGATTAATATTGATTTTTTCTGCACAGCATCTAACTTTTACAAACTTTTTTGAGGATTTCTAACAATAATTCTGGAATAGACATAACCAAATTATAGCTTGCTGTGATGTCCTTTGTACTCAGTTGTCACAGAGAAAAGGTATGGCATCAATATCCTTAAAAATTAATTTCCAACAATTATTTTAACTGAACCAAAAAGTATATGTGTTTCCAAGTCTAGGATATATTTTACTAGCTTTTACAACTGAGTGTCTTTATTGTTTATTGAGGATGTTTAAAAATAAATTTTAAAATATATTTGTTTTTTTGTAAATTTAAAAATAAATGCTTTGTTGAGGCAGTCTGACCTTCAGACAAAAATTGAATGAAAATGCAGCCCCCAAAAAATATCATACTAAAGAATAATCCTTATTTAATTGGGGTTTTATTTGAAATTTAAATATTTACTATTTTAAATATATTTATTTGAACATCTTCATATTTAATTGAAAGCTAAAGGCGGTGGATTTTTGTTTTGCAAGCAATAGGATCAGTTGTTTTAATATCAGGGATGGAGTATGTTGTATTTTCATTATCATAAAGCTGTGACTATAGTCTGCTACATCGCAAACAGAACAAAAAGTTAATGCTTCATAACAGACGAAAAATTTATTTAAAATCTCAGATGACTACTTATTCCAGATATTTTTAACTTATAGAATTTTGTTTTCTATCACACAAAATATCTGGCCTTTGTAATATACTTCTACACACATATATTTCAAGTCAATTCCTTAAATTAAATCCTTCAAAAAATAATACACAAAACAGATCGTAAGTTCAGTTGAGATGCTTCATTTGAGAGCTACCATGCCACAAGTAGACGCAAGGACATGCACATACACATGATAAACTTAAATATAACATTTTTCTGTTACATTGCTCGCTAAACACAGGATATATGAAACATTTTGAGAATATCAAATGACTCTTAATACAACAAAGAAAATTTTGAATATAAAAAATTATAATCGTATAAACTTTTCCATCCCTGATTGCCGTCTAATAGAAAACACGACACTAATAAAACAATTTTATTGATCCTGCCCTTATCCTTGTTAATTTATTTCAAGTTTCATTAAATATATCCTGCATATTTCTTTTACAATTTACTAAATGTTTTTAATGACGCGTGCAAAACCTTTGCCCAAATTACGGGCACGAACAACAGGCAACAAAAAAATATATAATTCATTTCATCTATTTACATTGAAAAAAGCGGTGGCAATGACGACCTCTTTTTTGCTTTAAAACAATTAATTTTAATAAAAAAAAAAGAAAAACTATGGGGTGAATGATTTTCGACACAAAACGCACAATGAAAGGGAATCCTTCCTTAATAGAAAAAAGGGGCTGTGACTTCTGTGGCAGCAGCTTAAGCTACTGTCACACACTTATTCACTTGGTAAATGGTTAAAGGAATTGAGTAGAAGTATTTAAGTACCAGCAGAATTGTCAAAAAAAGAAAAAAACCAAATTAAAATTCACATACACACACAGACACAAACACGTTTTTAAAAATTTTATAAATTAGACAGGCCCATCTAAAATAATTAAACTTTATTGGAGGTTAAAACTTTGAGTATCAGTACATTTAAACACACAGACATACACTAAAATTAAGGAAGGAGGTCGGTCGTTGTGGAAATTTCAATTAAATATTGTAAATTGAAAAGCGAATGAAATGTATAGTCAATAGAGGAAATAAATAAATTTTGAAAGGAAATACTTTGAAGGTATAAATAATCTCAGCATATTGCATTTTTATATGTGTATGTACAGTGAAGCTCGGTTATAGCGAACTCCATGGAAAGATACAATTTCGTTCTTTGCAAACGAAGTAAATATACTCGTGCTCTTCTTCCAGTAAATCAAAATAAGCAACATTGAAATGGATTACACTTACGCTGTACACTTTAGCCGAGCTCCTCTGTATTTATACCTAAAGGTTAAAGGACTTATTAACATTTTGTGTCTACTCGTATATCTGTTTGTCTATTTTCTCTTCACTTTTCTGTTTGTTGCCTTTTAACATTTTCTTTTATAATTTTCACACTTGAGCAACAATGTTTCGAATTGTTGCAGTTGTTGGTTGATTCCTTTTGCATTAGAACCTCGAATAGATTACAATGCAATTTTATTTTTTCACTTACAACAAATCGTACAATGAACCCATACTATATGAATACCAACAACAATTAGCATTTCCATTCATGTGTCCGTGTTCAATGGAGTCATACAAAAAAATTCTATTGCTCCAAGAAAAAAAAATTACTTATTTACGGGCTAAATGAATGCTAATGTTTCTGTGTGTCTTTGCATGTGCATGTATGTGTACCCGGATTGTATCATAAAAAAGTCAAAGGAGAGATTGCTTTTAATACAATAAATTTTCATAATTTGTATACCCTACATGGGATCGTTGGTCATTGTTGACTTATCTGTCTCTCTCTCTCTCTCACACTCTTTAAGGAGCATTAGGATTTTATGAATTGTTAAAAATTTTAACATGATTGATACAAGCCTTCTTTTTTTACAAATTGATTGGAGTGGCAAAATGGTTATTTGTCTCTTGTATGTCGAGTACACTCGAAGACCCTTAATTGTATTGCCCAAAGGATCATTTACTCTCTACTTAATCATCCTGATTACCTAAACAAACCAGCTGAAGAGGGAGAGTTCTTCGCTCCAATAGCTACTTAGACAGAGAGCTCGCAATGGGCGGCAGAGCGCACAGTGTTTCATACACAAAATTCTATGAAAAAAATTTCGTCCAATGTTGTTGTGAAAAAACAGTTGGGCTCCTACTTAAATACGAGTATTTCACATAAAAGCAGAAACCGTTTTTATAATAAATTAATTTCAAAAATTTTTTTATAATTTTCATATGCAAATTACGTAATTTTTTTTTTTTGCTGAGATAAAACAATTGCTGAAAATAAAAATTTTTCAAGGAACTGAGTATAAAGGATATAATTGTTGTTGTTTAAGTCGGTCACAGAATTATTACTAAAAATCCTCTAAGATGGAATATATGCTATATAAAATATTAAAAAAAAATAAGAAATTAAATGGAAAGCATAAAAAATGTGTATATGAATCGAAATTTCTCTTTTTAATTTTATACTCATCCCAGGACACTATCATTGACAATCAAAAGAGAAAGTCACCACATTCTTACAATAACATAAATTTTTATAAATTATGTTTTTAGAAGTAAAATGATCGTTTTTCAAAAGTCAAATTTAGTCCTTCGTATAAATTTGTAATAAAACTTTTAATATTGAATATTTTGGTAGGACTCGTTCGCTATACCATTATAAAAATTGCATTTAAGAAGCAGTAGAAGAATATTATTCCTTATGGAATAATTTATTTGGATTGAGGTTTGGAAAAATCAGAAATTTTCTTATAAGGGCATCAATATTGGCCAAAATTTGATTAAATATATAAAAAAAGGATACTAATCTCTTTCTTTCAAGTTGTTAATTTTTTTAAATATTGTTTTCTAAATTCTAAAAAGAAAAAAAAAACTCTACTACCACATTTGGAGCAGAAGTATTTATTTGTAATATCTCTATATTTGTTAATATTTTTATAATAATTTTGATTAAAATATTATTTAAGCTGCAGGTCTTATTTATTGGTTAAACAATTTTATTTGAAATTATCGATATTTCGATACTCATTGATACACATTGATACTAATCTGCAGGAAAATTCTGTTTTTTTTTCTCTCTGAATATGATCCTCAATGACTATCGAAATATCGATAATTTCATATAGTATTGTTTAACTACTAAATAGTATCTGGATCTTAAATAATATTTTAATCAAAGTATTTCTTTGGATCTGTGTTTTTCGAACCCAAACAACTACTGATATTCAATAATTTTGTTTTTAAATACCAATTTCGTTAAATTATTTAATTAAAATTACTTCAAAATTTTTTATAGCTCTTTTAAAAAAATATCTAGAGAAAGTAGAGACTCCATTGCATCAACTATCCTATTCCAAAATGGCACGTGGAAGGTGCACATAACCTTGTCGATCTGGGTTCACTATTTCCATATTACTTTCAATGTTAATTGGTGTCTGCTTAAAAAGGATACATATGTATATGAAATGTGGATATTGTAATATTGTACATTAATTACAAGTTATGTTATTGGGATTTTGAAAAATTTTTGATTTTTTTTTTGGATAGCATTCCTTTAATCATACTTACATACACATACATATATTTTCACAAAATATATATGTGAGATGCCCATATCCTTGTTAAGATGAAATTTTAATTTGTTTCGTTCATCTTTGCTAGCTTCGCTTAACTTATACTATCATTTTACTAAAAAGGATATATGCGAGGCAACCATATCCTTGCTATGATTTTCGAAAAAAAAATCGCATAAATTTTAATCCATATTTTATGACTCAGTAAATTTTGCTTTTTTTGTTAATTAGTTTAGATTAAATAATAACTTTTTTAAAAACGGATACGAGGGCAGGTAAATAAGTTTGCGACTTTTTTTATGAAACGCCGGTTTTTGGATAAAAAGTCCTTTTATTTTCCAACATAGTCTCCTATAAGCTCTTTACGCTATATCCCTTCCAAAAAATAATATATGTATGTCGTGGTCATCAAAAGTGGCATTTGTTTGAGAGATGATTTCATCGTTGGAGTGAAATACCCTTCCACCAAACCGTTTCTTCAGGTTTCGAAACAAGTAATAGTCACTAAGGGCTAAATCCTTAGAATAGGGCGAATGAGGGAGTAACTCTTAGCATAATTCATGGAATTTTGCCATGGAAACTGAAGGGTGCCATGTGCACCCTTGCCTTGTCCTGGTGCAAAAGAAAGCCGTTTGATCAAAGAACGAATTGTTCCTTGGAAGAGAACATTTTGTACCTTGTTTCACTTATTTTTTTTTCATGTACAAACACATACATATTACGACGTTGCCACTCAGTGCATTTTTCAAGAATTTATTCAACATTTCAAAACTTTTTTACAGGGAAGTTGCAATAATGAAAAATTTTTAAAATTATCGCTTACTTTTTAAAGTATATTTAACGAAAATCTACACTTTGCCTCCAAGTTGTAACAATGGCCACAAAATTGAAAAATCTTTGAAATACTTTCTGTATTTCGTAACGAAAATGTGGCAGCACTGTTACTAAATAAAAATTCAACGCCATTTAAAATGGCGACATACACGATACATTTCAAGCTCCATTTATGAAAAATTTGTATTTGTTTTTTATTGGCATATAGATTGCGCTCATGTGTATGTTTCGATCCGTACTTCGAAAACCTTAAAACCAGCAAATTGAATTCGACTGAAGTGTTGATTAAATTTTTTTAGGGACTTTCTTTAAAGGGTTTGACTTCTAAACAAACGACGAATCAGCAGGCCCAATGTCAAAAAAAAAAACACACTTAAAACATAAACAAATAAAAATAAAAAAATGAAAAAATTTATAAATTTTTAAGTCATATCAAACAGTTCCAAGATTTGAATAAAAAAAATCATCCCCGAATGATATCACGTGCATTATAAGCCAAAAATCTTGTTCAAGGCCGCTTCAACCTTGACTAAAGTTCATTTCCCTTAAATTTAATCATTTGTTTTTGCCACTAATCTATTCCTAATACGCTCTTGAATCCATCGTTCCGTACTTGGTGTAAGAAACTCTAAACGCCTTGGCTTGATTTAAGCACCTGAGTGTACGTGAATTGTCAGTATCATTAATAATTTCCATTTGTCTGCAAACACCTGTATAAAAATTTGATGAAAACTTTGTCAATCCACTTCGATTTCGAGTCCTGAATTTGTCAATTTCTTGATAATATATTTATTTTTTTATTAAAGCAGAAGTGAGGTGAAAGCCAATTATTACACCAACAGAACGGAACAGCGCTGTTCGCTATATCCTCATCATGAGCTTTCGGGTGTCTGCTTTTCGACCACTTTTTATGTGGCTTCTAGTATTTGAGAATATCGGTTCGAGGACCTTTCACTTTTTTTTGTTTCCTTCCGCTGGTGTGATAATTTTTCTCTAACAAAGAAAGTAACTTTAAAAAACTATCAAACTGAATTGTCAAATTCTGGACTAGAATTTACACCTGTTTTAAATAAATTTTCAAAGTTCAAGAAATTACTAAAAATTCGTTAATTTGAATTTTTGTTTTTCGTGAATAGTCCGTGAGCGCGAATTTTCGTGAATAACTTTTTTAATTAATCACATCAGCATACGACTACAAGGGTGTGTCAGCCATAATGCAAAAGCTGGAGCAAGAGTAAACTTTTTTCCCTGGGACCGTGCTTGATCGTGTATGAAAAGATGCACACGATTCCATCAGCAATATGTGGCACATTAAAGTTTCTCTTGTACAGGCATGTGTGTGTATGTGTGCATAATTTAAAGTATACGAGTACATACAAATACACTCATGCATAAAGCATTTATTTAGGTACTTATGAGTAAATGAATGAAATAAGGGCAATAAACTGCCTGAGATAGGAAAATGTACTTGTGTAAGAGGCTCTAATGGATTCTTCAGTTTCATTGCAACAAAATGAATAGTTTGTTTTTTTTTTCTTATCAACTCCTGATAGTTTGTTTCTCTTCTTTCTTTCTAGTATTTTTTTTTTTTTGTTTTGTTTATGTTTTTGCCCACTAAGCCAAAAGCGTACCAAAAACAGTCAGTCGCACTATTTAGTCACTCAGTCAATAAACGATTACAGGCCCAGTAAAATAAGGGAAAAGTGGAAAAATTTAAAGAAAAAAAAAATTATAATTATAGGTGCTCTTTGCAAGTACATACTCGTAAATGCAATGCATATCTGCATTTATAAGTAATTCAAAGGAGACCTAGAGAAACGTATGGATGAAATGGATCGTTGCTTGGCTACTAACTCTATTGCATTTTTGCTTTTATTTTTGTTTTTTCAAACGTGGAAAATATTTACCTCACTCAGCACATGGTGCTTGTAGTGCTTTAAAGACCACAGTGTCATTTGCTTGGAGTTGTATACCGGTGAATGAATAAGTATATGAATTAGTTGTTGCTGTTGTGCTTTTAAAGGTTTTCCTTTGGATTTCCCTTTGCAGTTTCTTTTGTCTTCTGTCTTTTGTATTCTGCCTTCAGCCTTCTGTCTTTTATCTGCAATTTTTTCCTACTCTCTCGTCTTGCATTTTTGCACTTTGTCTCTGGCATTTAAGGAAAATTGTTGGATAATTTTCCTACAGAATGTTACGGTGTTACATTATTGTTGTAGTTGTTGTTTCTGTTGTGCCGCACTTAGTCAATTCAATTTAGTTTAATTCAGTTCAGTTCAGTTCAGGTTTCCGTGTGTTGTTTTTCCACTGATAAGCCTTTATTCCTCCATGCTGTTGTTTGCCTTTAGTTTATGTTGGGAAAATATGTAGATTGTGGTAAAAGAAAATGTTTACACGTACGTACGTTTGCATGAAAGTGTGTAAGTGCACAGTGAGCGAGTGACTGACTGACTGAGCTAAGTGAGTGAGTGAACTTTTGTAAATAGGATTTATTTAAATTTTTTTTTTTTTTTCAATATTTCTTTTTTTTTTAAGAAGTTCAAGTGTTAAAAATTTATATTCTTGTATTCTGCTTTTCGTAAATAGAACAAAATACTTCCTGATAACAAAACTCCTTGAGGTCAACGAACTTTGAAATATTTCTGTATTAGTGTGTATGTGTGTGTGGACAAATACAGAAAGATAACGATTTGTTTATTATTTTATATTTTACTAAGGAAATACATTTTTACAAATGCATTTGTACTAAAAACAGTTATAAAAAATTAGATTCTCGTGGTAAGCATTTCCTTATTTTATAATATTTCGCGTGTCCCTACGCTTTTTGTATTTTTTTTTTTTGTAGACTTATTTTTGTAAAGATTAAAAGATTAAAAGAAGTTATAAATATCAAGAACTTGTGAATCGCATTAGTTCTAAAGATTTGAATATGAACTTGTCTTAGAAAAATCTCCTCTTTTGAAATTTCAGTTAATTGCATTTAAAATCATGTTCACAATTTAATGAAAAAACTACTTTTTGGAAGTACTTTAAATGTTATTCGTCATGATAATATATTATCCATTGCAATATATATAGAAAGCATGATTATCATATACCATTTTTTTGTAAATTTTTTGTGGATTAACATTATTAGGGTTCATACCACGCAATTTTAGTCCATTATGTATCTCATAAGTCAAGGCTTTCAGCTCCTCAACCACATCGTCATCTGTAGCAGCAACGGAACGATGTGAACCTTATTTATAAAACATCTAACTGAGAGTAGCTGCGAGGGGAAAAACTATTAGCAGAGACCCTTCCAAAGAAGTCATGAAAATGCATAGACTGTAATACAAAAATTGACCAAATTTTCTGTAATAATTATTACAGCGGCTTATCGTCAAAAGCTCTCTTATTGCCAATTCGCTGCATGTAAAGGAATTAGATTTTAATCAATAATTCAATGTTCGTATGTCATATTTATTTTCCTAGTCTACAGATCCCTCAGAAACTACACATACCCAACATTTTATTTATTTAATTGTTATCAAAAGCACATGAACTTTTCATTCTGATATTTCAGATTTGAGATAAATTTATGAAATTTCATCTATTTACTTTTTGATAAAAATAATTCATTAAATACTTTTTTTATTCTGCTCTTAAATTTCAGGAGTATTTGCAAAACAAGATAGAAAAAAAAACAACAATAACAACAAGTTCTTATGCAACCTCGTATTGAGGTATTATTTTTTTACGTTTTACCTTCAACATTAAATTCTTGTCGTGTTGTAAATTTTTAAGTGGCAAATACTTACTTGGTTTTCTTTTTCTTAATACTTATTTTTTATTACTTAATTTCATTTATCTTTCTTCTTGTTTTTCTTAAGGTCTTGTATTACAATTTTAGTAAAACCATGAACAAAATTTAAAGAAAATAAAATTTCTTATAATTCACATTAAAATAAAAACAACAAAAACTTAAAACTTAATGACCCACATTTATTTTTAACCATCGAGTTCTTTATGTCACAATTAATTTTGTTTTTTTTTTTTTTCTGTAGAATATTTTGTTTTTGTTAATTAAGCAAAAAAATTATTAATTTTTTTATTAAATTAGAGCAAATTTTAAAAGAAGGTTAAAGGTGTTTCTTTCTCGTTGGCAAAAAAAACTTGACTTTTTACAACAACAACAAAACCAAAGTTGCAGCTGTCCAAAATTTCATTATGTTCTAATTATATGTATATCCATGACATGATTTTTTTTAATATCCTCGATATTCCTTGGCTAAATTCCTTAAAAGAATATAAAATTCTTTTTTGTTTATTCAAAGTGTCCTTTTGAAGCTGCTTTATTATAAATCATGGCTCTCATTTCTCATGTGGCTTGTAGCCAGTGGCTAAAATCATAATTTATTTTTATTAAGTTTCAGTCGGATTTTTCAGAGCTCTTTTGTTTTACATCACAAAAATAAGCGTCTGCCTCTAGTGACCCTGTAGAACTTCAAAAACTAATTTTATTTGTTACCAATTTGTGTGTAAGTTTATGCGAGACTTCAATGGTTTCGCTTTTATTGTTCCTCAACAGTAATGCGTAAAGGACTAGCCTTAAAAGTTAGTTCTTAGCTACTATCGGCAAACATAGACTAGACATGGACCAGATATAAATTAGACATACTTTGAACATAGACTAAACGTAGACCAGACATAGACCTGACTAGATATAAGCTAGACATAAACTAGGCATAAATTAGACATACACTAGACATGAGCTAGATATAAGCTAGACATAAATTAGACATAGACATGAGCTAGATATAAGCTAGACATAAACTCGGCATAAATTAGACATAGACTAGACATGAGCTAGACCTAAACTAGGCATAAATTATACATAGACTAGACAAGAGCTAGATATAAGTTACACATAAATTAGACATACACTAGACATGAACTAGATATACGCTAGACATAAACTAGGCATAAATTAGACATACACTAGACATGAGCTAGATATAAGCTAGACATAAATTAGACATAGACATGAGCTAGATATAAGCTAGACATAAACTAGGCATAAATTAGACATAGACTAGACATGAGCTAGACCTAAACTAGGCATTAATTATACATAGACTAGACAAGAGCTAGATATAAGTTAGACATAAATTAGACATACACTAGACATGAACTAGATATACGCTAGACATAAACTAGGCATAAATTAGACATACACTAGACATGAGGTAGATATAAGCTAGACATAAATTAGACATAGACATAAGCTAGATATAAGCTAGACATAAACTAGGCATAAATTAGACATAGACTAGACATGAGCTAGACCTAAACTAGGCATAAATTATACATAGACTAGACAAGAGCTAGATATAAGTTAGACATAAATTAGACATACACTAGACATGAACTAGATATACGCTAGACATAAACTAGGCATAAATTAGACATATACTAGACATGAGCTAGATATAAGCTAGACATAAATTAGACATAGACATAAGCTAGATATAAGCTAGACATAAACTAGGCATAAATTAGACATAGACTAGACATGAGCTAGACCTAAACTAGGCATAAATTATACATAGACTAGACAAGAGCTAGATATAAGTTAGACATAAATTAGACATACACTAGACATGAACTAGATATACGCTAGGCATAAATTAGACATACACTAGACATGAGCTAGATATAAGCTAGACATAAATTAGACATAGACATAAGCTAGATATAAGCTAGACATAAACTAGGCATAAATTAGACATAGACTAGACATGAGCTAGACCTAAACTAGGCATAAATTATACATAGACTAGACAAGAGCTAGATATAAGTTAGACATAAATTAGACATACACTAGACATGAACTAGATATACGCTAGACATAAACTGGGCATGAATTAGACATAGACTAGACATGAGCTAGATATAAGTTAGACATAAACTAGGCATAAATTAGACATAGACTAGATATGTGCTTGGTACAAACTAGATTACATAAACATTGTATAGAAATAGACTACACATAAGCTCAACATAGACTAGATATAGACTAAAAATAAACCAGACGTAAACTAGACTTAATTTATACACAGTTTAGATATATACTAGATATAGACTACACATAAACTAAACAGATTATAAATAGACCAGACATACACTACATATAGACGTGAGATAGACTGAATTTATACTACACATAGTATAGAAACAATCTAAAAATTAACTAGACATAGACTAGATACTCTGAATAGGTATAGACTTGATATAACTTAGATAGAGACTGGACGTAGACCAGACATAGATTTAACATAGCCTTGACATAGACTAGACGTGGACATGAGATTTACACTACGAGTAAACACAGAACAGAAACAGACTAGATAAAAATTAGAAATAGATCAGGCATAAATTAGACATATACTAGACATATACTTGATTTGGGTTAGAAATAGATTAGACTAGACATATACTAAACATAGAATAAAAAAATTGGCTAGATAGAGACTAGAATATTCTAAATATAGACTAGACATAAAGTAGACATAGACTCGACATAAACTAAACATGGAATAAATGTAAATTACATGGTGAAATACATTACTTCCTCGTCCCTTAGTGGACACGGAAATTTTGGTGTATATTCACATAAATATAAAATAAAAACGAGGACAATGTGAAGCACACTATTCGGACCTGCTGTTTCTATCAGAATGGGATAATTTCAATGTTTTGCTTCCTCGGAGCGAATATAACGATCACCTCTCTCGTCAATCGAATGCTAGAGAATAAGAAGGATTGTCTGCAATGCTCTGCTGTGATTGAGAACATACTCAGAGATAAAAGAAGTTACCAAGGTATGTGATACTGAAACCCTAATCTATTGCAGGACAGAACAGTAGGAAAGGAGACGCCTGCAAGCAAGTAATAAATGAACATTTATCCTGAAATAATGCAAAAAAACTTCCTGCGTAGGGTCACTAGATAGGGGTCAGCTGCCACTACGTTCATTAAAAAATATTAAAGAAATTCGCATAGACTTGATATAAACTAAACATCGAATAGAAATGGACTAGACATAAACTAGACATAGGAACAATGTGGACATTGTCTAAACATAAATATAATATGGACCATGTACAAAGTATTGCTTGAAAGGAAAAACATTTTCTTTGTAGCTGTCGAAATTAAATTTTAAACAAATCATGTTTGTAAATATATACATATGTACATACTTATGTACTTATATTTGTATGTATATGGTACATATTTCTATAGAATGCCCTAAAAAGTTGGAAAAGTTGTTGATTTTACCATTTTGATTCCTAAAATCCCCGGCATAAAATTTTTGATGAAATTCAAAGGGATGTGGTCCTATATACATACATAGTTACATATGTATGTATGTGTGTACATATGTAAACGATTGCTTATTCATTTATTTTGTTCGTTGTTAATCATTAAATGAAACAGCAACAACAACAAAAAAAACTAATCGCTAACCGCAACAAAAAAGCCCTGGACGAATTTTATTATTATTATTATTGGATTTTTTTTTTTATTTATTGTGCGATTCTTCAAAGGATGGACTGAGAGTTCTTATACAAATATTAAAAATATAAAAAATTTCAATAAATAAAAAAAGTGGGAGAAACAACAACGACAAAAAAGACACTTTATCTGAAACTGTTTATTTGTACGAGGATGAACAAACAGCTTTGAAATGAAAAAGAAAACAACACAACAATATTAAAAGAGTATAAGCAACAACAAATAAACATAAAAATTTATTTGCATTTTATCATCAGGATGTGTTTAATAAAAAAAAGTATTAATACACACGCACACACACACACACAGGCTTATCATATACGCAAATGTGTGCCAATGTACAAAAGGCACACACACACATATTGAGCTGGTATCTGCTAATTTTTAAATTAAGCAGGAGTCCATTATCTCATTGATCAAGGCAATCACAAAGGCAGGGTTTCCCAAATATTAAAAAATTTGAAATGTACGTACATATCTATGTACACATATATATGTACATATACATATATGTATGTAATTTCTTATATATTACGAATATATGCATAAAATCATCTCAGGTAGAAATCCTACTGCGAGCAAAACTAAAAGGATATAGTAATAAAATGTTTTCTTTTGTCCTGAATGAGTATGAGCTTCCAAAGAAGTCAATAAGATCCACAACTGGTGATGTGGAATTAATTAAAATTTAAATATTTTCCATTGATTTTAACAAAGGAAATTGCAAGGTCATTGCAAGATATTCTATTTTCTATATCCTGTATGTTATGAAAAAATACTTTTTTGGAAGCACTTCAAATGCATATATTATACATTGAAATGTGTATGAAAATCATTCTTATCTTAATTTTCGAGCTGATATCAATATAAAATTTTACCCGAATTATGAGCAAACTTCCGCATAATATGAAGAAATAATATAGAGTATAAAAATATATTCTCCAGAATGATTATTCATTATTTCGAATAATGAATTTAATGAATATTGTTATTATAAATTCTG
Source organism: Germaria angustata (assembly GCA_963681545.1). Classification (NCBI taxonomy): domain Eukaryota; kingdom Metazoa; phylum Arthropoda; class Insecta; order Diptera; family Tachinidae; genus Germaria; species Germaria angustata. Next base: position 108,639,856 of record OY812998.1, read on the forward strand.
TTATTATTATGAGTTTGAATGCCAAGGAAGTGCAGGCATACATATACATGTACATATGTATGTGTTTAAGCCAATAAGAAATAATTTTTTTAGTCTATGGATGATTTTGAAATTTTTATTTTGGATAATTTGGAATATTTATTTTGGATAATATATCGAGTAATGAATTTAATAAACAAATTTATTTATTTATTTTCCAAGGATCATACATTACGACCTGCATTTTAAAATATGTATGTTTAAGTAAACTCTCGACTTATGCGGTTTAATGAAACCGGAAGCTCGTCAATCTTTCTGGATAATCAAAGAATAATGTTCTACTTGTATAAATCACTTTCCATCAATAGTAGAGTTTGTGAAATATTGATTTGATAAGTTTGTTGAGAAATCGATCTTTAAATAATTGAATGAAAAGAAGCTAAAATGTATAAAAGCCTTGTAAAATTAAATTTAAAAAGCTGAATTTTTAAAAATTCTTGAAAAAAAACTTACAACCAAAAAATTATATTTAAATTAAGTAAAATATACGTTGATGAAGGGCATATAAGTTTTGGCACGGGCGAATAAAGCACTCTTTCTTGTTCTTGTTCTATTGTGAACTGTGAAAAGGCATCACTATGCGAGGGTATGTAGAAACATGTAGAACTTGTGTCATATTTTTAAGACAATATTTACTTTTAGAAAAGAAAAAAAGTTAACTTCCTATGAAGCCGAAACAATGCACAACTTGATATTTACGAAGTACTAAAAATGGTATTCATTGGCCACATACATTAAGTTGGTTCGTATACGCCAACGGCAAATAGAATCATAAAGTAAATATTACAATAGTAGATTATGAAAGAAATTATCTCCCATATATGTATGCTCTCAACAAAGTTTGTCCAATATTATAGATGATGTTGTAAATGACGATCGAGGACCCATTCCATCATGTGGTCTAATTTAGCTTTTTCTGCATTCTTCAAAATAACATCATCGTTGCTAAAAGAGCTTGAAAAATTAACCAAAAGTGATGACCTACAAATCAATTTTATTTACCACTAGCGGACCAGGCGAACTTCGCCTCGCCCTAATTTTAAGCCTTCAGACAAACTTTCAATTTTTTTATTTAAGAAGCCATTAAGGAATAATTTCAAACAAAATTTCATACAAAAACTCGATTTTCGATATTTTCAATTTTTCGACTTTTCCGGAGGGATTTTCTTCTTCTTCCATAAAAACCTTCTCCTCGAAAATACGAACAACTGACAAAAAGTTTTACAGAAATCAGCCAAGCCGTTCTCATTTTATGAATTATTGGATTTTGCCACGCCCTTCCGCCCACAGACCGAAAATAAAAAATCGGACTTCACAATGTCACCTGCTCGAGTATTCTGAAGGTTCCCTGAAAATTTCGTCAAAATCGGCCCAGCCGTTTTGGAGCCATTACGTTACATACATACATACATACATACATACATACATACATACATACACACATCCTATTTTATATAAATAGATTTAAATTCATATGTGTTTGGGATACACTGTCCAGCAGGAGCACATATTTCAATAAGTGCCAGTTTACATTGAACGATTTTTGTCGCTGCAATTTTTGTCTTCCTTTCTTTAAAATTGCATTTGCGTTTACATTGAACGATTTTTGTCGCAGATATTTTATGCATACATACATACATACATACGTATGTAATTTTTGATATTTTCTTTTTTAAGTATATTCTTACGGTAAACAAACAAGGAATTTACGTATTACGAATTGCGGGAAAAAGGAATTGCAAGAGTACATGCCTATGTGTACTCTCTTTAGTTTCTCTCTTCCCCTATTAGCTCTATTCCCCCTATTTACCTACAAACTAAGAATTGCAGCGACAAAAATCGTCCAATGTAAACAGGCACTAACTTATTCTCTAAATATGTATGTTGTAAAGAGTTACGACTGTACAAATACATTTGTGCGTAAGTCATTGGAATAACACTGTTCCAACACATACCTTCATGCCTGTGTGCCACTTTCATTCAATTAATTATTCATGATGAAAGTATTACTCATACTCGTACTCGTACACTGTACTCGTTCCTACTTCATGTAAAAAATCTTTACCATACACACTCTCATATACAAACATAGATATTTGTTATTTTATTTGTAATATGACAATAAACGTTTCGAAAAAGTTATTGACACAGGCTTATCGCCAATTCACAATGACAAAGAGCAATAAAACGAACCAGAAAAAAAGAGTAAAACAAACGATAAAGAAGTAAAAGGACAACAGAAAAGAGCCCTTATAAAAATCAATTTGAACAGTTTTCAACTTTAACTGAATTGGGTGTGTGACTGTTACTACATGGTTAATGAAGTTTGTTCAGCCACAAAAAGTGTCAATACTTTCAAAAAAGATTTTCTTGAAATTAATAAAACAAAAAAAACTAAGCTAGACGTAAAGTTGTTTATTCAATTATTCTGAAACTTGTTGACTTTCCTAATTATTTTATTTTTAATTTTATCGCAAACAGCCACTGTTGATAATTATGGCGTTTCCTTTTCCAAAAAAAATTCAACATTTCTTATCCCCTTTTAAAGGAAAAAAGGGAATTTCCTGAGATTTTTTTAAAAGTACAAACTTATTAAGAAAGAGCACCCATTGAGTTAAAACTTTTAATTAGAGAGGTAAATAAATTTTTTATAAACTAGTCAATAAACTTTTACAGTTTCTCCAGTAAAAAAACGCCATCAGCTTGCAATATAAAGTTTACATATGAATTCAAATACTTTTCCCTTATGACTACTTAAAAATCTTGGAAATATGGAGGAGGTAATTATCCCCAGCTTTTCTGTAACTCAGATAAGTACATTAAAAATAGAATTTTGACATCACAAGACTATTGCATTTTAATGACTTCTCAGGAATCCCTTTTTAACTGTGTCTCTACCAAAACGTTCACTGTCACTGCCACGCTCTGTATATATTAACGTAGTGACAGACTATGTGCCCAAGTTCGATTTCAAATCCAGTCGACAAAAATATCAATAAAAAAAAACTTCAATTATGTGAAGAGAATTAAATGTGTAATGAGGGCGATTTTCTTTTATAGTTCAATGTTAAATACACTGCGGTACGAATAGCATTTGAAGTACTTCCATGAAACTAGTTTTTCATCACATCTTGAGCATTACTCCAGATCCAATATACGGTATCCAAAATATATAATTACTTGCAATGATTAACAGCTTGTGTTAATGTCAATGGAAAATATTAAATTTTCCTTAACGCAAGTTGTGGATCTTATCAACTTCTTTAGAAGTAATTTTTTACTGGGTTATAAAAGTTTATGAATACGATACAAATTATGTCAAGAGTTGAATTGGAAGTAGTGAAATCAAAGTAAGAACTCGCCATATAAGAATGAAGCTTTCTGTAAGCAGATTTTAAGTGCAACAATTACATTTTCGTAGTCGAAATCTGCTTCGTTTGAAACAGTACTTTTACTGAGTGTAATTTTTTTGAAAGTTTTTCTATAAAAGTAATAAAATTAGTAATTTATCTCAATTTGGCTCTTTAATTTCCATGTTTTCAAAAATCTTTAAAAAATATATTAATTTTTTTGAGTTTATGAAAAAGGAGAAACAATTATTAAGATTTTCGGAAGCGCAACTTATTCCACTCAATCTTTGGGCTCCATAAAAATGTAAATACTGGTATGTGCCTCGTCATTGAAAATGACGTTTCGTCCAAAATCGATATATTTTGCTGCCAAGGCCAAGTTTTTATGCTCGGCGAGAAATCGATCGCCTCGCTTTCTACACCTACACTTTTGATGTCAGTGGCGTCGGTATTGTTTACCAAACTGGTTATCTCCAATTCGACAGGCCATCAAATCAGCCTTAAAATAGAGCACAAATTTTGCACTAAATCTTGTTTTGATAAAAAAAAAATGTTTTATCATTTAGAGGTGCCGCCTAAACGCGCAACATTCAGACGAGATTTTATAGACCAGAACTATAGACCCATTTAAGAAAGAACGATTACAGGTCCAATTGTTTTTGAAATATTCCTTTAAAGTCTTGTAAATAAAAACTTTATGTACTTTTTTTAATGCTTTTGGCAGCTTTTTTTCTATTTTTCTAATGGAAGTTATTTATAATACTACACATATTTAGATCAAATAGAATTGAAATGAGAAACAATAATTAAAAATGAACCACATTTTCTTTACAAAAAGTTTTATTTATATTTTTTTTTCATTAAGATTTCAACCACAAATGAAAGACTTTAGCAGGACCATTTGATCTTTTTTGCTTGCAAAACACGCATAATTGTTCTTTATGTCTGAAGACTTTTTTGGCACACTGTTAAACTCGCTACGAATTATGAGCAAAAAATTTATTAAGGAAATCAAAAATTATTTTTATCTAAAGGTTTTGAATTCCAAGAAGCTTTTTCAATTGTGAAATATAACTGTCTTCGCCAGTTTATGTAAATTTTTCATAAATTTATGTAAAAATGTTTTACGAGTACAATCACTAAATTTAACAGAATAGTGATATAAAAAATATATTGAAATTCTTTGGATGAAAGTATACAATCTTATGAATTTTTTAAAGAAAATACAAACAATATTTGTAATTATTATCGGTTCATTAATTGGGTTTCTTGAATGCCACTGATGAAAATTAGTCGATTACATCCAGCCGCTTCATCGGTGGCGGCTGTTAAACGGAATTGAACTTCTGCCAACGATGTGTTTGTTATTATTTTACGATGAAAATTTTCAGAATTTTTCGTAAATGGATATGGAAAGTTTTTATTCAATTTTCTTTCATACTAGTCAGCTTGATAAAATTATTTAAAATAGAAAATCATTTATATTAAATGGAAATATTAACAGTGGGCATTTCATATGTCAAACTGGAAAGAATATTTAATTTGAATTTCCTTAGCAAAAAGAACACTGAAAATGGTGCCTACGGTCTATTTACAAACCAACTTTGACGTGGGATGGCGGAATATCGCTCCAAATACAAGCAAAGACACAACCTTCAATATTTAATTTGTTTTTGAACATTAATTTTTTTTAAACAAAATGCACTCCCACAAGCAAAAGCTACAATTCTTAAAAGCAAGAACTAAAAATCTTTTTTTAATTAAAAATATTTCTTCTATTTCCTTTTACTGTCGTTGTTAAAATTGTATGCTTCACATTTCGCTTAATAGACTTGTACTGTTTTAGCTCTTGATGTTGGTTATTTTTTAAATTTATTTTCTATCGCAGATAAAATGCTTGTCTGACCGACCGGCAGTGTTTAAAATATTTTTTTCTATTTTTAGTCTCTATGTACACGACGAATGTTTGTTCGTTGGTAAGATTTTTTTCTTTCTTTAATGCAACTTTTTCTGAGCTTTAGCTTTATTGTTGTTGTTGTTGCAGTTATTACTGCAGCCAGTTAAATTTACTGTTGCTGTTGTTGCTATTGCTCTTACTAAATTGCATTTGGCGCGCTTGAATGACCTTGAGCATGCTGTTTGATTTTATTATATTGCTTGTCTGTCTGTCTATCTGGTTGCATTAATGTATGTATGAATGTATGGTTTTATAAATGAATGAATGAACGTTGTTTCTTGTTATTTTTTTCTTTGGTTTTTGTCGAATACAGTGGACTCTTCATACTATGTACAGCGCCACTGTATGTTTCCTTATTTTATTAGATAGTATAAATTGCTGCCCATTCGTTGAAATCCTACCTTTAATTATGAAAAAGAGTTTTTCTAAAATTGTCTACTTCTAAAAATCGGGCTTGAAAACCACTATTTTGAAGACCAAATCTCGAATGTTTGCTTTTTGACCACAAATGGAGGTACTCTTAATGAAGAACGTGTTGATCGCAAATAAGAGTGGGTTTCGGGAACATATTCTGTGATTTCATTATAGCACATTCCACCGTATTAACGATAAAATAGTGAGACACACTCGACACTGCATCGATGCTACGGGAGTGAGTAAAATAGAGTTGACTACACTGCCGTCACACCGATGAGTCTATTCGATCTCTCCTGTACTCGGTCACATACCCGTACATGACTGAGACAAAAAACTAAAATTGTTGTTAAGGTACTCGGAACGGTAGCGATCTACCTCTATATCCCCTTAAATTCATATATAGTATATGTCTTCAGCATCCATATGAAGGATTTTGAATTCATCCATCCACATTTAGTATCGGCATAGCTTTCTCGCTTGAGGTTCCTCAAGTAGCTTTAACATGTTTCATAATTGACTTTGAAGTTCAAATAGTTTTATATGGATAAATCCGAAATCGTGGGACCCTTCTAATAGGAAATCTAATATTCGATACACCCAGTACTCGTCTGAAATGATCCGGTATCATACAAAATCGAGTAGAGAAAGTCGCATGAACGCCTACAAATAAATTTCCATGTGGATAATTATAGCTCCCCAATATCCGCTTAATATTTTAAAAAGGTTCCACTGTAAATTGTTGTTGATCATTGCAATATTATGCTGATTTTTCTCTGCAACGCTGCTGGTATTATGCCTTGTACGTATGTATCACTTTTCCAAGAGACTAAAACAAAAACCAAAAAGCATTCTGAGACGTAAGAACTGTTCTCCAAATATATGGCCTGTCCTTTTATCTGGTTGGGTCTTTAGAGGTTTGTGGTGCTCAAAATGTACCCATGACTTTATTGGTCATGCTGTTGCTGTAGTCAGTTTGGATGTATGATCAGTTTTTTTGTTGGTGGCAAGTACATTTGGTGGCACTTAAGTGCATGTATTGGTGGAGTATATTTTTGTTGTTTTTTTTCTTCTGTCGCGTGTTTAAATAACTTATATATTTTTATGAGATTTACCTAGTTTTGAGATTTTTTTGTTGCTGTTGACTGAAATAACAAATTCTAACATGGCTTAACAATTTTTTAGATTCGCTTTTTTACGACTGGCATCTCGTCTGTCCGATTACATAAAGATATTTGTATGAATATTTGCCATTTTCAAGTCAGGTTTCATTTGCTCTTTGTTGTGTTATTTTCTAATGTTTCTTAGATATTCTTGTCGACTTATGACAATGATTTCAGTGCAAATTAACGATTACGATTTTCTTGAAAGGACTTAATGGAGGCAGTTTTTACAACAACTTACTTTTTAGCAATTTAGGGAGCTTCCCACTCATTCCATTGGAATTAAGGATTGTATCTAATTTTTACAATTTGTCAATGTAAGTCATATCTTAGAAGTAGCAGTGAAGTGCACCCGACGTTGCACAACATTGCGATGTTCCAGTCAGCCAATAATGCTGACTGCACTAACGTCACCGATGGGCCTCTTTGCCCTCTCTTTTCCTCGGTCGATTAGCTTCAAAATAGACTTTGAAGCACCGGCCCATACATGAGTGCTGTATTCTATTTTGGGACGGACGTTGCTGATATAACTGGTAAGAAGATCGGAAGATGTGAAGTATCTTTTACACTGTCTTTGAATGCTTCTTTAGAGAAATGAAAAATGTGTTCAGTCCATCGACAGCCACACGGAATTTTCATGCCAAGAACATAAAGAGCTCGAGATTCTTCAATACTTATATCATGGTTGTCTTTCGAATACTCGTCGGCTAGATTACAAGTAGCCCTTGAGCAAATATGCTCATTCAGCTTGCTGGATGATATACCTGGTCCAGTGTAAGCAACACGGAATATTACATTTTTGAACTTTTTATTTATTTTATTGAAATCATCAATGTCCTGACAGCATATGAATTAACATATAACCTTTTTTAATTAAGCAACAATCAAACTGCGAAACTGTTTGGTTTGTCTGCAGAAATAACCAGGGCCCGACTGGAATCGAACCTGCGGCCTTCAAACTACTAGTCTAGTGCACCAGCCACTAGTTTACGATAGCAACCAAATCGTCTATTCACCCAGTTTTCAATATTTGGAGAGATGCTTGCGTTTCATCTGCCTTATGTGCAAGTGTCAATCGCAACCTGCGAACTATTCAGAATGTCCTGCCTGTTTTTGTTTCTCCCTTTTCGATTCTGAACTATATGTTTTGTTGTATCATTCATATCCGTCCCCCTTCTTCCTAGTATGTGTGAATCTATTTTTGTAGCACCCGCTATCACCAGCACTGCGCTTGCTCACACCGCAGATGATACACGTAGGACAGCTGCTATTTACACTGCCAACACTGCGATCGCGCTTTTCTTTAATTTCAATTTATAACACCAGATATGGATTCCATAAAGTTGGATCTCCTGGGCAAGTGTTTGCCATCAATCGGCTCGGCTCGGCTGCCTTCGTATCTTGGGTACCTTGTTAACAGTAGAGTGAATCAGATCATAATACTTCAGTTTCGAATTAGATTTAATTAGAGAAATAGGAGAATACTATTTTTTGGAAAATGCGAACACAATTTGAAACACAGACTACTCTCCCCAGCCCCTTTGTTTTGGTCAGTTGTTCAAAACACGATTTTAAAATCTTTGATTACTTAAGCAATTTGCTGTTGTTAGATTTGTTACAGATTCTGTTCATTTCCTGTCCACACATGCCGCCTAATCTAATGATTAACTACGACTATATTCGTCTGTCCGTCTGCCTGTCGTTAACAGTAAAACTTGCCACACACAAAAAGAAATATGTATATAAATAATAATAAAGACAACTACAAAAATCAAGGTATGGCTCGAAATGAACACGATTAGATTGTTGGATGAATGAATGATTTAAAAATTGTTGTATCTGTGAATGAGTGAAACGACCCACACAGCCAAAGTCAGTTGTCATGCAGGCCCATTGATTCAACTTTATCAAATAAATGTCAAGAAAATAACCTTGTTTTTGTTTTTTAAATTTATTGATATTTGTTCATTGTCAAAATCCTACAACAATTATGATAATTGTCTAAAAGAAAAACAAATCACACAAATAAAAGTTACGAAACGTTAGAAGAAAATAGAAGAGATACCTTAAATTTTTGTTATTTGCATGCATCGTTACACACATACGTGCAAATTTGCTGCAGTTTTGCTCAAGGATCATTAACAGGAGTACGATTTATTGATTTATTCATTTATTTAAGTCTATTTATAAAACATCCTTTCAGACGAACACATTAAATTAATAAATTGAGAATTGTAAAGTATAGGCATCCTATAAATATCCTTTTAAATTCCGAAAAAGACATACTTGAATCGAAATTATTAGAATATGAACGAAGTAAAATAAAAGATTCATTTAGAGGCTCATTCCTGGCAAATTTATTCCATGAATGTTTGTATGGAAAAAGTTATATTTCTTCCTTAGTGTTCTTATCAGGAATAGGAAATTCAATAAATTGCAATAAATATGAAACAAATAATTGCAATAAATATGAACATTGACAAATCGATTAAAAAGATTTAGCGAAGATCTATTCCATCTTATATCATGGAAATCGAAGCGCATTTATCTTGAATTTGTTCAATACAGTGTTTATATACAATGTGGCGCAAAGTAATGTTATAATTTGAACCGGCTGCCATTTTCGCAGATGATGCCAAATGTCACTATAACATTGACATTTATGATATAGAAAATCAGTCGTCAACAAGCCATGGAGCGATATACGCCTCAAGAGAGTAGAATTAATGTTAATGCTTATTTGACAAATTTTCAATCTGTTGTTTTAACGCAGCGTGAATTTCGTCGTCGTGTTAAATGCACTAAACGTTTGGCTGAGCGCCTGGTGCAAACTGGATCCACTACGAAAATTCGCAAGAAGTGAACGACCTGCACAAAATTAGCCATCAACAGACGTTCGTTGCAATGAGTTTTGGTAAAAGATTTGAAAATAGTTCCCTACAAAGTGCAAACTGTTCACGAATTTCTGCCTTCTGAACGACGGACAAGTTGAACTTACTGACATATTCTGTTAAACTTGGTGCAAGAAAAGAATGATTTTGTACCAAAAATCATAACGATTGACGAAGGCGATTTCTATTAACAAAAAAAAAATCGCGTTTCTGCGGCACAGAGAATCCGTATGAAAATTATGAGGAACCACTGTATCCCCCCAAAGTGACTGATGTAATGATTTCAACTGTAAATGGTGAGCGTTACAAGCAGTTGCCAAACGTTGTCTCAATTAATCATCGGACAATGATGGATGTTTTGAGACACCGATTTTCAGGTCGATCTTCCGTTTTGGAGATTTGCACTTGTCGTCCAGATCTAACAGCACCAGACTTTTTCCTTTTAAAATCTCGCGTTTATCACAATAAAAACACGGATCTTGCAAGTCCTGAAAGGTAACACTGAAGATTATTCGCTAGTAACAATTCAAAATGCTGTAAAACGAGTGCAATTATGCATCAACGTATGAGGTGACCATTTGAGCGATATAATTTTTTTGCAATTAATGTCATCAATTTTACACTGTCAAATAAACTTTTTATGAAAATAGAGCTTTCGTCATTTATAATAAAACCTCAACATTACTTTTCCCGGGAAATAGTGAAATTGTAGACTTCCCGATTCCCGGGAATTTTTATCGGTAATCCCAGAAAATAAGGTAGACTTAAAATCCATTTATATATGTAAGTGTTTAGTGAAAGAATTTTTTTAGTTTCTGGAAACTTTGTATGAAAAAAATAAAAATTGTCTGTCGGAGGAGTCGATTAATATTGATAAAAATTTTGAAAATATGTATAAATTTTTTTACTAAATATGTATTGCTGTAATACCTGATTTCATTTTATATTCAATATGTTCATAGCGAACATAAATTGTTTCTTGTTGTTGTTTTTTGTATTAAAGGCTTCTAAGGCTACTATGTATGTCTATGTATGTATTTCGTGATTTTCATATATCGTTAAATTCTCATATTGTAGTTGAAACTTTCTATATTCTCGCATGCATACGAGGTTGAGTGCTTTCAAAAACAAACTTTTTAAAGTCCACTGATGAGTTGGCAAGCGATAGCAAAATGTCAAATAAGTATATAAATGGCAAAATGCCATGAATTTCATACCACGTTTTTTTCATATAAATTTTTCACAGCATTTCATATGTAATTTTGAACGGAATACTGGGCTTAGCTTGAAAATTTTCGTTGGTTACTCTTGTAGTAAATGTTGTAGTAAAAGAGCGATTTGCTTGTATACATGTGCATATGTGCATACACATACATACATATGTATGTACATATGTTGCTGTACAGATATAGTGCGATTGATATTTAAAATATTTCATTACCTAAAGATCCAGTTCCGAAAAATGAAATGAAAATCCAAAGAAAAATTTTTATCTTCTAGTGAGTGTCTACTATCTACATACATACGTACATAATATTCTTGTTCATAATTTACCGTACGTTAACCTTTACACAAAAAGTGGCATAAATGAAAAAAGTTAAATCTACTGTAAAAAGGAGAAACTCCATTCAACACATTCATTTTGCCACCCAGAGTCTCGAAGTTTCGTTCAAAAGCACTTAATTATCATTAACAATAAACGGCCGCTGTCGGAATGAAAACTATTCACATTGAAATTAAATTAACAAAGTACAGCTAATAAATAACGGTAACTGCGAAGGAAGCGGTTACAACAGAAAGGGGAAAAAATTATGCCAAGAAAATGTTAAAGAAAACAAATTTAAAAAAAATCGAGAGATGGAAAAAAGCAACATCTAAATTACAGACATTTCTTCAACGAACTAAATAGAACTAACAAACCGTTAATACGCCATATTACAACAAAAGCATTAAATGACGACAATAGCAATAACAACAAGAACAGCTATTAACCTACGAGTTCCTAAACAAAAACAGTAAAACGTGAAGAAGATTCATCAAATAGTAAAAATGTTTTAAATAAATATATAAATAAATTACATACCAACACACCGTGTGGCAAAGAGTCACAAATACGTTTATATATATGTATATACATATGTACTGTGTAAAGTTGTATACATATACTTACATACATACATATGTATGGATGTGTATTTTAAAGTGAAATTTTACATAAAACTAGGAGAAAGAATCACTACATGCCAAGGTAGCCCATAGATACGAGTACATATGTACATAAATAGACAGAGGAGCGAATTGAAACAGTAAAACTTAAAAAGTTATTAAATAAAAACTCAAAAAGAAACCCTCAAGCCATTCAAATCAGAGCCAAGTTTGTTGAGCATGTCGCCGCCAGCCACGCTTAGGAAAGAAAAACCGAAAGAAATACCTACAAACTGCAGCAAAAATCAAAAGAAAAACCAAGAAAAAAAGGCAGAGCCAAAGTCAGCCTGATTATGTGACTGACGACAGTGGCTGGGGTACGATTTCGAAAGTTTTGCTGTAAGAAAAAACAAAAAATAAATACTCGTACAATAAAAAAAGCAAAAACAACCACAAATAAAACGTCAACGACGACAGTTTGTTTGTTTTGAATGCTGACGAAGCTTGACAACTTCAAAAAGTGTATGCATGTGTGTATGTACTCGCATGTAAGAATGCATGTAATAGTGTCCGTGTATGTAAAGTTGGTCAAATATTATAAGTATATGCTTGTTAACACATTTTTACACATACATACATATACAGTTACACACACACACACACACAAACAGATCTGGACACTCAACTAACAGTGATAATAATATTAAATCAGCAGCAATATGCATCTAACAAAAAATAATAATAATTTGAATTATTGAAATGCATTGCACGGTGGGACAGCATTAAAATAAATGCGAAACTTCATATCACTATTAATTCGTACTGAAGTACTAAATTATCATTTGCTGACATTTAGAACATAAGACTCACCAAAAGCAATTGGATTAAAATAAATATGAATTTGTTATTTATTTGGTAAACCTTAAAAGCATTCTATGGAGAAGGATTTAAAAAAAAAATAAGAAGTTGGGTACTACAAAATTAATGTTGTATAATAATTATAACCACAATTAATTCGTACGTTATATTCAAGCTTAATTATTTATAATTTATATCATCTTTCGCGTTAATCAAGTGATTTATTCCTTTACCGTTTACCTTTAATAAATATTATGATCACTTGTTTACCATATTTCTGGTACTTTTTCTCCAATTCTGAAATTATTCTTTGGCATTCTTTTCTGACACATTTTCTCATAATTACGTCTACGGACTCTATCAAAACCTATCGAAGTAAAATCTACCTTGGTGTTGTGGTATTAAGAAGGAAAAATTAACAATATTGTCATATTAAACATTGAAAAGCACCCGGACCCGCCTTCAGAGTTATTAAAATATGGTAACGAACCCATTATCAAGGCTCTGACCTCCATAACAAGGAAACCATCTCGAACAGCCTGAAGGAGGCAATACAGTAACTGTAGAGGCATCACTTTTTTAATACTGTCAATAAACTATTATCGTCGCTGATTCATCAGCGTATACCTGCCGCTATGGAAACTATCTTATGGTAGTAATAAGCAAGTTTGAGCCCGGTTGTCGATCATATAAATACTATTCGCATTATCATCGAGCAATCGATCCAATTCAACAGCAGCGTTTATTTAGTGTTTGCAGATTTTGAAAGTACTTTCGACATGGTGTTCAAAGCATCAATCTGAAAAATATTGTATAGCAAGGAAATCCCATCAAAAACAGTTCATTTTATTCTCGAGCTATACAGAAATTTCAAATGCAAAGTTCGATATAAAGGCGAAGAAAAATAGGCCTTTGAGCTCAGCACATGTATAAATCAGGGCTGTTTTTTCTTCTCCCACATTTTCTATGCTGCTGGACTCTGTTTTTCAACAAACAAACAACGAACCACTACATGGCAGGCGTGGAAAATTGATATCGACTACGCAAACGATAACTGCCCTATTGCGCTTCGCTTTGATAAAGTTGACGTGAAAATAAATGTAAGGAAAATCTGTTGTATGGAAATACTGCTGTAAGGAAAAAATCTTATTAATAATACAGAACCGCTAATTAAGGTTGTATAATCCTTCTCGTACCTCTGCACTACAATTTACAAAGATGGAGGCTCAAGTGCTGATATCACCAACAGAATCAGCAAGGCCCAGACCGCATTCCATTCCCTGCACATAATGTGTAGAACTAATAATTTTAACACCAGCACAAAGCTAAGAATCTTTAACCGCAGTATCAGATCGGTAATTTTGTATGGAGTATAACACTTGGAGTATAACACAACCCACAATCAGGAAATTACAATCCTTAAGACAATATTGCGAATTTTTCGGCCAAATTGGATAACTATAGGGTGTTTTTTATTGAGGTATAGAACTTTAAGTTGGCATCACTTTTTTAACTGGCGGCCATTTTGTCAGCTGTCAAGTGATTAATATTTAGTTTGGTTTGCCATTTCATCATGAACAGGTTGACAAAAGAACAACGCTTGCAAATCGTGCAAATTTATTTCGAAAATAATGGTTCAGTTCGCGAAGTTTACCGCAAGCTCCGTCCATTTTATGGTCGACATAATCGTCCATCAGAGCAATTAATTCGGTTAACCTGTCAATTGGCCACCAAGATCGTGTGATTTGACACCATTGGATTATTTTCTTTGGGGATATGTGAAGTCGCTCGTCTACGCCAACAAACCAGAAACGTTAGGGGACTTGGAAGCCAACATTCGTGGCGTTATTGCCAACATACGGCCCCATATGCTCGAAAAAGTGGTTGAAAATTGGACCTGTAGAATTGGCTTTATTCGAGCCAGCCGCGGTGGCCACATGCCCGAAATCATATTTAAACGTTAATGGCATAAAATTATCCTTCCAATAAAGCCAAATTAATGGACATTAAAAAGATTTTCTTGTGTTTTATTTCAATTCGAAGTTCTATACCTCTAAAAAAAACACCCTATAGTAAGAAACTGATTTTGATCGCTAATTGTACCCTATACCAATTGAAACCGAAATTTGCAGGCGCAAATGGACCTGGATTGGTCATATTTTGAGAAGAATATAGAACAAAATTACAAGACATGTACTAGATTGGAACCCGCAGAGCTATAGAAATCTTGGGAAGCCTCGCAAAACCTGGATAAGGTTTATAGACTAGAAAGTTCTCTACCTATGCCCAAGAAGAAAATAACAATTTGATACTTTTCCTAAACAGAATAAAAATGGATTCAACACATACTTAACTACAGCATTTATTAAACTAAAAGCTGCGATGCATATATGCGTACTCGGTTTCTAAGCAAAACTGCCAGACGCATTTATGTACGTCTACTGTACGGACTACTCTACTACTGCAGTCAAAAACAAGAAAATATCGTAAGCCCAAACCAGAAAGGGATACAGAAAGATCTGAAGGCATTCGTCATAAGATCCTCGTAACTATTTCTAAATGATTAGAATGTTGAATCGAATTAGGAAACTCAGAGTTTCATAAGAATTTGGGACGATTTTCCGTCATCCCACGTCAAATTTGGTTTGTAAACAGACCGGTTTCGGCTTTGTGCCATCTTCAGTGTTCAGTGTTCTTTTGAGAGAACACTGAAGATGGCACAAAGCCGAAACCGGTCTGTTTACAAACCAAATTTGACGTGGGATGACGGAAAATCGTCCCAAATTCAAACAAACCCCGTCGGAAGAAAAACACAAAAATCAGTTTCATAAGACCCTACATAATAGAATTAAACAGTTGAAACAGTTGTCGCGGAAACTTGCAATAAATATAGAAAAAAAGTAAATGAAATCGTTGAAAAAAATCGCTAAATAGACATTAATAAACAGGTTGATTGGTTTCATTTGTCCAAATGTCACGCTGGCAGGCAGGCGACCAGATACATATGTAAGTATACAATAAAAAGAATGAAAAAAAGCTTGACGAACTAATAAATGTGTTCATAAATAATCACAGAAACAATCAGTCATTCCGGCCGCCGCCATGCTTAACGGAAGCATTACAAAACTGCAACTTTACAAGAAAGACAAAACAAACAAAAACAAAAGTAAGCAACGCAACAACTTTGCAATGACGTTGTCACCGTTGTCTGTTGAGAAATCTAACTTACTTAATTCTAAATTAACTTGAATCGTCATTCGGCTCAGAAATCTACCTGTTACAACAAACTCACATACACACAGACGCTCCCCACCAACTCGCTCACTGGAAAAAAATGCTACAACAAAAATAAAACCGATTCTTTAAGCTCTTTAGCGAACGCAGCAGCAACACACACCAATGCATACATACAACATACAAATATACGATCGCTTACATTTCTTTAACTACAAACATATTTGTCCATCTGTCTGTCTGTCTGTATTGTATGGTACCCAACAAAATGTCGTAAAAACTTAAGGGTACCGTTATTACACAGCTAAACAAACAAAACATTCACACCCATCAATATTCCACACACCGATCTGTTCTACTCACACACATTTGCAGCACAAAATATTAAAAAAAAAATACCAATAAAATATTTCATTTGTGGCTGTTGTTGCTGGTGTTTTGTTTGTGTGTGTGTGTATGTGTGTGTTTTGTAAACGTTAATATAGAAGAAGGCTTAAATAGGAAATATTTTATGATTTTATGCTGAGTTTACAACAATGGCAAGAAAGAAGTGTATGTAACCAACAATAGAGCAGAGAAGAAAGGAAAATAATAGCTTTTGTGATCATAGAAAACCTACAAGTGTCTCCTAACAAAAATCTCAGATACAGTGGGGCTAGCTAGAACAAATAGCGATAAAGCAATAAATACTTGTATACCAGGGTCTGTCTATTTATAAAGGCTATCGCAGCTCTACACGAACATAATAATACAAAAAAAGTGATTTTGTTTGTGTAAAAAATCACCCAACTTTCAACAGCTGACTACAATATAGGCCCTCAGGGATGGTGAAATTGCCACATATCAATTTTATTTTGTACTGTTCGAAGTTGTATCACATACAACTGAGATAATTCCTAATTTGAAGCAATTTATTTGATTTTTTTTTTGTATATTATATACACAACTGAAGTAAAATTGTATATGGCGACAAATTATAGTTGAACATGATAAAAATAATGCAGTTTAAAACAATTGTAAGAGATATGTATTTTAAGTTTTAAGAGCGAACTTAATTTTCAAATCAAAACTCCAAAATGAAATAAGTAAAAGGAAAGTGCAGCATTATTATTAGTAAAAGCTATTTTAAGAGAATCACAAAAATTATGATAACACATATATTCAGTTCATACCTCTTACTAATGTCGAAATGAGAACATTTCAAAATAATTCATGCATTAGTGACTTTAAGACAAAAGTTGCTGAAAGAAATAATTAATTCATGTATGTAATGAGAGTTTTAAAAATTCTAAGCAGAACTACGATTTCCATCCCTGCATTTCATTTGCCTTTGTTTATAAAACGAAATGCAAAGTACTCAAACATTAAAGAAAATTGTATGTATGTAAGTATGTTGTCAAAATCTTGCAAATATTACGCAGAAGTTAATTGGCACTACAACTTCCATCCCTGGCATGTATTTTCCGTTGTTTGTTCACACGTATGTACATATTTCCACTCGGCAATTTTAAATGCTCAAGTTTTAATTCAAACGGAGGAATACCTGTTTTTCATTTTCCATTTTTCTCCAAGCTGAATTAAAACTTGCGCAATTAAAATTGCAGAGTGGAAAAGACGTGTTATAAAACACAATTCACAGTACTTGGACGTTGAAGTAAATTGGTCGAAAATAAAAGGAAGTCCTTGTAGGTAAGAAAAGCCACATGGTATCATCAACTTACGAACAAGGACGAGCTTTAGAATAATTACGCTCAAGAAATTGGGTGATCTTTTAAAAAAAATATTGATTTAAGCTAAAGTGAGGCACCAAGAATAACGAAGATTTACTAAAATTCACAAACTTATATTTGTATAATACTTTTTGATATTGCTACAAGATTCTAAGACTTAATTCGCCAAGTTGTGGTCTGCGAAAGGCCGAATTCCTGTATAGCGACGCGTAATCGACTGACTCGTATTCTCTTGCACACTTTCACGGGCAGCATCGATGTTTTCAGCAAACCATCGTTTCCATGGATTACTAAACCAGTAGACTCAACTGTATCCATTACACTGCGAATAATCCTTTCGGTAGGTAGGCATCCGTAAAATTGATGAAGCGCGAGGAATGTTGCCTGAACAGAACACTCACTTTGATAAAATAATTGTATCATTTGTACGAATTGTTGGGCGCAGCAACTACGCTGATTTGGCAAAGCAGACTGAATAAATGGCAGCTAATTTGACAGATCAACATGCCCGTTATCAAACTGTTAAAGTTTTCAAGTCCATATAAAAGTTTCTAAAAATGCATTTGTGCTTGTAATGGTTTAGAAATTTCGGAATCGTCTTACTAACGATTGGAAAATGAAACTATACTCATTTATTTTTGCAACGGTGAGAGAGAAAGTGTGGCTCCAACACAAAGTAATTGTCAGTTATCTTATATCTGACAAACTACAAAGTTACTATGTGAACAAAGTGCGTTTTTGAAGGGTTTACATATCACCCATAAAAACAAATTATTAATTATCCTTAATCTTGAAAACCACAATAGTGATACTCTTTACGTTTTCTGTAGATGTATTTGAGAATAAAGTGCATTGTCAAGGCTGGTGGTGGAGACAAGTGCTCCCCACTAACTGAGTCATACAATTCTAAGGATTAACTTTAGAGTTGCAATGCATAGAGAGAAACAGGATTAAGGAGGAAGTTATTTTCTTATCAGTAGAGCTACAATAGCGAGAGAAGTTTTCATGCTGGTTTCTTTGAAAACAAGGATCGTAATAAGAAACCATAATTGGAATAAATATTTATATGGTACTTTATAATGAAATTTCTTATTTCGGGAATGCTTCTCACTTATCATTTGAATAATTAGGAAGAAAAATAAAATCGATTCATATCGAATACAAATTGTTTGTTGTGCAGTTTATATTAAGACATTCTTTGTCATTCTCACATACATAAGTATGATTGAATTCTCATATTGTATTTGAAAGTTTTTGTATAAACAAATGAACCTTTTGAAATTCCCTGAAAATTTGATACGCACCTATGAAATATCGATATATGATTAAATAAACTCACAACAAGAACAATCGAGGTATATAATTTTAATTATAAATTTTTATTATTTGATGAAAGGGTTATCGAAGCACACAGGGTGTGGCCATACAATTTTACATTATGGATATAAAATGCTCACATTTAGATTTCTCATTAGCGTTTTTTTATATTGAAATTATTATTATTTAAAGCTGAATTTGTTTCAACAACAATAGAAAATTTTATAATTATTCGCTTGATACTTACCAAAAATAAGCAATCGCTCTGATTTCGTATCGCCATAAAATTGATAGGCACAAAATAATATCAAAAAATTTTGTGATTCAGAGGATAATGTCCCCGAATATGTCATCAAATAACTTGTGATTAAGTCCTGGAATAAAATAATCTGAACAACAACTACTAAAATAACTTTCGCTCGGTACCACTGTTTCTTTAAATTTGGATGGAACGAACACAATAATGGCTCGCAGGCAACAAAGAGGAGCCATGTACGTGTATGTAATCACGTCTACTGCTTAAATTTTTCAAAAGGGTGTAGACAAAATTTGACATTAAAATAAACTTCTTTTGTTATTAAAAAAAAAGTCGAACAGAAAAAAAATCATAATAGAAACTTGTCTTGTATCAAATACAAACGGTTTCAATGAGATCATCTTACCAAATAGGAAACAGAACAAAATTAAAATCACTGCAAAAGCGATAAAACTTTTTAAAACATTAAAAAAATAAATAAATCCTCAGAAAATTAATTTGTTTTAAGTGAAATCAAAAGAAACTAGAAAACAAAAAGTTTAGTCAACTAAATGGAACATGAATAGAGAAAAGAATGGAAGAGATTTTATATTTTTGTAGTCCCAGCAGGTGAGAATATATAGTTGGCAGGGATGGGAAAGCGTACAATGACAATTTAATTAAACATGATCACATATACGAGACTTTTTGTAAAATTCAGTTACAAAACAAAAAACCTCCACCTGACACACTTTTTGTCACAGTCTGTGGTCTTGGCTTTAGAAGTCATCAAAATATTTCACACGAATTTTTAAACAATTTTTCAAATATTCTTAAAACTACAATATTTTAAATAAATGTTGTTGTCTACAAATCACATCGCCTTGAGTTAAAATGGTATAAAGCAATTCAACAATAAAGTCTGCAAAAATACACTCATTTGCAGCAGTTGCAAAAGGCACTTGTTGTTCTCTGCTCGTAAAATATAGAAAAATTGTTCTGCTCAAAGGCTCTGAGCGCAAAGTATTCATTTCTTACTCTTTCACAAAAAGTTTCTGTCATACTATGTTTTCTTATTTGCTCTTTACCTCGTTGGTTAATGATAAATAGTTAATAGATACATACACACAAACATGCCTACATACACAATAGATGTTAAATTGTCTGTCCGTTTGCATTTAAAGCACAAGAAGTATCTTTCAAATACAATACACTGGATTGAGTACGTGCATGTGTGTGTATGTGTGCGTATGGGTTTTGCGCTCCATTTCTCTCCTATAAAAATTTTTTATATTTACATATGTATGTATGTATGAATGCATACATGTTGTAAGTAGATTTTATTAGCGAAATTGAAGTTTTTATTTTTGTGCCTCCATACAACAATATGTTGTAACTGTTGTGTTGTTTTTTACCTATTTGTTGTTGGCTCAATTTTATTGCCACTATTTTGTATTATTAATATGCCTTGTAGTATATTTTCCATGCCATTATTGTGGTTGTTGTAGTCTAGGAATTAATTTCAATCAAGGAAAACCCCATTTTTGTAATGTTTTCCATACACACATACATACATGCATGCATATAAAACAATCACACAGATACACACTTTATTCATACTTGAGGCGCGTATAAACACGCACACACACACACTGAAAAAATACTCATTTCGTTGAAAAACAATGTTATTTATAGTTTTAGCTTTTTCTATTAGTTTTTCTTTTAATACAATTTGAATAGAAAAGGGTATTTTAAAGAAAGCACTTTAAAAGAATGAAATCATTCATAACATGAGAGCTTGGTTTGTATAGAAACATTCTAAACCTACTATGATTATGTATTTGTTGTAATTCATATGAAATATTGAAATTCTCATATTGTATTTGATTTATGTGGCATAAACATCCGAGGTTGAATGTTTTCAAACTGCTTAAACTTCACTGACGATTTGGCTTTAGCAACCAATGAAATGCCGGCATATAAAGAGCTAAAGCCACAACAAACTTTTGATTTTTTCTATGCGTTTTGCAAAAGCTCTAATTGTTGCTAACGATTAGTTGGGGAGAATATCGCAAATAATGAATTTCAATTTTAAATATTTACTTTATTTTAAGACCACATTTTTGCAATATGACGTCAGAAACCATTTTTTACTGGGATCTAGTTAAAAGTAATTCATCATTTTTCGGAAAACTTTACTGATTTTTAATGAAAAAAAAATTTATCATTGCAATCCGGTAACAATTTTTGGCTTATATTTTTTTTAATTACAAACTGTAAACAATTTTAGTAAATTTTTAAAATTCTAAATATTATTTCATTGATTTTTTTAAGATTGAAAGAAAAAAACACTGGGATGTTATTTTTTATCAAATGTTTAAATCCTCAAGGCGAGACAAATCTGAAAGTTTTATTTCATAACTGACACTTTTAAAAGAATTCAATTAGCCACCTTTTGTTTAAAAGTCTAACATTCTAACCACTTTGTCCGCATAGAAAAGTAATTAGATCTTTATTTTCACTCAAAGATTAATGTGTTTATTCTGGATTTTAGATCAAAATTTCCCTTAGAACGAGTAAAACTATCCCATGATATTCCATTTTTATGTAATTAAACTCAATAAAGTTTTAATATGAACATATTTACATCTTGCAACAAATGCGGCAATTTTCCCCTATTCTCCTTTAAAATTGCTTCGAAACTACCGTCATATTTAGGCTTGTGCTTTTTTCGAAAAACTTATTTTTTCCATTATGTTATTTAATATCTTTCTCAAGGTGCATTAATGAAAAAGAGGTGCAACCAACTCTACAATAAAAAACTCGGTTGATTTTCAAATTAAATATTGGAAAAAAATTTTAGATAGATACACCAAAATAAAAGTTTAATTTCTTTTAATAAAATAATTTATTACAAAAAAATTCGGAATAATCAAAAAATTTAATTGTTTATTTAAAAAACAAAAAATTATCAACTTTATCCTGTGGTATTATTTTGAGTTGAAGAAAATATCATGAATCATATTATGATTATTAGTCTCTCATATATTTCTATCAAGTTTTAATATTGTTCGTATATTTGGGGTCAATGTAAATCAAGTTTAATGAACCTTATTCCATTTATAGTGTGTGTTTTTAAATTTAAAAGCTCTAAGCTCTCTTTTCAGAACTACCCAAGTATCGTATAGAATTAAAGTCCATTGAAAATGTGCGATTTTTTAGAAATAACAGCAGCTTTTCACTTCACTTAGAGGATCTATAATCTTTGTCCTGCATAAAGTGCCAAATTTCAAGGACATTTCTTATCCTGTAAATGGAAGCGTTTTGCTTAGAAGGACGTTCAGATAGTTTACAGTGGCAATTTACTTCTGTATTCAGACAATTGACCATATGCCAGACGTGGAAAACATGATCTTATCATCAGCGAGCAGCATTTTTGTTGCAAAATCTTTTCTGCGTAGCCAGCATCCAAATCTTAACTGGCGGAAAGATGTACAAGAGACTTCGTGTGTGAAGGCAAATATAAATTTAATTAACAGAGAACAAAATTATATTTCTTTTAGCAGAGCCAATTCCGCAGTTAACAGAGTTCTGTTAAACGACTAAAAGCTGTAATAGATTTAAGGAAATTTTTGCACAATTTTGATTGTCGATCCAGATCCATCTTAAGCAACATATGGAAAAGGTACTCCAAAGTACACGTGTTAAATGTAAAATAAAAGGAGTGCAAAAAAAACAATAATAAAAACCGACCTTTTCTCGTAATGGATAAATAGCGAGGGGCAGGTATATCCCACAAATGGTGCCCCAGACGGTTCTTTAAGGACAGTGCAAGGTTGGATTTCTGGATTAGTTTTTGGACTTTAGAAAAATAAATTTGTTAAAATATGGCTTTGAACATTTTTCTCGAAAGGAATAGTGACCATTATGCTGAGGGCGTTGTGATATGCGCGTCAGCTCATTCTAAAAATATTATTTCAAACTACGTTTCACTATAATATTGTTATTACATGGATAAATAAGTACATAAATTGCAGTTATCAGTTTTTATATTTCGTTTTGTTATTGCTGTTGTTATTGTTGATGTACTTAGACCCAGACACCACATAGTACAGTAAGCCAAACCTATTTAGAGTCCTTGAATGCCGTCCAAAAATTTTTAAATATCTTAAATCAATGTTGGATGTACCAATTACAATGCAATAAATAATTTAGAAATACAAATTTATTTAATAAAATATATTGCATGTTGTGGCTTTAGCTGTTTAAGTATATGCCGACATTTCAGTGGACTGTAACAAGTTTCAAAACATGCAACCTCGCATACTTATGAAAAAAACAAACGAATACAATATGAGAATTCTCTAATGTTTATGATTATTGCAAAATACATAATCGTTGTAGTCTTAGAAGAATGGTTTTATACAAACAGCACAACAAACAACTTATACTCAATGTAAGTCTATTTCATTCTTCTTGCAACACGTATACAATTAAAACTATAATTGTTTTTAGCAAATGAGTTGGAGAAAATATGCCAAAAAAAATTATATATTTCAATATTACAAATTTATTTTATTTAAAATCTAAACGATTTCGTTTAATTTTTCTATTCATTTATTTTATATAATTTTTTTTCCGAAAAAGAGAAACATTATTTTCACAGAATGGTCAAACTTTCGTCAAATATTTCTATGGTGGCTATTAATTTCGTTTTCCTAATATTTACCATGAAAAGGATTTTGTGGCTACACTCTACGGCAAAGTAATATTTTCCCATTTGTGTCAAATGTTTCTGTAGTGTGTATTTACACTATGCATTTTTTCGTGAAATTTGTTGCATGCAAGTTTATCTATTTGCCATTAGAAGATGGAGCGAAATGGTTTAGGTAATTGATGTTGTAAGAAAATCGTATGGAATTTCATGAGCTGTCAGTTTTGCTGTCCCGTTTGCTCGAATATTCCCCCTATCAGCGAGCGAATAAAAGAAGTTGCATGCAACAAATATAATTTTTTTATAAAAAAAAATTTTGTCTCATAAGAAAAAAAATTATTTCATTTCATATATACTCGTAGGTATCTCTAACGTGCTTTCTAATATTCTGATTGTTAAACATTATTCAACACATTTTCAAAACTATTCGTCTAACATCATCGAACAGAAAACACATTCCACAATATTTTTTTCCAAATTAGAAAATCTATTCTGAGGCATTTACATGTTGTTTTATATACTCGTATTTGTGTACATTCAAGCTGAACCCTTCTGTAACATCCCATTTGCTTCGAAATTTTTTTAAATTTCTATTTAAATTTTTCTAAAAAGTTTTCATGTTTCAGCTAAAAAAAATAGTTTTCCCTCCATAATAATTTCAAGTGAATTAGATAAACACTCGCTCGACTCACACACACAAACTGGGCGAAAACCAAAACGCTTGTTTGCAGATGTGTATGTGTAATGTATCTGTATCTTGAAGTTTGTTGTCGTACTTTGTTTGGAATTTCCCTCTCCACTGCCAATCCCGTCCCTTTTGTTATATTTAGTTACTTTATGGGCCCCAAAGCAAACCAAACCAAATGTTGTTGTTGTTATTTGTTGGAATAATAAATAGTTTTACATTGTTGAATTTCTGTCTGTCCATATATTTGTCTATCTGTCTGTATGTCTGCATGCCCGTCCGTCTTTGTGTTTGAGGAAAAAAAGGAGAGTTAAGAAAAGCTGTGAGTATTGGTGGGGCCCCAAGAGCGTTTGTGTTTTGTTTTTTTTTGTAATTTCGTGGAGGAAAACAAAATTGAGGTCAAATTTAATTTGTTTCTCCAAGTCAAGACAACAAACGTTTTCTTTACATTAAAACCAGGCATATATTAGTTGTACATAAAATACATATTTTTAAATTTAAAACAAAACTTCCATCCAGCAAATTATTTGAAATAACTGTCAGAAAAAATGTGGAACTTTCTTATCGCATATTTTTCATTTTCCGCTATCAAAAAACCATTTTCGAAAACTGAGCTTTCATCAGATCGGCACTTTGAGATCATACGAAGCAATTCTGAATATTTTTTTCAATGATGTCCGTATGGCAGTAAGAATGATTTTTTTCATTTATTAAGTGAAATCCTCCGAAGACGCTGGCACTTCGAGTTACTAGGAATGTGGGACTTTAATCAACCCGATACCGTAAGGCTCGCGTCCCTCAGTAACTACCGAAAAGTTTCTGTTGCATAGTACGAAACGTATCTGGCTCCATCTAAACTCCTACGACTCCTCTCAGAACGATTTACAGAACTCATAGAGAAGAAGTTAGCGCCTTGATTACAAAGCAATTTATGACTGAAAGCTGGAGAACGATCCCTTTTCTGTTCTAACAACATCATCAATTATTCTGATGTAGAGTAAAGATTTAAAAAGAATTAAGCTCTCTCTCTCTCTCTCTCTCTCTTCTCATTTCTTCACCTGTCCTCTATACACTATCCCTTTCCCAATGAAGTAACACTAGGCATTAATTTCTTGAGTGTTACTTCTTTTAAAAAAGTATCCTCAATTTCACAAGGAAAACCTAATTTTCTTGGCTATCAAACTCCTCTAGATTCGCTCTCTCACCCCTGGCCAAAAATGGAAGTCATTCTAAAAGAACAACATTTTCATTGCTTCCAAAGATCCCATAGTGCATTTTTCAAACTACCTGGGAAGTCAAGTTGACAAAACTTTAATTAAAAATTTTAATAGCTTCTGTAAATCTGGGAAACTGAAAACGCTATTTTTCTTTAATCAATAAGTGATAAAATTACTTTCACATCAGGGAAAAGAAATCGCAACCACTGGCAAATTTGTGATAAATATCTAATCCTAATGTAATAGAAAAATTATTTCCATTGCAAAAAACATGTGCAACCGAAACTTTTCTCAATATAATGAAGACAGCTTCAAAGTCTGTGAATGGGAAACAAAGAGGAGAACATCTTACAATGACAAGCCTGTTTCAAAATCATTGGAAATTATCCAAAGTTTCACTACTTCTGGATGCTATTCTCAGCATTTTCATTACTTACTTGGAAACTCTTTTTTGATTGGATAGTGACCTAAAGCAGCCATACCTGTTAAGCATTTGCTTCAGATAACAGTCCACATTGCTATGGGCTCTATTGAGATAAACCACAATATTTGGAATTAGGGTGCATGCCCATTTACCTCTAGCAGAAGCAGACAACATGACTCTGCCATTCAGCAACAAAGACACTTCTCACCCTTTGCCCAGTTTGGGCAAAGTTTGTTACAAACAAATGTTTATTCATTAATAGTAAGTGTAGAAAAGAAATCGGAACCACCAATACCAAACTCGGGCAAAGCGAATTGACAACAGCTGGCCTGGCCGCATCACTGCAACAGAAAAGCAACAGGAATTTTGTTTTTGGAAACTACCAAATAGATGTCAAAATTCTTTTGTAAAGAAATCAATAAAAATTAAGAGGGAGAACAAATATACACCTGACACGATAGAAAAAAAAACGTTTATGCAATTTTTTAATTATTTGTTATTCGTTTGGAAACAACAAACATTGATAAATATGTATGTATGTCGATGAAAGGCAATCATATCAATTGGAAAATTCGTTACCTGGACTCTTGAGGTCGCCTTAATGTCGATTAGCTTTGGTAAAGGAATTTTTCCCTTTTTATTTTATTTCAAGGCGAATTCATAACAGTTGACGGAGCAGCTGATAAAATTAAATGATAAAGTCTTTCATGACTCAATGTCAAAACTTGTCCATTTGTTTTCACTTTTTGCTTATTCGTATTTGTTTTGATTAGTATTGAATATTTTCCTTTGATTTCTCATATTAGTTTGCTGTCTTTGACATTGAATAATGAGAGAGTTGGATTCACTGTATATATTTGTGAATTTGCCGGATATGAATTCGCCGCGTCTTATTTTATTCACTATGCGTCGAAATTGCTTATATTTTCAATGTTGCTTTACTTTTAAATAAAATATTTTTACTACTTTCAGTTTATATTGGAAAATAGTTCTATGAATAGGAATCACTATTGTAACAAAATAAATATAATGGTAACAAGTTAAAATCAATTTAAAGTACTATATTTAATTAAGAAAATTGAATTATTCCGACTCAATTTTGTATTACAAAACTTACAGGAGTTGACAATACGGCTTTTTATATGAGAAGGACATTAAATAACAAATTCATACTTGTGTATAACAAAACAAACATGTACGTCGCGAATGGAGTTTCCAAAGAAAATGTAGGAATCCCTTGTTGCAAGGCACACAATTTTTAAATATTAAATCACACAATTAAATATAAATACACAATTTCGAAAAATTTATGTCAAAAATCCCTAATCATCTCTATTCAGATTTATTTAATAGGAATATCAAAAGGTTTAAAGTTTCCAAGTAATATCTGTATTTATTTAATCGTTTTAGGCTTTTTCATCAAATTTTAAAAATATATTTACTATTACACAGAGTCGTACTTGCAAATATTGTAAAATTTAGACGCTCTTCCCCAGCTGCCATAAAATAAACCGACAAAGTTGTAATTATTGTGTTTATTCTATAATTTATATATTACAAGCATGAATGAAACTTTGCAAAGCCAATTGTTAATAAATTAAAGCAACAACAACAAAAACAATAACAACGTCATCGAAAAATCTATAGTTGCCAGATAAAATTGTTGTAAAGTCGTCAAAATGACATTCATCGCCAAATAATAGATTACAGTAAAATCCGGATAAGTGCAACACGCATAAATGCAAAAAACGCTTAAGTGCAACGTGTTTCGAAGCCATAAGCCTCTTTTATATTTTTTCATGTAAAAATGCACGGATAAGTGCAACACGGATTAATGCAAAAAATGCATAAGTGCATAATAATTTCAAGCCTCAAGAGACATTTTTAGTACAACTTTGTATGCATAAATGCACAACTAAAATAGTTAATTTTAATTTACACATAAGCACTTTTTTCTACAAAAATGTTTCCGATTTTTTCACCTCATGTGATCCAAGGCAATCTGATTCAGATTCTTCAGTTTGCTCGTCATCTATATAATCTTCCATACCAATATTTTTTTAATAATTGTTCTTGTTAATAGTAAAAAATTTTTATTTTGTTGTTGATTAAAAACAAAAGCAAATTAACTTTGCACACATGTGATTTTTTAAAGACTTTTTTTAAACTGAACTGATTCTTTAAGTTTTGTAAAAAAAATTTTATTTACATAATATATACGATATATGAAAGTTTGTAAACATATGTATAGTATGTATGTACGTTAAAACTTTATGATTTAGGTTTTTAAGTTTTTTTGTTGAACTCTATTAGACAAACAAAAATATACATGAATTACCTATAAAATTAAACTTTGTTTATAAAAATCATCAACAGTCTATTTTATCTTATATTTATAAGGAACTTATGCTCATATGTATATATGTATACTCTAAGCATATATGTATGTACATAGTTTGATTTCTTTCTCTGTAACTATATGTAAATGCAAAAAATTTGCATTTACCCAATAATTGTATAATTGCAATATTTGTGCATTTACCCGAGGTTAGCATAAATGCAAAGAACGGATAAGTGCACAAAAAGTCGGGTGAAAACCGATGTGCATTTATCCGTACTTTACTGTAATAAATTTTTTTAAAGGCAACTTAAAAAAAGTTTTATCTATTTAAATGTAATAAATTTTTAATTTCAAGATCCTAATATTTCATTTATGTATACTGGGTGGTCCAAAATCCAAGTATATTTTAAAAAATTAAACAAAATGAACTAAACCTGACTCTTTAGACTTTTTCTCGTAGCTCCGAGGCGACCAATTGACATGGTCAAAATGGCTGATAGCACGAATACCGATCGTAAGGTACAAAAGATCGATTGTTTGATGACCTGTGTGACTTGGTGCGCTAAACTAAAGACTACCCAAGTTCCTATCTTTCATTTCAGGCCATAAAAAGTCCATAATCAAGTCTCTGTAGCACTCGCCATTGACTGAAATAGCGTTTCCAGTATTTAAAAAAAAAATGGGTTAATGATGCCACAAACTAAACTTTAACTCTCTGTGAATGCATTGGCAGCTCGACAATGATTTGCGAGGTTTCCAATCCCCAAATACGGCAAGTTTGTTGACCCAGCCTCCGACATAAATATGAAGATGATTTTTCGTCCAAATTCAATTTACCACTGGAGCTTCTGCAAGACCCAAACTGAGAAATCGTGACGAAGTGAATTTTCCTTCGCCTTTAATTGCTGAGACTATCGGAACTTGCAAGCGTATAATACGAGATTTTGGTGCAAAATTCGCATAATGCTAGTGCATGTAATGAGGAATTGTTGTGATCCATGGCGAACCGACTTTCATCGATCGAGTTTCTCACTTTCGGTCACAGCAGCCACTTTCTCGTTAGTACGCATCGTCCGACTTGTAGTCCCCATAAGTGTTAACGACTAATACCCCAGACTCATATAAACTTGCGTGCAGCACTTGTGTGCGGTACTTCATATCGCCCCAAACTTCTTTTAAACAAACGGACATTTAATGCAACACAACAAAAACTTGCGATTTTATTTTGTTCGTTATACGAGTATAAGCGTAAAAATTAACAATTAAAAAATAGTTCCTTACAGGCGCAAATTCGCTGTAGTAATTTGAATGAAATATTTATATAAAATAGCTGGGACCGGAGACATTGTTCATTACAAGCGATAACTCATCATAACCATCATATGCTATGACTGAAGTCCACGGTACACCCAACTAATTTCTTACAGGATTTTGAAATAAAAGTGATCAAAAATTGTCAAATTGTAACCTTTTCACTCGAAATCACAAAAGAAAAATGTGTACGAATATTACAATTTAATTTATGACATGTTTTTACTATTAAAGGGTTATTGTTATAGGAATCGAGGCTTACTTATATTACCATAGACTAGATATACATCTAACTCTGTTTTTTGGGATTTTTCACGGTTTTATCAGCAACATGTCTACTGTGTAAAAAAAGAGTTGGCTGTATTTAGTTACTAAAACCAATAAAAAATAGTTTAAATGGAACCATATCGCATTCTTTCTGCTAATTTCAGAAGATTATGGTATTAAACAATTTATTTGTTTTTTTAATTGTGGGTCTTAAATCTACTTTGTATTTCAACACCATCAGCCTGATGCTAATGCCGGCTCATTTTAAGGCATCTAACCGTATTATGAAAGGTTAAAAACGCTATATCCTTATACAAAAACTTTCGTAAAGTAAATGAGAGTTTTTATAATAAATAAACAGCAATGAAATCTGTGGGAAAACAAACTCAACAACTTTTTTTGGCTTATTTATTACACAAGACTGCCCTTCGTAGACTAGTAGGTAGTGTACTAGACTCGTAGTGCGAAGGTCTGATAATTAAAGGGAGCGCACAACAAGCCTTCACTGGCTTAAGTGTATGTCGTATGACATGGGCTATCACACCCCTCCAATCAACCTAACCTAACCTAACCTAATTAATATACAATGTTGTCTATTTTTTTTTTTTTTTTTTTCAACACAATAGTGTTGCGTCCGCCAACCGACCCATCAAATCTGGCAGCCTTTCGTACATGCATGAACTCATTTTCATCCATGCAGTTGTAAAGATTTAAACACATGTATCTATTAGTTGTATCCCAATGTATGTATGTATGTATGTATGTATTTATGTATCTAGCAGTACGCTACAGAGGCGATGTACTTGTACTAAGAACAGATAAAACATTGTAAAGTATTTTTGTTGTAAATACAGCAGATGTTGTGCTTTGTTGTTGCGTTAGTGGTCGTAAATGGTTTGTTGGCGCTGTAGTGGTGATGGTGGCGGCTTTTGTGGCAGTGGATGTTGAGCAACATTTGCGTGCGTGGGGTTTTTTTTTTAATTTTCTAACGTCATGATGTCTCCACCAGTTAAAAGCTGTTGCGAATGCTGCTGCTGGCTGCTGGCTGCTGTTATTGCTGGTGGCTGCTTTTATTTTCAAACAACAAATTTGTTGTTGTTTTCTTTTTTCAAAATTATTGTATTTGGTTTCATTACTTTGATGGCTGTTTTTAAGTAGAGTTTCGTAAAGTATCATTTTTATATGTATGTTTCTGTTTGAAGTTTGTTTTTTGTTTTTGTGGTTTGAAGGTGATTTCAAAACGTGTGGGATTCTAATGACAATGTTATTTAACGTTTTCCCCCTCTCTCTCTCTCAGGCTCCCTCCATCACTGTCTCTTTCTAAGCACTTATTCTTTGTGTGCATATTTTTTAAGTTTCTAACTATTTATTATCTTGATGTTTTCTAAGGCTTTTAGATTCGTTTTTATTTTAACTTCAGCTTGAAACTGGTTTTAAAGGTGACTAAATATTTAATGAGAATATAAAGGAACTGGGAACTTATATTTTTTCTCGTTTTTGTTATTACTATTGAATGAATTGTTTGTAACTTTGGCCAAAAAGCTATTTTTTATCTAGAGGAAGTGGATGATATTTTTAGTATTGTTTCCTCTTGCAATCGTGGGTCTGGCGGCATTTGAATTTGTCTTGATTTTAAATGATTAGAGAGAACTATTTACTTAATACTAAATTCAGTATGTAGCAATTTATGTATTTAACTTTCGCCATTTGTTTGTTATGGGTTTAGCTGCTCATATGCCGACTTTTTAATGGTGCTGAACCAAATCATCAGTGAACCATTAGCAGTTTGAAAACACTGAACTTCATATCGAAATGCCAAAACATTTAAAAACAATATGGGAATTACGGAAGTCTTAGAGTGCTCTTAGACAAATAACGCAACAAACAATTTATATTCGATTTGAATCTTGCAAACTGTATTTATATAAAATTGTATTTATATAAAATATTTAAATATAGATTAGAATAAAGATTTTGTTTTCGTTAATAACATTAATTTATTTTTTAAGCTTAAGGTCTCTTAATTTTTTTTTTTAATTTTTATCGATATTTTCGATACTTTATTCTATATAAAAAACATTATATAGAATAAACAAATGTCATGAAGATAGTACTCGATGAGTACTGAATCGATTAAAAATAAAAAAATTAAGAGACCTTAAGCTTAAAAATAAATTATGTTTATTAATTAAAAACGATCAATAAACACACCTGTACGCGTACACCTGCTTTACACGGAATATAGGTTCTTCATACGGCCGAAAATATTATTTTGTATTGAAAAACTGTCAAAAATAAAAACGACTACGAACGACGTTTTTTAATACAAAATTATAATGAATAAAATGCTTAAAATATGTTTGCAAACAATAAACAAATTCATTCTGTTACTTAAAATCAACTCATTCATAGGTTAGGTTAGGTTAGGTTGAATGGAGGGGTGTGATACCCCATGTCATACGACATACACTTAAGACAGTGAAGGCTTGTTGTGCGCTCCCTTTTAATTATCAAACACAAACTGCCAAACTTCTGCGGCAGGATACGAACCTGCGACCTTCGCACTACGAGTCTAGTACACTACCTACTAGTCTACGAAGGCCAGTTTTAATCCCTTTTTAGGTTAGGTTAGGTTAGGTTGATTGGAGGGGTGTGATAGCCCATGTCATACGACATACACTTAAGCCAGTGAAGGCTTGTTGTGCGCTCCCTTTTAATTATCAAACACAAACTGCCAAACTTCTGCGGCAGGATACGAACCTGCGACCTTCGCACTACGAGTCTAGTACACTACCTACTAGTCTACTCAATCATAGACACCAAAAATTTTGCTTAGAATATAAAGTTTTTTGACAGTTTTAAGTTCTACTAGAATTATAATTCGACAGAAGTAAACTTTAGACATTTTTATAATATATTTTTTATTAAAATCTCTATATATTTTTTTAACTTTTAATAACAATTTTAATTAAAATATTATTTAAGCTCAAGGATAAAAACAATTTTGCTGAAGGTGATACACAATGAGTATGAAAATATCGATATTTACAACAAAAAAAAACTGTTTAACAATTAAATAAGACCTTGAGCTTAAATAATATTTTAATTAAAGTTAATATATACATATATTTTTTAATTTAGTTTAAAATGCCGTGTAGCATTTATAACGGGAGATAGGTGTACAATAATTGGCACCCAAAGGGCGTCTGATTGTATGCAGGTTGCAAGAAAAACGAAATAGATTCAAATCAAATATAAATTGTTTGCTGTGTTCATGAATTTGGTTTTTGTAATATTCATATACGATAGAGAATTCTCATATTGTTTTTATTTCTTCTGGCATAAACATATGAGGGTGAATGTTTTCAAATTGTTTTAAGTTCACTGACGATGCAATGCAATGTTGACATATGAACTGTTAAAGCCACAACAA
The DNA here is from genome assembly GCA_963681545.1 of Germaria angustata. NCBI lineage: Eukaryota > Metazoa > Arthropoda > Insecta > Diptera > Tachinidae > Germaria > Germaria angustata. The sequence continues at coordinate 108,673,581 of OY812998.1, forward strand.
TCCCAATCAGTTCCAATAAGATGTAATTTATATAAATATTTTTAAAAGTGTCCAAGAACACACGCTAGACAACAAAAAAGGGGTCAACCTCAGAATAAAACGGAATAAGCTGGATATTTTTATAAATTTTTATTTTGGCATTCTTATGGTGGTCTCAAAAGCCTGATAAGTTCGTGTGTGAGCATCCTTAGATATTTGAGGTCAAGGGTTTTCTTCAAATCGAATTTGTATGTATCATGAAAGTTTTAGAGTCGAATACTCTCTACAAATTTCGTCGTAAATTTTTTTATACATTTCAATCTTTTTAATATGGTGAATATAATCAATGAAAAAAATTGAAACTTGTAATATCGCTATAAAAAATGTAGCCAAAGATGATGAAGTTGATGTTCCTACCGTCCAAACGGCTATTCAAGAATTGAAATATCGAAGAACTGCCTTCGTCATAACAAAGTTTGAATTTGGTAGTTGATACCATTTATATCGTGCCTTTAACGAGAAAGAGAAAGGCTTTAACGACAAACATAAAATTTTACGTGTCAAGTGGCCTTGGATTAAGTTCGTAGGGGTTAGTGCAAAATTGATTTTTCTCGGAATTTATAATATTTCTAACGACTATAAACTGTTAAGATTTAATTTTAGTGATCATAAGCTATCGATTGCGATGAAAATCTGGAAATCTAAAATTATATCGCTTAAGACTTTTTCGTAATAATGGCACGATATGTGGACGAACTGCTGCACTCGTTGGAGAAAAATTGATAACTTCTTAGATTTATTTGGTTTTATTGACTTATGGCGTAACATTTGATTGATTAATTTATAAAGAAAAAATTGTGCTCGTACTCTTTCCTAATAAGCTAGCGCTTTTCAAAGCACATTCAATTCCCTTTTTAATTTTGCAGGAGCAAACAATTTTGCGTTATTTTAGGAAAGGAAAGCGCCATATAACGGCATCAAATGCCTTTAAGTTTGTCCTAATCTTAATTAGTAAGAGAGATATGGTTTTCCAAATCGAACTCAAAATTAGCTGGAAGACCCAGGGGATGGCCCGCAATTCAATCATTCTTTTACGCGTATAGCAAAGTAAAAAACTTACAGCTCTGAAATAAATATGATTTGTTTAATATTTTGAAGAAACAAATAATACTCGTAATAAAAATTAAATTTGATGAAAACAGAGTAAGTGGAAAAAAGTCTGGCTATTTGAAATATTTAAAATATAATTTTAAAATTATTAATTTTGATTTTTATTCAGGCTCTAGGGCTGAATAAAAATAAAAATAAATTACATACCTTAAAGTAGAAGAAATTAATAAATACAAATATTTTAAAATTATCCTAATGCATTTAATAACAATTTTTTCTATCAAAATTCAAACGAACAGAATTTGCAATTTATTCTAGAAAAACAATTTACAACTTTCAAATAAAATTAACATTCATTATGGAATTCCAGTTGAGATTCTGAAAAATATTCACACGTAAAACCCTTTTTAGCATTTTGTAATATTAAAAAGAAAATAACTTACAATACCCATACAAAAGCAAATAATACGTTAACACTGACACACACATGTACTTTATTTTATGTCATGTACCCAGCGAACATACTTTATGTAGAACTTTGGCAAACAATAAAAAATTTTTAAATGTCAGCAGTTTATTAGTAGACTAGTCTACAGATTATAAAAAAGGAATTTTGATTTTATTTACTGGAAGAGACAGAGAAATAAATAATAGTATTGGTAAAGGGTGATTTTTAACGGTTTGAGGATTGAAAAAAAAACAGAATGTTTGCAAAAGTGAATGAAATATTTATTTGAATAAAATTTACTTTTTAAGGATTATTGCATGTGAATGTTACCCGCGAGGACGACGTAGGCGGTCGATCGATGAACTCCAATTCCGGCACACTTTTTCCAGCATTTCGGCTGGTATCTCCACCAATGACAGCTGTAATGTTGTCTGGAATTGTGGCTGGCTAGTCCCTGTATTACAAATCCGCACAAAAATTAGTCTAAGGGGCACGCATGATCTTGGCGGCCAATGAAAAAAATCGGTAATAATCGCCCGGTGACTTGCTCCATTGATGATGTTAATGCAATTTTCCAATTCTTCATGAAAATATATCACAATTTAAAAAGCTGATGTGAACGTATTCACACATAACACGTATTAGTACATTAAGAAATACATCGAATTCGCCAATGTTTATACGAATTTTATATAATTTTCCCACATAATTTTGAGGAAATTTTGATACATCTTCATGTTATATGATCAGAATAATTTTTCGCAAAATAAATTAAAAAAAAAAAATTGGAATTAAAAACCAAACATTTTAAAAAGATATGCTCATACAAATTAGTGGCGCAATAGTAACTTTCATTTAATTTTTGGTTTATAGAAGAGTGAAACCTACAATGAAATTTTAGATTTTATAAATGGCTTATTACTGAATGTTTTTCAAACTACTTTTCGTTTATGAATACAGTTTTAGGCAATTTGTCTTCTTAAAGGTTTATAAACCATTTATGAATTTTTATGAATACGGGTGTTAGTTTTTGGGCGGGGCTAGCTTCCACTTCGGTTTAAAATATTGCCAGCTATTGATTAGGGTCTTTCTAGTATCTACTGAATATCACTTCTTTACAATGCGTATACATAAATTTGCGAGCTTTTAGTTAATTCTTTTTTGCGGTTTTAGACTCTTTCCTTCATTTTTTTTCTTCTTCTATAATTTTTTTTTTACTTCAATAGTTGCATGTTATAAAACCAATCTCCAACACAAAATTATGTTAATGTGTACAGTTTCACTAAAAAAAAATATAATAAAACATTTAAAAATATGTATATATATACACCTACACATCGGAGGAAAATGTAACGAATCAGAAGAAAAATCAAAACGGCAACGCTGTTCATAATATCATTAATCATGGTTGTATTTGGCATTGAAATTAAATATGGCGCGCAAGGATGTAAACAAATTTTGACATTTTAAGAACACGTGCACCCAGCCATGCACACAGCTACAGCTATGCGAACGATTTCATTTTATTAACGAGGGTGGTTCAATAAGTCCGTCACATATTAAATGAAACACAGGTTTTTGTACAAGAAATCCGTTTGTTTTCCAATATAGTCTCCTTTGCGGTATATACGCTTTGTCCAACATAAGTATATCCACTTTTTTATTCCTTCCAAAAAATAAGATTTGCCGAGGTCATCAAAATAGGCATTTGCTTGTGAGATGATTTCATGGTTGGAGTAAAATCTTTTTCCGCTGAACCATTTCTTCAGGTTTGGAAACAAGTTTGAGGCTGAATCCGGAGAATAGGATAGATTAGGGAGCAACTCATAGCCTATTTCATGGAAATTTGCCTCGGAAACTGAAGGGTACCCATACATTGTATTGGTGCAGAAGAATTTTTCTTTGTAAAATTCGATTGTTTTTTTTAAAACGTCGTTAAATCGACCCAATAAGTAGAGACATAATATTCGCAATTGATTGTTTTACTCTATTAAAGGCAGTCGATGTGGATTATGCCGCGAGCATCCCAAAAAACGATCGCCATGATTTTATTGGCTGACAAACCCACCTTGGCCTTCATTAGCGAGAAACACACTGTTTTGACTGCCGTTTGGTCTCTGGTGTATTGTGGTCGAAACACATTTCGTCTACGACTATGAAACGACAAATACGCTTGTGTTAGTGGTCGATTGTGAGCAAACGCAGCACCCATCTTGCGGAAAGCTATCTCATACCCAAGCTATAGTTCAAAATTTAAAGCACTCAGTCCTGTGATGTGCCTATGGCTTCCACAATTGCTCCGATCGAACAACACCATTTCGTGAATTTTTCAATTGTTTCGGGTGTAAAAACCTCAACATTTTGTCTAGAAAGTTACGTGCATCTTCTGTGCTTGTACGGCTACAACAAAATTCAGTAAACCACTTAAACCACTTGTTTAGCATTGAAATAAATGGTTTGAGTGATGATTTTTTCCCCAAAAAATATGATTGGTGAGCACACGAAATTCAATTGTTTTCTTCTCCAATAACGGGTCAGTCTGCTATCAAACATAAAATAAATGAAGCAGCTTTTTCAAATTTTAGCAGGAGTCAACTGACAGATGCCTGTTGACAGGAGCAGTGTTACCCTTTTAGGAGGCGGAAAATTCAAAAAGTTTCGGTCTTATTGAACCATCATAGTATTTTAGCATGACCGGAGCCAAAATTTTTAACTGCAGGGGCAACGGGTGCCCCTACGGGCCCATACAAAAACCCATAGACATGTCCTTTAAAATTTATCCTGCAATTATGTTTACCAGAGCTCTATAAATAAATAAAGTTTTGCGTATCTAAATAACTTGTACCGAATTTCTCTTTGCGATGCAAATTCACTTCAGCCAATATAAACTATTTCGATAAAAAACAAATGTTTGTTGGATGATTGAAATTTGTATTAAAAAAATACATAATTTTTTATATGAGAAGAGGAAGAACAAAAATGATCATTAGACACGACATCTATTTTTCTTTGATACTCGTACGAATATCAAAGTACGAAATACTTTGGGGATTTATATCCATAAAATTTAACGAAAGAAAAGAATAAATAGAAATAAAATATAGAGAGAAAAATAGGAGTAATGGAAAAAGATAAATAAAAAATAAAAAGCAACAATTTAGATCACGCAAATCTTAAACGCAAATAACACTTGTTGTTTCCTCGAGTAAAAAAAATACAGGCTACAACTACCTTTGCAAAGATTAAACATTTTTCTGCTGAAAAAAGTGTAATTTAATGATTTAGGTTTTATAATTTCTTATACGTTTTTTATTAATCCTTCTCAACTAGCAAATTTTTTCCTCCAAAAAAATAAATTTCTCTTTAAAAGTGTTTTCTTATCTACCCTCGTATCAAAAACCCTAAAAAATTATTACTTTATGGCGCACAAGTCCAAAATCAAATAAATGGTCTTGTGACTAACTTTCGACTTACGATGTTTCATGTTGCGGAGAAAAGTTCGAAAAAAATGCCGTGAAAAAAGAAAAGAAAATAATAAATAAAAATTTTAAGGACTTCGCCTATATTATCATTTAAGAAATTTCCATTTTCTAAAATTTCAAATTATGTTTCAAAACTTAAAAATCACGAGAAATCACACTCACAACAATTTTCTTATATGCGTTAAATGCCGTGATCATGTCGTAAAAAAACTATTTTAATGAATTTCGTTTTACAAAACTAACAGTTAGAATCAACATAAAGGAGGTTGATTGATCATGCCTGATTGAAGCCAGCCATCTAAGAAATTTCATTTAGTAAATTGCAACTTCATGGAAGAGAAGGGAGATGAAAAAATAAAAGTGAAAAAGTTAATAAAAAAATTTGAAAAGTTATTGCCAGAAAAACCAATAAAAATCAATATTTTGTTGTTGAGAAATTTTCAAAATCTGCATCTTATTAAAAAAATATCATAAAAATACTTCAAAACAATTTTGATTATTACCTTTTTTACATTTTATAAAAATAAAATAATCATTAATATCAAATTATTCAAATTTTTTCTATTTTGAAAGTCTTTGCTACTTTTGTAAGCCCTGTAAGTCTAACCAGTCTAGGATTTATGCTACAGTTCTGACTTTTTATCTATATGTACAGTGGAGTTCATATATAACGTACGTCGATCATAACGAGTTATCGCAAAATTGTTATAAAAAAAATTTCTCCGGTTTCTCCGGTCAGTTTTTTGTTAAGGAGAAGTGTTGGCCAAAAAGTTTGTTCAAAAAGTTCGTGAGACTGGCTTGATAATGGATAACACTCTGGGTCCCCGTCCAGTGCTTACCGACGAGTATGTGACTGTTGTGACGTCGACTCGCCATCGATCTAAACAATTTTTGCACAACGATCTCCGATGTTCGCTTACAAGATCCAATTGACTCAACAATTGAAGGTGAATGACCATCCACTTCGTTACGGCTTCTCAGTTTGGGTCTGGCAGAAGCTCCAATCGTACATTGAATTTTGACGAAAAATCATCTTTTTGACGAGGCACATTTTTATCTCGGCGACTAGCAAAACAAACAAAATTGCTGCACATCATTGTCGAGAAACCAATGCATCCAACGGTATTAACAGTTTGGTAGGAGTTTTGGAGTGGTGGGATCATTGGCCTACTTTTTTTTTAAAACGGAGCTGGAAACACCATTTCATTCAACGGCAACGGCTGGATTACAAAATTTTTATTGCTTCAAATGGAAAACATGAACTTGGATAATGCGACACACCTCATCAAACAATCCATCTTTTGCTTGCTACGTCCAGTAACCATGTTATCAGACATCTTGGCCATGTCAATTGGCCGCCTAAAAGCTACGAGAAAAAGTCTAAAGGAGTCAAGGCTTTTTCTTGTATGGTGCCGTTAAAAACCACTGCATAAACAATGGATTTTTTTTTATTTCTAACGAAGCCATCATATACCAAAAGAAATTCATTTTAGTTAATTTTATTTAATTTTTAGAAAGATACATACATACATACATATGTATGTATGTACTTGTATTTGAACCACGCGGAGTGTATGTATGTAAAAGTATCCTTACAGCCATTTCTAGCATCTATGGTGATGTCCTTTAATTCCCTAATCTATTGTGGTGCTTTAGGTGTACAGATCACCGTTATCGACGTTGTTTTTCATTATAAACTTCTCGCGAACCCGGTCTCTTTATAGTTCACAAATAAACACCTAAATCTGGCGATCTAATTTTAAAATAAAATTTTATAAAAACTGCTGACTGCTGCCGTAAGGCAAACAAATCCAAGAAAGATTGCAACAAGAAAACCAACAATAGCAGCAGTAACCAAAAAAAAAAAAAAACAGAACGAGGACAACTCAACGCAAAGATGATGAGACAACAAACTGTGCAACAACAAACACAACAGCAGCAACTACAAAAATAATAAAATTAAATTGCATTGTTGTCATATTTCGTAATATGCTGAGGGCAGCATAATATTTTGTTAAGCAACAAAAACAACAACTGAAGAAAAACTTAATTAAAAAAGAGAAAAGCCAACAATTACAACAAATGGTACAAGAAATAAACCAACTGCAAAGACCTAGAGAATTTTTTTGTTTGGTTTTTCTTAAAGAGGAATCAAACAAAAACAACAATCTAAGCAGAGCCACACAATCACTCAAACAAATAAATGTGTTTTTCTCCTGCAGGGGGTGGTGGGGAGGGCATATTGTAGCTACGGCATGAAAAGAGCACACAAGTAAAAGCAAACCAAACACCACTGAAGCAGCGTTGCCAGAGGAGGAACTTGAAAAAATTGCTAAATCGTGTAAAAAGTTTAATTTATTAGCAATATAACACTTCATTGTTATTTATTACTATACGTTAAGCCGATAGCCTGTAGTAGCTAGTGCTTTTGTATATTATTTATTATAGTTTTAATTATAATAAATTTGAAATAAATAAATAAATAAATAAATTACTATACATATGTATTTAATTATGTTTGTATGTATAAATTTATCATCATTTTGATATCTCTTAATGATATTCACAAATTGTGTTATTAAGCATATCAATTCTATATCAAATATCAATTTTAATTAAATCGAGGAAGCTAAATACTCTCTCAACTTTGATATTAATAGTTCCTTAACTAATAGGGAAATTTATATAACTACATTCAAATAATTTTGTTTCCAAAACATAATAAAAACAAAATTAATAAAACAATTATTGATTTTGAATAATATGAATAGTATGAAATATGTTATAGTTCTTTTAAAAATATTCACATATATTTAATATTTTGATTTAGGATATTTTTGATAAAAAAAAAATTCAAATATAATTTCATAGGTAAATGTGTCAAAATATTTTCTCCAAACGATTTCGTGACGTTAAAAATATGTACAAAGTAAAACTTATTTATAAATAAATAAATTAATAATATGTTTTTGTTTGATTTTTTGTTTTGTGTAAGAAATGTTCTTATAGTAGTATATACATATATGATTGATGGTGTTGTGGTTACGTCACATCCCACTTTAATTGTGGCGTTTAATATAATTAAATTATATACTTGATACACAACACCATCCATATATACTACTATAAGAATATTTCTTACACAAAATAATAAATTAATAATAAATAAACTGTGGTGTAAATTAAACTGTGCAAAAAATAGTTTAGAATATATGGTAAAACTATTAATAGTTAAATACGTACGTCCCTACAAAATTCATTCTTTATGGGAAAAGAATTGCTAAACATAATGAAAATGCAAACATGGCAGCGCTGGTTGGAGCAAACAATAACAGAGAGAATTGTGGGAAATAACAATTTAAATATTGCATTTCTTTTCATTGTGAAAAAAATGTTCTCGAAAGTTGCCAATTTGGCGGATTTTGTGCAATAATAACAAATTTTATAGGAATGTATGTGTACTCGTACTGTACAGTGCTTGCTACGTAGCCAGTATGCATTTTTACTGAAACGTCTTTTTATTAAACATGCATGCCGATAACAACAAAAATATTAATATAATAATATAGGTTGAGTTCTTGCAAAGCTGGCTTAAAAATAATTTTATTTTCAGACATAGAAGAGAAAATTCGACAGGTACAACCTGTAGTGATATTAATAAATGTAAAAATAAACTTGATAATGGGTTAAAAGTCTCAGAGCTTATGTTGTTCTTTCACTTTTTAAAAAAATTTTGTTAGTATTATTATATTGTTAAAGGCATAATTTTAATATACATATTTTTTAATTACTCGGGATATTCTCCCAATTAATTATTTAATTTTTTGTAGGCTTAGGTATCTACGAATATATATCAATATTTCTTTGACATCAATTTTCAGATATTCAATAGCAAAGAACTGACCAAGATCTACATGTACATGTACATGTAATATCTGACTCAGAATATACTTGTGTACTCGTATATAAGGTGGAACAAAGTTGTCTCCCTATGTTTTATGGCTGCAGTTTGTTTGTGAACGAAAGAATTTAGTCCTGCTTATTGTAATATAAATTTGTTACTTTCTAATGTAAAATTATAAACAAATGAAATTACATGGTCCTACACCCATACTAACGATAAGGATACTAAATTGCCTTATCGCAATGTTAAAATTTAATATTTTCTTATTTAATAACCTACTTGGCATCACTTCTTTTCCCATTAAAAAAAGAGCATGAGGGTCTGTTTTGATTACTCATCGCCGAGATTTTTTATTGCTCTCTTATGAGAGCAAAAATAACTCCCCACAATTGATTCTTGTTCTTCTTTGAATGAGGCGTAAATATAATGTTTTACAGGTGTGTGTGTGTGTGTGTGTGTGTACGCTTGTGAATTCATGATGGACTTGAGTTTTTGCGCCCCAAATACACTGCGTGTATAGATGTATGTGATATTTATGTGCATGTGTATGCATATACATACGAATGCACTTATGACTTTGTGGTGTGTTTTATAGAATGAGACACAAACAACGACTTGTTGAGTGTTTGAGAATAGTACCCCATGAATACCCAACCACTTGGCATTTTATTAAATTTCTTTCATCCATTAAACCGTGTACACATTAAAAAACGCATCCATCCCATTTACGGTTACTTACAACAAATGGCAAAAAAAAAAAACAGAAATACTATGCATCAGGAAATAAACTTAAAAAAGTGTTGTTAAATAGAAAAGGAAAACTTATGTAAAACACGTACACGGGTACAAGTAAATGATACGTAGCCAAATACCGTCCAGTATAAAAGTTCATACATACATACATAAATACATGTTATTGTCTCTCCATGTCCTACAACGTAATTATACATACATACATACATAAATTAAAAATAAAATGTGGAATAAAAGATTAAAAAAATAAGTATCCATTTAAGTTAAAAAATAATGCATAGATAATTTAATGTAAAGTGATTTTCTTAGAAAATTTAAAGAATTATCCCTGTATTTCACTCTATGGAAATGTTAAGGAAGTCATCGTGCTTTTGATTTATATATTTATGGATGTGTATACATCCATATATTCGTAAAGTGTGTAAGTTTTACCTTATTTGATACATTGTTACCTTTTTGGCTTTGGCATCAAATCAAATTCGTGCCGATCAAATAAAAGCAATAAAATACAGTGAGTGTTCATTTTCGCCTCTGTACAAGTGCCGGTGCTTAAGACACTTGAGTGTGCGTGTGTTGTGTGTGTACGTGTATTATTGTAAGGTTTATTTGCTCTCCTGCAATGTTCGTTTTTTAAATTATTTTCACCTCCTTCTTTACCTCTTCTTCCCCAACATCCCTTTTTAGGCAAATACTCAAACACATTTAACTGTTGTTATTGTGGCTTTTTGCTTTTGGGGAGGCTCTCCTCGGTTTTAAATTTCAATACATAATGTTCATATTATAGTTGATATTGTTGTTGCTTTTATTATTGTTTTTAAGCTTTCGTAACAGCTTCGTAAAGCGTCGTAAGTTAAATCACCCAACATTGTACATCGACTCTAGGTACATTTTGGGGTCGCCAACGTAGGCAAGCAACTACAACAACAATAACTAAATAAGCAAACAACAACAATTACAAAACGAACCGAACAGAACTTAAGACTGACTGAACGAACAAAATACGATTCAAGACCCAACTAACAATCAGGGACACCACACTAACGCTAGTATTTTGTATCCCTACGTTTCAGTACGATTTCGAGGTTGTTTGCCGCTGGTGCGGTTGTTTATTTTTAATCATATAAATTTTTGTTCTCTCTCATTTAAAACATTTTGAAACAACAACAACGATAAGTATTCATAAGATATTTCAATAGAATTTTCAATAAATAGATACTTACATACATACATAAATACATATGTAAGTACATGCATATACATACATACATATTCATGCTGAATCAATTAACAACAAAAAAACAACTTTTAAAAATTTATGGACTTTATTAACTGAGTGAGTGTGTGCTAAAAAAGTCATAAACATGTTTTAAAAGAACCGCCGCAATATACTACATACATACATATATATGTACATATGTGTTGAAAGTGTTAAGATATTAAAAATCTCATTAGAACATTAAATAATAAGTAAAAATAAACTTAAACTTTAAATCAAAATACGTACTACATATGTATGTACATACATATGTACATAAGTACAACTCTAAAGAGCAAATCAACGTCAAATCCTAATTCACTTGACGAAAGGTAAGTTTTTTGTTTTCTCAATAAAATTATTTACATACTATGTATGTACATACATATATATGTATGTACATATTTACATATGTACATGTGTATGCTTCTATTGGTAATATATTTAGTATTTATATGTATGTTTTAGTTTTAATTTTCTATAAAAACGATCAATATACACATACTTACATACTTATTTCCAAGTCACGCTACAGTGTTGTCAATATTACCAGTTTATTGTAGGACTTTTTTTATTAGAAAGTTTTTTATTGGATCTAAGCCAATCTATTGATGGCCAAAGATATTGATGGATTACGAACAATTTGTATTTATTTATTCATGTTGGCTTTATTGTGAAAACATCTTTTATATTTGAATATAAATTTTAACTTTACCACTAGCAAATGTTTTCTTTTCATAATCAAGATCTACAAGAAAGTTTTTTTCTTGATCTTGGAACCTATAGGCGATTGAATGGTATAAAAACGTGTTAAAAAATAAATGTTTATCTATTTGTGCAAATCTTTATTACCATAATCGTAGATGAAAATAATGCATGATCGGCCAAGGGATGCCAGATATAGATTTCACAAAATATTAGATTTATATTATTTGGGTCAAATTTCCAAAAAAAAGACTAGTGATGCAATTTCTTTAAGAAATAAAAAATTCTCTTTTATAAATCGCGCAGTGTGAAAAGGGGCGGGTTAAGAAACTTGACTGTTTGTAATTAATTCTCGATAGTTTTTCTATATTATTTGAAGAATACTCACAGGCACGCACAAATGAATTGTAAACATAATGGTCCGCTTCCAGAATTTTTGACCAGAGGTTTCCGTTCGACTTATGGAATTTTCCATCGCTCTTAACCAAACTTCTTGTGACAGACACTCGAATTTGCGAGGATTTTCTTCATGAGACCTTCAGAGTATGAGCTTTTTTTTTTTTTTTTTTTTTTTTTTGAAGTAGACACGTAGTCTGTAACGGTTAAATCGGGCAATCTTTTCTGCCAGTGTAAATCGCTAACGCAATAAATAAGGCAACCTGGAAATGCAGCCTTCGGAACTTCAGGCTTGTATATCATGGGTAGCTGTTTTATACCGTTGGAACCATATATGTATATTCCCAGTTCATCTAATTAAAAAAGGAAAGTTTCTGAGTTTGAAGGTATAATTTTGCGTATTCACATACATACATATACCCTGAGATGAAAGTGGACATCATGGATGATGATGCTTTTGGATCAAAAATTATCTTGCTCATGGTCGAGGCTTGTAGTTGTGATGTATGTATGTATGTATATATGTGCATAAATATATACAGTTTTATGTATGTACATTCATACAAAAAAAAACATATGTACTTCATATATATATATATATATATATATATATATATATATATATATATATATATATATATATATATATGTATATATATATATCATGCATAATAATTAAATAAGTTATTTTGAAGAAAATCTAATAATTTTTCCCTGCTAAAGTTCATTGGAGCTGCGCCCCTTTTTTCTAACTACAAGATACACAAATTGAATCCATAGAAGTAAATCAGAATGTAGGAAAATATTTTCATACATACATACGCACACAAGCATATATGTACATACATATGCATACATATGTACATACATATGTAAATTGATCAATGCCGTTTATTTCAAACATATGAACAACATTACATTCTCAATGCATCACTGATCTTTTGTGGTTTGTGAACAAAATGATGAACTCAAACAAAATCTAACTGATGAATGGGAAGGGGTATTTGAAAAAGAAAAGAAAAGCTTTTATTGCACAATGGTTATAAATAAAAAATAATAATAATAAAGAAAAAAAACTTGTAACTATCTATGATGATTTTAATAATAATGTGAAATTGAAAATCATAGACAATTGCAAAATATACATAATGAAAATCTATTTTCTATATTATTTGAAAAAAAATGTTAATTGTTGATTGAGGGGTTGCCATTACATGGTGATTAAGGTAATGTGCAATCTTTTTTTCGTTTCTATAGGTACATAGATTTTATTGTAAAAACTGGTGGTAGGTGAGAATGAATGATTTATCAATCAACAACTTTGTATTTTATACCGCTGTTTTATTTGTTGTGCCGTGTAAGGGAGTGTATTTTTTTCTTCTCTAAAACCACCTGTCGCAATCAATTTATATCAAATACAAGTTTAAATGAGAATGTACATAAGTACATGCATACACACATAATAAATACACACGTGCATTGTATGTATGTATGTATGTATGTACATATATTAATTTGTTTTATCCATGGTGTTCTCAAAAAGAAGCTATCGATATGTTATGACCTAAGAAATCTCCACAGTTAGCAATAGAAATATGTATGTATGTATGTATGTAAATCACATAAGTATCTTTAATTCCCTTTTTTCAAATAAATTCTCGGTACAAAAAAATACATACATAAGTACATACTTACATAAGTATATCTCAACTAAAACCTTCAATAACTCTTCTCTTGAGTGTATAAATTAAAAAGTGAGTGGGTACCAGTAAATAAAAGAACGGTTATAACGGTTTTATTTGCTGTTGTTTATAAACAGATCAAAAGTATACATACATACATACATAAGTATGTGTAAACAATTAACAGTTATGCATAATATTTATACACACACGAGCACACAGTCAAATGGCTACACCAAGTCAAGCATTTAATCAGTGATGCCATACAAGCACTTACATACATATATAAATTCTGTGGAAAAAATTCGATTCTAAGAGGGGGCACTTAGATCAGCTTGGAAATAATTTGGAGAAGAAATCAAAGCGGGGGCTCTGTAATGAGCCGGGAATCCGTAAAAAGACTGAAGCGGGAGCATTAAAAAGCCTGAAAGAAAACATTTATTTTAAAAATGTTTATTATAACGATATATGTATGTATGTACATATGTATGTGTGATAGTTTCATTAGAATAGAATTTTTCGATTGGGGTCGACAAATTTGGGAACGGCTACAGCTAGAGTATGGAAAACCGGATTTTATGTGTCGATTTCTTTTTGAGGGAATTAAATAATAAAGTTTTTGATGAAGAACAAAAATACTTTTCCTTCCTTGTGATGAAACTGGTTGCCTTATTCTATTCCAAATATTTTTTTTACACTTTACTTTGCCACATATTTGCATACATGAAATATTTTTATAGAACTACTTATATGCAAATAAACAGCTTAAATACAATTTTTTGACAGCATTATTTTATTTGTTTGACAGTAGTAAAACTTTGAATATTGTTCGATTCAAAAGCCGTAAAGGAAATTTTAATAGATTTGTATGATTCAGGTTCGTGTGTTGAATATTCCAATAGCTTCACTTTGAACTTCAAATCAATAGCATATAAATCTCCCAAAAAAGCATAAAGTCAAACTCGTCACAATATGACGATTTACTTGGATAAATGCCATGTTAGAAAACTTATACAATTATTTTTTTTACAATTTGTCCAGCACCAACTTTAAGCGAGTTTGTATTTTCTACCTCAAGTTTTTATTTTGAATAATCTTAACTGTATATTAGTTTTGAAATATTATTTTTTTCAAAATATGCTTACAGCCAATTGTATATGATATCAAATTCATTAATGTGAAATTTGCCGCCGTATTTATAAAAAAAAAAATTGACAAATGTTAAAATACAATTCATATAAGTACATGCCTATAGTTAATGTATTATTTAATTTCATTGAGTTGCTTATACGACCATGTAGTAAGCACTTGTGCTATACATACATATTAATTTAGACTACATGCTTATGTATAAGTATCTATAATGTACATATGTACATACCCAAATATTTTTCTTGCTGAATTGTTTATTATTTTTTGTTTCAAAAAATTATTAAAAATAAAGCCCAAAGACACATATTACAGAAGAAAACCTATTCGAAACCTGCTTTCTTAAATTAATTTTTCGAATCATTTGAAAAGTGGTTGTTTTGGGAAAGTCTGTTTGTTTCAATACTCTAGCTATAACCTTTTGACAAAAAGAAAATTATGTCATGTGTCGCAAGTTCTATAAAAAAAATTTCATATCTTTTTTTGGGAGGCTAAAATACTACTCCACAAGAAGGCCTATATACGCCTATGCTACTAATTATAGGTGTGCGTCCGAAGGGAAAAGTTTTTAAGAATGAAGAATCTTCGGCTTAAAGGTTGACTAAAGGAATATGTATATGACTCGATAAAGTTATATTCTCTCAAAATAGTATAACACGTTTCTTAAAAGAAAAAATTAGTTCTCGCATCTGCTTCCAAAATTTATTTACTTTAATTAGTTTTCTTCTTAATTTCAATTTTTATTTTCAAAAATTAAACCTCAAAATTCTATTAACTGTTGCATCATTCTCTTTTTGTGTGTTTTCTTATAAATGACACAATTTTCTTGTTAGTAGACTTCTCTAGTTACGCCCATGCAGAAAATAACGATTTGGTACTTCGCTTAAGCCGAAAAAATTAATTGAAAACAACCAATTATGGAATATATGCAGGTATGAAAAATTACGTTCCACACAAGCCCTCGGTTACTGAGGGAAAAAAACTGCCTGTATGTGTCCTTTGGACGTGAATGGATTAACTTATCACGAAAAGCAGAGGAAGTTCTACCAAATTTCATTTGGCAACTAGATGCGATTACCATACAAAAAGTAAATAAATATGTATATACAGTAGAATCTCACAAATTCGAACCGTCCAGAAATTAGAACCTGCCATTTAAATGTATTGGACGCTCTGAAATTAGAACCACAGGTTTGAAATTTTTTTGTATGTTCATTACAATTTTTTCGCTCATTAAAGTAAAAATAAAACGGGGAATCACTAAATTAATCTTGATGTTTACAATTCGGTCATATGTGTGAAATTTGATATGCTTGTACAAATTTGGGTGAGTTGATGACTGAAGTTCAAAGTGAAGTGTTCATACGTGTAAAAGTTAAAAAATGCCAAACAAATGTAAAAAATACCTTATCTTTGGATACTAAGTCTAAAATACTAAAGAGACTTAATAAAGGCGTGAGTGGAAATGGCTTAGATCAAGATTTTAATGTGACCAAATCTTCCATCAGCTACATAAAATCAAAACAAAAAACAAGAAATAATGGATGCAGTTGCTAGCACCTATCAGGAAGCAAAAAATCTTTATACAAGGCAGAAATTGAGGAAATGGAACTTTTAAAAAGTTTTTATATGAATTTAATAAGTTCAATTAATTAAATGTTAATAAGTCCCTTTTCACACACATCAGGTTTTCTTGATCAAGTTTCAATTCAGCTGTGAGAAAGATAGAGAAGGTATTACATACGTTCTCTATCATTCTCACAGCTGAATTGAAACTTGATCAAGAAAACTTGATGTGTGTGAAAGGGGACTAAATAAGGACTGTTTTGTGTTAAAATAAAGCTTACGTAACTAGTTTTATTATATGTACTAATTTTATCATTTTCTGTAAAAAATGTCTAGATATTCGAACTTTTCAGATATTCGAACTGCCCGGTGCTCAAAGTGGTTCTAATTTGTGAGATTCTACTGTACTTAGATTCCAGATGAGTGTCATCAATTCAAAACAATTAAAAAAATAAGAATGAATAAGTCCCCTTTCACACACGTCAAGTTTCCTTGATCAAGTTTCAATTCAGCTGGGAGAAAGATAAAGAAAGGAATACATACTCTCCCTATCGCTCTCCCAGCTGAATTGAAACTTGATCAAGAAAACCTGATGTGTGTGAAAGGGGACTAAAACTCAGCAAAAACAAAAGCAAAATAAAAACAATAAATAACAACAACACATCTATGACGTTTAGAAAGAAGGAAAAAATATACTCACGTTCCCGCAATCGCACCGTAAAGCAACAACAATAACAAAATAAATTAATGTGAGGCAAAAGATGAAAAAAAACCAAACAAATATAAACTAGTACTACACGAGAAAAACAAAACAAAACAAAACAGCAAGTGTCACATAGTAAATAGCATGCTTTTTTATGTAAATAAATACATATGTACATATGTATGTACATATGTATAAAATGTTAATATCTAAAAATTATTTTAAATGTCAACAATTCATAAGCATACACGCCTACTACATACATACATACATATGTATTTATGCACATTACATATGTAATCATATACTTATGTATGTACATATGTATATACTTATGTATTCTCATGTACATATGTAAGTATTTTGCTGCATGTACATACATACATCTGTACATACATACATAAGAATGCATGTGTTTTTAAACTCGAAATTTCACGTGCACATCACTTTTCTCTTTAAAACTTAGTAAATTTGTATACATAGAACATACATACATATGTATGTATGTATATAAGTATGTATGTACAATGTACATATATCCTAGTATATGTGAATTTACATATACTTACATATGTACTTAGATATGTATTTAAATAAAGGCAGACATCAATTCTAAGGTCTGTTCATTCAGTAAAATTATTTACTAATTATTACTGGAAAGTGTTCTCGTACTCGAACGATAGAGTGAAAAAACAGCTTCCGAATTTGAGAGACCTATAATATTGGTACGAGTTAAATTTTTTACTTGTAAAGCTGAAAGTCCACACCACGCGTTCTACATATGTATGTACATAAGTATGTGCATATGTGCATACTTATGTACATAAATACATATGTACATACATATCGACCTCTTTTCGGGTTCTAATCATATTTCAAGAAAGTAGATTCAGAGTATTACAAAAGCGTAGGACACGAAATGTAAGTAGGTCTACTTTCTACTTATGTAAGCGTCGCAAAGGAAGAGCGAACCGGACAGCTGATTTTAGTAGCCAAGGATCACAACTTTTATAATATTTTCAATGCTAAAGAAAGTTCCACAGAGTGTGTAGGAAAAGCAGCTGATGCGAGAGTGCGTTATATGGCTTTTCAGCTTAAAAATTATTTGAACAGGTTTATTATGCTTATGGAATAAAAATTTGGAAAAAAATGTCTTGATATGCATATGTATGTACATATAAGAAATAATAAGTATTTGCTAATTTTTATATACTTATATGCATTTTGAGCAAATAAACTTCTTAGACACAGAGGAAATGGCATCTGTCAAATATCATATACTTGTGCTAATACTTTGATCAGTTTGTACAAATGTTTTCGAATTAAACTCTGTAGAATACGAGTATTGTACCTAAGGAGGCAGTGGATGCTTGCTAAAAAGGAGGAATTTTAAATGATACAGGCTTCTTTAAGAATTTTCAAAATTAAAAGAAGTGTTTGCGATGAAAGTTTATTTTTTTGTTACACTTAGGAACAACAACACACGATAAAGATGTTTGAAACAAAAGAATCAGCTTCTCCAAACCAGTTTGGACGAATATGTAGCATATGTACATACTTATATAATAGATATTATTTCTAAGTTATAAAAATTGTTCGATATACTTTTAATACACCCAGCCTTAATTACTCATATGAAGTAATTATCTGGGATAGCCATTAATTCATGAAAACTTAAAAATAACTTGGTGTATGTAGAGTTTTTTCCTTAACTGTAAGTATGTATGTAAGCATGTAAGTATGTATAAAATTTTGACAGTATAGTATGTATAAATACATCATAAGTGTAAGCAGAATTATAATTAAGTGCATAAATTCTACTGAAGTCAAAGTTATTCATTTTTAAATTTGTTTGTTTTTTAATTTTCGATTTTAAAAGCCGTGTAAGATATATGTAAAATGTGTAAAACAAGTACCGTGTAAATGGTCAAATTATAATAATTGTAATTTGTGTAATTTGTTCTTTGATAACTATCACATGTAATTTGGCTTATAAAATACAATTGAACTAACTAGCCTATTAAAATTTAAATAAAAAAATCACATATAATAATTGTCGTTTTTGTTTTTCTTGTTGGTGTAGTTTGAACATGCATGCAAGTGTTTATGTTTGAAGATGGCGGTACCATTACGATTGAAATCGTGATTTTTATTGTAAACCTACCATTTAGTTTAAAGCAAAAGTACATATAATATATAATATATAAGTACATAAGTACATATGCGTTACCACAGATATACATACATACATACATACATATGTGTATATATATATATATATATATATATATATATATATATATATATATATATACATATATATATATATATATATATATATATATATATATATATATACTAGCTGACCCAGGCAAACGTTGTTTTGCCTTAAAATTTTATTTTCACTGCAAGTCTGGTTTCGTTGCAAAGTCATGGCGGATTGATATTTCGAAGCAGAATGAAAGGTGCACTAAATCGAGATAGCAATTATTGTTCAAATCGGGTATCGGGTATCGGGCTAATTAACGCCACTACACGCTGATTAAGGACCCAACGCCTTCAGCGAAACACAGCATAGGCTTATCGCGCTAATCTCTATCGGGCAAAACAAAAAAAACTAAATATTGCGCCATCTGTCGGAAACACTCCTCACGCCCCATAGAGCATGTACCTATATAAAGTTTGGTCAAAATCGGTGCAGTAGTTTTTGAGTTTAGCGATCACGAACATACACGTAATTTTTATATATGTAGTGATAGAGATAGAGATACATATATGTATATATACATACTTATATATATACATATATATGCATATATATATATATATATATATATATATATATATATATATATATATATATATATATGTATGTATGTATATATGTATATATATGTATATATTTCAATCACACACACACACACACACACACACACACACACACACACACACACACACACATATATATATATATATATATATATATATATATATATATATATATATATATATATATATATACATACATATATATATATATATATATATATATATATATATATATATATATATATATATATACATACATATATATATATATATATATATATATATATATATATATATATATATATATATGTGTGTGTGTGTGTGTGTGTGTGTGTGTGTGTGTGTGTGTGTGTGTGTGTGTGTGCGTGTATGTGGGTGTGTGTATACTTATACATTTATATAAGTATATATTGACTATCAGTTGTCATAAAATTTCTTTGTTTCCTTCTTTCTACTTTTAATGCTTTTAGGTCATCGTAGCTTTCGTCATCACTATCTTGATGAGACACTTAACCTCCAGTGCAAATAAAAAAAATCTAAATATGAATATGTTTGTGCGTGAACCGCTTTGTATTATTTGCGTGTGGGCATGAGATAGACACATACATAGATATGTACATACATACATACATACATATGTACATATATATTAATGTATATATTTATTTAGATCCATACATACTACGTTTATACGCACGTCTTATTTGCAAATAAAAAAGAAGAATGTTGCCGTATAACTTTTTTATTGTAACTTATTAACTCACTTAAATAAGTCGTGAATAACGACACTATTTGCAAATAAAAAGTAAGACGTTGCCACTTCATGAACGTTTTTTGTGTTTTACTTACCAAACAATCATATTTTCGTCACATGGCATCACTAATAATAACATAAGTTCTGTATGCAATTTCCCGTATAAACAGTGAATTAGTTATTTGCAAATAGCTATATTTGCAAATAAGACGTGCGTATAAACGTAGTAACAGTATGGGTTTTACTAATAGCAGAAATAAAAGAATAGTAAAATAATTGATCATCAGATAAATATGAATAAAATCATAGAAATAATTTTTATTCAAAACTAGCAATACTCTGCCGCACTAAGAAATTTCTATGTTTAAAATTTTATTTAAATATGTGTTGTAGGTTTCTTAGCTTCAGAGAAACATTGGTGACGTTTTCAACTACTAATATCTGGCTTATAGGAGAACTGTCAAGGTCCCTTTATAAGGTCTATTCTAAGCGAATTAATTACGACAAAACCGATAACGTAATTTTCAAACCCATTATAAAATATCCTTGGCTTCTTGTCACGTTGGCTCTTATAAATGGTCCTTTGGAGGTGACATACTGCCGTTCCATTGGTTGCATACTATAGGTTCTCAAAGTTTAACTGTGATCGGATAAGCGGCTTGACCGCGCATGGAATACGAACGAACAAACTAATATTTATTAATTTTTCTGTACACATAGGTACATATTTATAATATTTCCATTAATTTAAATTTAATATAAAGTATGTGATTATACACACTTTGTCAAGAAAAGGTTTTAAAAATTAGTTTTCCTTATTACTGAGTGCATTTTCATTGGACTGATTTTGTTTTTAATCAAATGAACATATTTTTTCTCTTAAATCTCATCAGACTCCATTGCAGAATGATGTTTTTTCAAAGAAATTTTAAATATGTTTTATGAAGAAAAAAAGTTGGAGGATCAGTTGTACGTTTTCGATGCCGCCAGACGTCATATCAGCACCCAAGTCTACCAGTTGGGCAAATTTTGCGAAAATCCGGGTTAGCAAACTGATAATTTTCGCGAATATACGCCACAAACCCTCGTATTCGTATTTGCGAATATCTAAAAATTTACAAACATATTATCACTAGTACCTACATACATATGTACTTAAATACATTTGTTTATAACATATACACATACATATGTTTGTATGTAGTACATATGTATGTATACGCATATGTAGGTCAAGGCCATTAAAACATTTTCGATGCAAAACTAAATCAAGTTCATTGTCAATATGTAACAAAATGAAAAAAAGTGCAAGAACAACGATAAATAAGTAATTATTTGGCAAATTGCAACTGCCGGATGAACGTAACAACAACAAAAAGGGTTAGACGCTCACAAAAATTAACAACAAAAACAAAACTCATTGATAACTCATATATTGACATGTACATACATATATGTATCAAAAGTACATACATATACGTATGTAAATATGTACTTATGTATGTATGAGCTTGTGTTTATGTATGTACATACATATAAAACAGACACAAACTGCCTCAAAGCCCCAAATATGAAAAAAATATAAATAAAAAAGAACTGAAGAGCTTGGAGGACATCCATGCATACATACATCCATACGCATGTCCATATACATATGTACTTACATACATATGTATGTATTTATGTATGCATGCGCAAACAAGGGAAAAAGTGGAACACACATTCAAAAACTTATTTTAAAAATATTTACACACGCACACACGCAGGCAAAAACGCACACCTCTACAATATTTAATTTGTATGGTTGTACAAATGAATCGTAATTTATTTTTATTGTTGTTAGAAATTGTTAAATAAATAGTAGTTGGATGGATGGCTTGGATGGGATGGATGGTTAGTTGGGCATTGTTGTTGATTTTGATTTCGCTGTGTGTAGAATGTTTGTTGTAGGAAACAAAAATGTAAGAAAGGCCAAACCAGGCAACAAAAACACGACACATAAACAAACACAAAATAAAGGTCAGTGACCAAAAAATGTGTTTTTCCTTTATTATTTTTTTCTCTTTTAATGAAATCATGCAATATGGATGGACAAAAACAGAAGCAACACCACAAAATACAACAACAAAATACTCTCTCACACTAAAGATAATAGCTACATACATACATACATGTGTACACACATACATACATGCATACATGTTACAAAATTTTGAAAAATAAAAACTACTCAGTACAGTGGTATGTATACTAAAATAAGTACATACATTAGGGTGGGAGAAATTGTATCGTGCACCATTCTTGATTTTCACTTTTTCACAAATTAAGAGCGAAATCAATTTTGCAATTGCCTTTCAACTTTGTGCAAAGGCAGTTAATAAAGACATTGTAATTTTTTTTATATCTATGTATATATGTATGTTTCTAACCTTTTTTTGGGCGGTTAAAGCTCGGTACGTATGCAAAACACCAATAAAATCCTATAGCAAAAATAAAATCTACCAAAAATTTTAAGAAAGTTTTTCCCAGAAACGAAAAGTCTATATTAAGTTGCAACATAATAAAATGTTGTTTAAATCAACAAAATTCCAAGGACTGGTTCTGGTAGAGGGAACAGATAAACATGCTGCATACAGTGGAGCCAATCAGAAAAATAATTGTAAACATACATATGTAAATGCTAAACCTTGGACCTTCGTAGACTAGTATGTAGTGTACTAGACTCGTAGTACGAAGGTTCCAGGTTCGAATACTGCCGCAGAACTCTGGCAGTTTGTGTTTGATAACTAAAGAGAGCGCACAACAAGCCTTCACTGGCTTAAGTGTATGTAGTATGACATGGGCTATCACACCCCTCCAATCAACCTATCCTAACCAAACCTAAACCTTGGATTATTATAACAAAATGACACCCAATTAAAATTATAACATCACTTTGCGCCACCCTCTATGTATATTTGATCTAAAATATATTACACTTTTAAAGCGAACAGATTTTAAAAAAGTGAACAGATTTTAAAATATTGTTATTATTTGTTCTTCTAAAGGTTCGCCACAGGTTGGTCCCGATTTTGAAATAGTAATACCTTTATTTTGAAAATTTTCATAAATCCAAAGATCATTAAAGTTTAAGGTACATACATATGCACATACATAAGGATATAATGTACATATGTTACACACATAAGTATGGATGTATTTATGCACATTTATGTATGTAAGATGAACGTGTACATACATATATAAAAACATTGTTCTTAAGGAAACAAAATGAATATAATATGTATGTATTTCTACTATTAGGTTGCCACTTATTGGCATGGGTAAAAATTTTTGCTAATTTTCGGTTGTAGCTTCCTTTAAAAATATTGCTCACGTCGAAAACATCATAAACTTTGGAAAATGTTTTGGATTGTAAAACGGGAAGGTGTGGCTCATTCGCCCTTAAATTGGTAAAATATGTCTAATATTAACAAAATCCAAACAAATATTATATATGTGTGTGCAAAACCTTTTAAATAAGCGTGTATACTTTTAAGTTGTCTATAGCTTTTAAATGAAAATCCCTAAAAGCTTATCACAACACAATTTTTGTTTCATAAAAAATATTCAAAAAGTATTATTAATCCCTCAAATTTAGAGAAACAATTAAGAGATAAAATTGTAGGTTTAAAAATAAAGGATTTTTGTTGTTATAGTCATATCATACTAATAGTTGTTATTGCATTCGTTAAGTTTGCCAAAGGGATACCTAGCTTTCATTATCTTAACTTTACCGTAGAGACATAAGAACCATATAAAGGGGCTTAATGATGTATTGAAATTAATATTGAAATCCTTCTTTTAAGAACTCAGCGGCAGGGGAAAATATAAATTCACATACCTTCTTTGTCCGTGTATGATTTATTCAACAAACTTCAGCTCCATAAATTACAGTTTATTATGATTTACTTGTGAAAAGTTATTTTTGTTGCATTAGATTATCTCAAAATACATATGTGAAAGGTGTATGTAAGGTGGCCATAACATACAAGGCTCCGCAAACGTAATATCATAATTCGAATTGGCTATAATTTTTGCAGCTGGCACCGAGTGTCACTGTGATTGGACATTTGTGATGTAGAATCGGTTGTCAACAAGCCATGGAGCGAAGCACACATCAAGAACATGGAATTATTGTTACTTCTTACATACATACATACATACATATTTGACAAACTTTCAGAATGTTGTTTTATGACATTATCAAATATGGCATTACTTTGGCTCCATCCTGTAGTTACTTAAGGTCAGATGAGCCACATCTCGCGTTATGGCATCAGTCTAATGTTATGCAAAATATATTTTTCCTTAGGAAAAATATTTTTATTGGGAGCTACGTTTCAATTGCGTTAGTTAAAAAATAACGACCCTCCTAATGCATATACTTACATAAGTACATATGTACATTTGTATATACATAATTATATACTTTCATACTTTGTTTTGGTTTTAAAGCAAACTGGAATTCTCAGCGATTCCAGAAGCTAGAAAATTAACATTTGAGGGCATGTACATACATACATATGTATATGTATATGTACATACTTAAATTCATATACATACATACATTTGTATGTAGTATATGTATATTAGAACCGGTGAATTAAATAAATGTTTTGCTCAAAAACAAACAAAACAAAAAAATTAAAGAGAAAAATTTCATGAGAACTTAAAAACGTCATCGCCAGGTTGTTTTTATGGTGAAATGCTTAATAAATAAAATAAAAGAAGGTTATACCCATTTGTAATCGTGGCAATAGTTTTTTTTTTTGAAGTGGTTTCTTATTTAAGTTTCACAGGAGATTTTTCAATTCAAGACGACACGTCTGACTTCTCACTCAACTTGACTCTTTAACTGTTTGTTTTTCTCTTTTATATAAGTTAGTTAGTTAGTTGTTATTGTTGCATGTTAGTTTGTTTTTTTTTTTCTTGTATGGACTAGTACTAGTACTAAGTATGTAAATATGTACTAAGTATGTATATATAAGTATACCAATATACATATGCTTCATAATATTTTTTTGGTGATTAAATTATAAAATTTTAACCATTTTTATGTTTCCCAGCGGAAAAATTTCAAAATTTTAAGATCTGAAAATTGTCAACAAAAATTGTCATATCATATCCAGGATTTAAAAAAATTTAATTAAGATTTAATTTTTCTCTGAATATAAGTATGTACATACATACATATGTACATATGTATGTAAGTATGTATGTATGTATGTACTTGCATACATACATACATATGTATGTACATATGTAAGAATGTACTTAGAATAAAATATACAGTGGAGTTCGGTTATATGTAACTTAGACCGTCTTATTTTCCTCAGTCAGTTCGTAAAAGATGGCACATAGCCGAAACCGGCCTATTTACTAACCAAATTTGACATGGGATCACAAAAAATCATTTGAAATTGATGTGGGCCCCGTCCGACAAAAAATACAACTTAGCAACAACGACTGACTATATCCACACCGTAGACATTGATTGCTTCATTCAGTATTTTCATTAACTACAAAACACAGAATTATTCAAACTAATCGAGGACAGAGTTGACATTGGCAAAACTTTCTCTTTTAACGGCGTCTCCATACATACAAACCGGCTCGAAAGACGGCTCGAAAGAACACGATTGAAAACAGTGGGTTAATAATCAAGCTGCAGCAGATATTTTTGAACGGCGTCAAGAGGGACGGCTTCTGGCCACGCACCGGCAGATGATGACAGCTGTGGATACATTTAGCTGCACAAATCTGCTATTTTTTGTTGAATTATTATTAAATTAGTAATTTTTTTTAATTCCTTCTTATAATTTGCCTTCCCTTTATTAAATATGTATGTACTTATGTATATGGAAAACATGCCTTCCTCAGATAAATTTATGTATATTTTTTTGTTGCTAAAATTTCGCTAGTGAATTCTATTCATTACGAGCTATGATAATCGTATAGGGATGCATGGTAGCTGGAGGAGTGGGCAATCTTGAATTTTTATAATTAATAATAGACAGTTTTATTATAAAAAAGTAGTTATTAATTTCACCAGTTACATGTGTAGGATTACAAAACCGAGCCTTCAAATTTTATTACGGCTGTTTATTGGAATCTTTGTGCGGCTGTTAAGTGCGATCATTTGTACATACATATGTATGTATGTATGTATGTTTGTTTCCATTTCCACCTGTTATCAAGTAAAATTTTATGTGCTTTATTTGTGTATATGTGTTTACTCCTATTATTTGTATATGCATCTGTATACTTGTAACTACTCTTATTTATGCTCAAAAGCTATTGCACTATGTGCAGCCAAATGCTTTTGATTTCATTCAATACACTTGTTAACACAGATTGTTTTTGATTGTAAATGTAAGTATGTATACATGTACATATGTATGTACATAAATACATGTTTTTTATTTACAATTTATTTATTGAGTTTATACTTTTTTCATAACGAACAACTGTTTCTTAATCTCCAATAATTTCTCTGGCACATGTTTTGACGGCTTGTTTTTGACGCTATGATTTTTGATTACTGTTTTTTTTTTGATTTTCCATTGTGCAATCGAATTTGCAGCACACCTCTCACGTGATATATATATATATATATATGTATATGTATATATATATATATATATATATATATATATATATATATATATATATATATATAGTATATATATATATATATATATATATATAGTTTATATATATATATATATATATATATATATATATATATACTATATACATATATATATATATATATATATATATATACTATATATATATATATATATATATATATATATATATATACTATATATATATATATATATATATATATATATATATATATAGTATATATATATATATATATATAGTATATATATATATAGTATATATATATATATATATATATATATATATATATATATATATATATATATATATATATATATATATGTACATATATACATATTTTAAACTTTTTCTTTATCATAATTTCGTATTAAAATGCTTGTTTGTATTCTTTTTCGTCTTGCACGGTTTTTCTATGTAAACAATAATTTTTGATATATAGCGGGGTAAAGGTGTACCAGTATTGCCAAAACCGGCCGTATAACCTTCTTCATATAACAGTTCCTTAATTATTTGTTCCCAATCTGAAATCACTTCCTTAAAAACTTTTTTGCTGGCAACACTGTGCTTTTGTTGGCTTTTTGTTGTTTTCTACTCTCACTGTGTGAACGGTAAATAATAATTTCATTGATTAAAATTCAATTGATTAGTTGTTGCTCTTACTAATTGTTAATTTGTTGGAATTTATCATCCAAACAGTGAATCAATCATATTGACGTGAAAATAAAAATTCATTCAGAATGAAACGTGTATGTGCGGGTGGGAGTTGTTCCATACAGTGGAGCAAATTTACAATATTTCATATATGTACATATGTATGTATGTACATACATACATATAAAAAATGTATAGAAATATAATTTTTTTTTCTAAAGAAGCTAATAATATGACTCATAGATAACTTCTTTATTTCTGATGAACATAAGAAAACAGTTGATGCAATAATATCTAATAAAAAAAACCATGTTAATGCTGAGACTATCACCCGGAAATAGTGATTATTTCCAACGATTAGAACGAAGGCTTTGTCTTTTTTTAAGTTTATTTACCTATTAAATTTTTTTTAATATAGTTTTAATAAGAAAATAATACAGCAGAGGTGACTAATTTGTGCAAGGACTTTTCCCTCAACCCAGAGTGTTCCCCTTAATCGAGCTTGATTATAAGAACAATGAAAACTTAAAAAATTAAAATTTAAGAAATATTAAAAAACGTGCCCTTTTCCCCAGCAATTAGCCCCAAAGGTTTTCTGAAAACTTTTAAATATTCCTTGAGGAGTATTAAAAGCATTAGTTATTATCATTAATTTATTTCTAATCAATTGCCGCACGCAAGCTGTGTATAATACTTGCACGTGAATTAAATTCTTCTCTCTAAGGGATTATTTTTTAGAATTATTTCTTTTTTGTACTCTTTTGCTTTATTATGTGCAAAGTCACGCAAAAACGACGCTCAGTATGAAGGTTTTATTTACGATGTACTCCATGAAAGAATTCTTGCAGTCCTCTCGATTCAGTAGTTCTCTCAATCCGGGGTTCCTTGTACTGCATATTAACTAAGGATTGTTTATTTACCACTGGGAATATACTTTATGAGGATTAGTATTGCGCGAATTGATAAGGAAAATTTCTCAGCACCAGTATTCATGGTCCCTTTGTTATACCTGGGGAAAGAAAGATAAGAGATAGATAAAGACAGATATAAATAGAGCTGTGAGGTGCAGAAAGCTACGAGAGGTATTTATATTAGTCGGAGTTACATGAGCTGAGGGGACGACAAGAAGAAGACCGTAAAAAGAGGAGGAACAAATGGACTTGACGGGAGTCACCGCTGCTCCTCGTAAAGCGACTGTTACCTAGATGATGCAATCGAACCCCCTAAATCGTCTCCTCCTCATCCTCACCATGACTACTGAAGCAGTCGTCATTATATTGGACTCCTAATCTTTTGGCGTAATGACCGATGACCGTAGCCATGAGGTTCCTAGCTGTATTCTGGAAAAATTCAGACTATGATTATCAAGAGTGAGTGTTCTAGCTATTGGACAGGCAGGTCAGGAAGTCAGGAAGGAATATAAACTTGCTAATAGTCACGATTTCATTTTTCTTGTGTGAATGTAATTCTATCAATTATTAATTTTAGAAAAATTATGTTGGCGTAGACATATTTATATTTTTAATTTATAAATTTAATTTATTTGTTCAAGCTTAAGGACTCTCCTTTTTTAATATAATTAATCGATATTTCGATACTCAACCATATTCAGGATATTTGTTTATTTTATATCGTGAAGATGGTACTCGATGGGTATAGAAATATCTCAAAGGTCAAAGACGTCTACTTAAATTTATGAAGACTATTTATGTTTTTCTTTGTTTCATTAGTTTATTTTAGTGGCGATGATTTCTCCGTCTTTGTGGTTGTTGTTGGTATTGAGAATGGTTATGTTGCTTGCAGCCATCTGCCCGCCTTAAAACTTCAGCATAAGAGAGGTCAAGTTTCTTTAATTTGTGCAAATCTTGGGATACGGTGCTGGGTCGGTATGGAATGTTAGTAGCATCAACTTCACCCGAAGAGCTTCGTCCTCTGGCGGGGCGATTGTAAATAATCATTGAACTTCCATTCCATTCATATTTTGGTCCACTACGAGAGCCGCGCGTTAAAACTGGAGAATTATGTTGCTCGGGTGTTGTTGCCATGGGCGACTCTACATAGGGACGAATATCCTTGCGCTTCTTGCCACTGGCCACAAAAATACGTGGTGGTGTTGGCAAGGCCAAGGGAGACTCAGGACGATCACTGGAAAAGTTGCGATTCTTGCGACGATTCTTCTTTTTAATACCTACACCAACGGCTAAGTAGTCCAAAGGTTCACGCCTCAAAGGTGCCAAAATGCGACCATTTTCAATTATTTGCTGGCGAAGAAATTTGGGCAATGGAGGCTGCTAGAGGAGGCTTGTTCTCTTGGTTCTTTTCAGTAATGTGCTTTTTGGCAGTTTTACGTTCTAATTTGGTAATACACTCAGACATGGCAAACGATTGTTCCGATATGGCCGAGGAGATAATACTTTGAGCATCATCGGCAAAATCTGTTGGTAGTTCTTCGTTGGCAGGAGTTACTGGTGGCACTTTTTGAGCGGTTACGCCATTTGGATTAGTATCATCCAGCAAAGGTAGACTGTCACCCTCCTCCTTGTTTTCGGCTGCCTTCTTGAGTACACCGAATATTTCCTTAAACAATTCTCGATATTCAGGGCGATTGCGGAAGCGTGATTCAATTGAGCTGGCATCATCGTAAATGCTAAACTTGCAGTCTTCGCCATCACCAATCGAGCAGAGAAAATAGCCACGCCTTTCATCTGTTTGGGTGCTCTTGTTGCTAGTCTCATCCGAGAAGCCAGATGAGGAGGTTTCAGCCTCGGAGAACTCCGTGGGTGTACGACCACGACTCTTATTGTTTTTGGTATTTGTATTGTTGTTTTCATTGTTCATGCTGCCATTGCAACTGCTGGCAGCATCACCATTTGTTGATGTATTGCAATTTCCAGCATTTTGTCCATGAGCAGTCTGGAACATAAGCTTTTGAGCTTGAGCGAATTCTCCCGATGACTGAATTTCATCGGCGGCTGCCAGGCCCCCCATCACCCACAATTTGGTTCGCTTTGCGAGCAATCGATGAACGTTGCACCTCCAGCAAGGCCTCATATTTTTCCACCAAATCACGGTATGGATTGGGACTAACCGGTATATTCAAATCCAAAGAATCGGGATGTTGTGGCGTAACCTTAATGGACATACTGCTGCGATAAGCAGCCTGCGAATGTTCACTGACATCATCACGATTAACTTCCAAGTCCAGCAAACTACGCTCCTCATCTTCTTCACACTCCTCTGTGGGTGCCAAGGAAGATTGCTCATCATTAACGGTGAGCCGATCGTCCATAGAGCGCAAACAGCGGCTGCACATTTGACCTTGCCGAACTTCATCTAATATAGATAATTCATCATGCATAGATTTCATTTCATCGGTGACACTAGTTTGAGCAATACGACTTTGTAAAGATTGATTTTCTTGAATTATCGCCACCAACTGTTCTTCCAATTCACCACATCTTTGCTGTTCGGCCACGAAAGCCCTCTTGGTGGTCTCCAAATCACCCACCAGTTTAATAATTTCATTGTTGCTCTCTTGATCGCACACCCTTGCTTTTCTCCGCCAGCAGCCGTTCATTTTTGCGTCTCTCAGCTGTTAACGATTGGCGGCATTCATCCAATTGTTTAGTCAGTTCTTCACAGCGCGCTTCCAAGGTCTCGATATTGTGACCAAGCGTTTTTATGTGCTTTTTATCGGCGGTATTCTCAACGAGTAACCGATGGTTGGCGCGCTCTAAATCTTGTATGCCGACTTCCAATTGTTCGTAGACCTTTAGACGAGAATCGTTTACTTCCCTCAGTGCAGTGGTATGTTTTTTCAAATACACAATTTCCTTTTCTTGTTCCTCAATTGTATGTTTGTGCTCTTTTAACAAAGTTTCCAACTCTTTGTTGCATTCCAATAAAGTTTTACCCAATTCAGCAGCCAGCTGCAGATCTGCTTTTGACCATTGATTATAATCTTGTTGCTGAAATAAAGTGTTCCAATCCATTTGTAGTTCATCGTGGGAAGCCATTGTTGGTGTATGGGAGCAGGTCCATAAAAAATTATTTAATTCATATGCCGCCGAATAAGAGAATAGATTCCAAACTGCAGTCGTTCCTGTTGCTATTACTTGTTACAGCTGTAGTGTAGACTAATGGTGTTTAGATTCGGAAAATATCAAATGCGATTTTCATTTCACTTTTGCTTTTTAATTGAGTTTTTTTTATCAAAAAATTAAAAGTAAATTGTTTTACAAAAAAAAATTTTAAATAAGAAAATATCGTTTCCTTAACGCCAAAACAAAAACATAACCGGAATAATCTTCGATTTTCCTTTTTATCATCGTAATCGATAATTTATCATCATTAAAATTATTTTATCATTAATTATAAGAAAATTCTTTAATCATTAATAATGGAATCGCAAACTTACAGCAAAATAAAATTTACAATAGGCCTATAACTTAGTTCAAAGGCAGTTTTTAAAAGAGATTCTCCTATAAAATTATATGTTTTTCACTAATGTTTTTTTTCGCTGTTAGGATTTGTAGAAGTAATTGTTCTTTGCACTATTTTCAACGTGTTACGAAAAACATTAATGATCGTTTGTAATTTTAATTGTATCCAACCATTTTTCTTCTTTGGGTGTATATCCTCAAAATTATTAACATTTTGCACTTAAAAAAATAAAAAAATTATTTTAAAATTTGTTGTTTTCTTTCTACATACGTAAAGAATTTGTCCAAAATAGATAAAATAATTGCTTATCACTTACCACAAAACTGTTGCAAGCAATTAAAAGAAAAACAAATCAAAAAACATACGGTTGCTTATCATCAGAACAAAAGGCGGGAATACCGTTAAACAAACGCCATCCTGTCACTAAAATTCCTCGAAGGAAAGGACAATCCGAAGGAATATTTATCATTAAAGCAATGTGGGAAAAATATTTTATAAAAATCCTTAGCCAATTTTTAATAGCCTAAGATGACCTACATTTGATTTTCATTTGATGCTCATTCTTTTCATTTCTTTAAATGCACATGATCATGATGATGATGTTGAATCGTATTCGTTCTGAGCATACAGATTCAAATCCACCCACATATTGAAAACATTTTAAAAATAAACTTTATTTTCAGCTGAAAAGATTTGAAAACGTATGTTTAAGAATTTCAAAATATTTTTCTACAACATCCTCCTCCTTGAAACTGTGTGATAAATAATTTAGAAGAAAAAACAATAACAAAAATAAAATTAAAAATATAAAATAACACATGCATTTAACATAAAATTTCAACGTCTCTGCCGCTCGCCACAAATTGCTGCTGCGAATTCCGCAATCCTCATACGAAATGATCCTCTGTGTGGTGAATGTATGTATATTATATGTTATATTTTTATATATATACCCATATATATGTACATAGTGTTTTTAATTGAACAATTCTTCGGAGAATGCAATTGTCGAAATCCCTTTCAAAAATTAGGGATTTTTTTTGTATTTATACATTCGTACAAACTGGGAAATTGCATTTACCTTACTAATGGGCCATAAACGCAACCTAGTAACGCAACCTGACATGCATTATTCAAATCTTAGAATTGGCAAGACTTTGACGTTTTGTTTGTCAACTTATTTGACAACTGACAGTGGTTTTGTGGTTCGTTTAATTTGCCAGTTTATAATGAATAGACTCACGGAATTATTGAAAATTATTATTAATTTATTCATTATTATTAATTAATTTCAGTCATATGATCTAAACCGATTAGATTATTTTCTTTAGTCATAAGTCATTTGTATAGATCGATAAAGCAGAGACGATTGAACACTTGGCACAAAACATTCGATACGTTTTTGGCGAAAAACGATCTCAATTGCTGCGAAAATTATGTAAAAATTGGACGTCCAGATTGAGCCTACTACATTGCAGTCGGTCATATGACCGAAAACACATTCAACTGCGTATCAATGGCATAAAATAGTCTCATAAAATGGTCTAGGTAGAGCGTTGTGGGAATATATTTACCGCTAAAATTAAGGCCAGATGTATCAAAACGTAAATACACATACTTGCGTGTTTTTGTGGCCCCCTTTACGCAAAGCAATCGTTAGGATCTTGGTATTTTGAAAAAAAGTTTAATTTTGTTGTAGCGTGTAATTTTGTTATTCATTGGGTAGTCATTCAAATCCACTAGCCATTAGTCTACTAGATAATTCTGAAGAAGTGCGTAGGCTAAATAGGTTACATATCCTTGATCTGCCATTTAGATAAAAGCATATTTAACTAATTAAGATTTATATATCATATATACTTATTTTTTTTTATACTTATTTTGTTATTTATATAATTAATTTATAAATATTAATGCTTAAAACAAAAATTGAACATGTTCATAGAACTTCCTTGTTTTGCACTATGAGGCATAAACAACTGTTATTTATTATTTATGATAAAATTTACTTATTGTTGTACAAACAGATTGTAAATAAAGAATATATTAAAAAAAAAATTCATTCAATCTTCATGTCGATTGGCGTAGAGTAGGAATTCTTCTTAGACTTCGTTTCTTGGAAAAGTTTCTTAGAAATTAGCTTAGATTTACTTTTTGTTATATGTACATATTTTGTACATATGTACATACGTACATAATTATGTATGTATTACATATAATATAGTATTAATATACTATATTATATGTACAATTCTATTCTTATATTATGAAGGAATAACAAACTAAAAGCGTGTGAGACACAGTTCGAATATACCATATATAAGTATATACATATGTATGTATGTAACTAGTATATTACTTTTTTTTTAATTATTCTCACGTAAATAGTCAACTTTAGACTTTTTTAGAACATACTTATGTACATACATGGATGTATGCATGTGCATGCATATGTATGTGGATGTACATATGTATGTATCTACTATAAGTGCAAAACATAGGAGTCCATTCATATAAAAATCTCCGTCATGCTCTCTTATTATGATGCACCCATTTTATTTTATAATATTTCCACTGGACTTTATAATAACAAGAATTATAAAGTGTTTTTCTATTTATTTTACTCAAACATACATACATAAGTATATCTGTATGTACATACTTATGTATGTGCATACTTATGTATATAGTCGTATATTTGTGGGTAGTTGTTTCCATTTATTTTATTTTTTTATCAGTTCTATGTCTGGATGCCTGTTTTTGTACTCGTTAAATTACGATCGCTATAACATGTGATCGTGCGAGGATCGTGGTCTTTAGGTGTGTATACCGATACTTTATATTATCGTTGTTGTTGTGTTCTTTTTTTTTTTTTTTTTTTGTTAATTCACTTATGTATACCTAGTTGTTATTTTTTTATTCACCACTTATATGGGGTGGTGGTAATTTAGCACTGAGAGAAGGAAGAGCTTTTTATTATTGTTATGTGGATGTTTGTTGTTGACAATACGACAAATGCTTTAAACATTTCTCTTTTCTCTAAAATTAACATTTTACCGTTACTCACTCCACCCTCTGTTCGCCTCTTGAGGTCTTCCTTGTTTTATATGAAAATCGTATACCGAGTAGAAATGGAATTAACTAACCAACCAACATGATGATGGAATGATACCGAGTGGCAAAAAACGAATCAAATACATTGAAGAGCAACAGGCAAAAGCTGGCATTGCCAGGCGCAGGCATTTTAGTCAATAAGGCAATCAACTCAGACCACTCGCTCAGTCGGGTGCATTTTCAGTTCCCAGTGAAAATACTATTATTTTACATACTTGCGTAGTTTCTTTGTGATAGTGTTTCTCAAACGGTTTGTAAGTATTAAAGAAATCGTGAAAGAAAATTGATTCACAGAAACGAGCTTTAAACTGATAATAAAGTTTATGTGACAGAAATTTTGTTGGCCCCATTATTGTAGTATCTAATTTAAATTTCGTGCGAGGTGGACTCGATGTGTTTGAAATTTGAATTCTTATGTTTAATTTTATTAAAAAAAAAAACCAACACACAAAATTAATGTGACAAGATTTCAAATATTTTCAAATAAATGATTTAAGGATTTTAAAAAAGCAAACTTTCGAAAATAATAGCAAAATGTAATTGTTCTCCGATTTTGTTATCCACAGCCAATTTCTTAGCACAGTTTTGAAACTTGTAATTGACCATGAGTAACTTAAATAGAAAATTTGTATATATGCACAAACAGGACGTTAAGATGAGTTTTCAAAACGTAAAAATATTGATCTTAAATTTTTCCAAAGACCAACTGGGTGGTAATATTTCAATATTTAGAAAGTTCTTGACAGTGCACAAGAATACCTTTTGAAAGTGATATTTGATTTAATGCTATAAAAGCCCTTTCCAATTTTCGGTGAAAGATATTTAAAAAAATTGGGAATCTCTGTTTCACCTACGTACGAGTATGAATATTTATGTTGCCTCCTTATTATTGTAATTGCCGCTGTTGTTATTTTCATAGTATTAGTGCTCTTATGTGTGAAATTATGCATGTGTGTGTATATGTTTGTTGAAGTGCTGTTGCCTGTTACGGATAGATTGTGCAACAAATACAAGTGCACAGCACAAAAAAAGAGTACTAAAAGCAAACAATTACCGAATATGAATATAAAACTTTTCAAACTTTCCTTTTACTTCACTTCCCTTGTGGAATTTTAAATAAATTAAAATATAGGAATTTGGAGTAAATAGGTGGGAGCATACAAACTTTTATAATAAAATAAAAAGAAGAGAATTTTCTACTTTAACTTGAATTTGTAGAGAATTAAATATAACTTCCTAATATGACAAGGCGAATTCATGCCAAGTAAACTCACCAGTGCTACAAATTAAAGTCTCTCCTCACTCAATGACAAAAATAGCAGACTAAAAGTAGAAAGCAAATGAAAATAGCCAAATTTTGATATTGAGCAAAAAAAATCTTTTGAAAAAAAGTTATCAGCTGTGCTGTCAATTCCACCTGTTATGAATTCGCCTTAGTTTCAATAAATTAATATTTACATTTACTCAACAGCCCAGCTTATACATAAGATGATTGCTAAACTGAATGTATAAAATTGTACCAAAATTTTTTCGTTAACTTTTCTTTTCGGTTTGTTGTAATCAATTCTCTGGATCAAAATTTTCTCTAATTGGAATTTCTTCATTTAAAAAAAAAAAAAAAATTTAATGAGAATATTGTATGAACAAAGATATTATAAAGTTGTATAAGGTTCTGAAAAGTTCTTGAGGTAAAAATAATTTACGGAAAGGATAATTTATATTATACGTGATATGAATAAATATCCATATACATAAATATTTATTTATGTATGTATATATTGATTAATTGTACATACGAATGACATTTTTTAGATATTCGCGAATATGAATACGAATTTCTGAGATAATATTTACGAATACGAATATAATTTGAAATTTAGATATAAAAATATATCTGTGATTCGATTTATACGTCTGCAAAATGAAATATTTCAAATATGAATCGAACAAATTTCCTTCTTTATAATTTGTAATATTTATCACAAATTTTATCAGTTTAGAAAACCATAAAAAATACTCATTTCGATCACATACAGGGGTGTCATAAAACCATGTCGGTTTTGCTAATTATCGTTTTTGTAAACCAATGTTGGTTTCATTTCGTGTCATGAAGCCAAATTGCTTTTCTTAAATTGGAACGTAAATAAAACCACTGTACGAATCAGCTGTTACTTACATTTGTTTATTTGCATAAAATTTTTAATTTGTGTTCTTTGCAGAAAATCAAAAAAAAGTTTATGGTTTCATTTAAAATATCAATAATAATAAAAAAGCGATATGTCGCCATAAGTAAAGTGAAGTGGCATCAGAAGTTGTAGCATTTTTGTTGTTAGAAGAAGGGCGTTCAGAAAGGGTGGCGCGGAAAATTCTAAAAGATTGCAGCAATTCACTTGAGCTGCCGGAGACAGCGTAAGTGCATTTTTTGTGCGTTTATGTATACATATTTAAAGCAGCTTTGCGGACTTGTAGCTAATTATCTTGACGCTATTAAGGGAAAATTGTCGTATTCTTCTGATTTCGAAACTTGCTGCTTCTTTGCGGTTTTTAGCGGAAGGATCTTATCAGAGATCAGTCATATAGAGTCTGTATTAGTATTCACAAACACATTAACAAACACTTAACATTACAATAAATCGTCTTCTTTTCTTTCATGATCGAGCTAACTTGTGTTCACTTGAACCTTAAAAAGATCCAACTTTCTCGCATGTTCAGAGCATATCCTAATTTTTGCACTGCCCCTATGTCAGAAAATTATTATTTTGAATTAAAAAAAGTAACTTTTACTGATGTTAATTATAAACTAATGCTCCATTGTGTCATTTACTTAATGCTATTTTACACTTTATGCATTTTTTTTCTCATAATTATTCCTCTGAATTCGGCAAATATGAATCTGAATCTTTGATAAATTTTCAAAAATTCCTTTAGAAGCTAAGTATTATTTCCCTACCTGGAATATATGTATAACATCATACAACAATAATAAAATCTTCCCATAAAAACATTAAGACTCATGGTTAAAAACATTTCCCCAACTGGGATTTTTTTTATTTTGTGTAGCAGTTTTTGTCTAGAGAATGATCAAATTGTTTTTTTTTTGTTTCACAAAGTTACCTGCATGCATAATAAGTACCATACGTACGGGCATATATATTTAAGTATGCATAAATATAAAGTTAAGTATATACTCCTATGTACATATGTATGTATGGACATTTTCATCAACAGAACTTGTGAAATATTTCACATTCCTAAAGGGTCAAAAATTTCACTACAGATGCGAACCAGTG
Organism: Germaria angustata; assembly: GCA_963681545.1. Classification (NCBI taxonomy): domain Eukaryota; kingdom Metazoa; phylum Arthropoda; class Insecta; order Diptera; family Tachinidae; genus Germaria; species Germaria angustata. The sequence goes on from OY812998.1 coordinate 108,712,487, forward strand.
TTGCAAACAGTGAAACAAAAAATTTATGCAGAATTTGGGCAAAAATAGTACAAGACCAAAATGAAATATTAAAACAAATTTCGACATTTTTTTTTGTTTTTTATAAGAACATTTTTATATAATGATTGAATTTGTTTGTTCTATTTCTCATTTGAGGAAGACACATGCCTTCCACTTTATCTATTATAGCTGAATCACTTTCTTGCCTATTGAGTTAAAACCAGGGACCGTAACTCTTATGACTTTTATCAAAAAAATCAAGAAATAAGAGTTATTTTTGATTTTTATATTTTTAGATAGAAAATAAGAGTTATTTTTGATTTTTATTTTTTTAAATTGAAAAATAAAAGTTATTTTTGATTTTTATATTTTTAGATAGAAAATAAGAGTTATTTTTGATTTTTATTTTTTTAAATTGAAAAATAAAAGTTATTTTTGATTTTTATATTTTTATATCAATAATAAAAATCAATTCAAAATTCGTGACATAGGTAATATGTTTATTAATCTTTGTTACGTATTAAAGTAAAAATAAAGTACACAGTTAATGGATAAGTTACATAATATATTATATTCATATAGAAATTTGAATGAACCAGCATATTATAATACATACGGCATTAGCAAATAAATAAGAGCTTTGAATTGATTTTTATTATTGATATAAAAATATAAAAATCAAAAATAACTTTTATTTTTCAATTTAAAAATATAAAAATCAAAAATAACTTTTATTTTTTATTTAAAAATATAAAAATCAAGAATAACTTTTATTTTTCATTTAAAAAAATAAAAATCAAAAATAACTCTTATTTTTGATTGTTAAAATAAAAATCAAAAATTTAAAAATCATGCAATATCTTGGATGCATTTCGCCTAAAAATCATGATGGTGTATTTAAAAGTTTTCTACGATGTTCATTTACGTATGATTTATTTCTTCAAAAATTGAAAAATAACTCTTATTTCCGGTCCCTGGTTAAAACTTCTTTCAAAGTGACATTTTATATTATTTCTTATGTGCAAAAACTAAATTAACCAAAAAAAATTTTTTATTATGAAAAGAAAAAAAGTACTCGTACGAGTATACGTCGTTGCCATTGCATTTCTTAAGAGTTTGTTTAACCATTGAAAAGTAGTCGACGGTAAATGCAAAGAAATTGAAATAATGAAAAAATTGTTAAAGGTCAGTTTGTCACCCACTTTTTCCAATGATACCTTTACCGCTGTATTTTAATAACGCCCTTAGCAAAATAATACAAAAACGGTAAAAAAAAATTTCATGTCACAAAAATTATACAAAATTTTTCAAAACATGTAAACTATTATAAATAAAGTGGCAACACTGCTGTAAACACTCATACGCACACGCTCAAGTTTAGCCACACACAACAACCACACACAGTCACAGACGTATAATAAACCAATGTAACTGGCGTATGATTATGATATCGCCGTCGTTTTCCGGTGGTGTTCGGCATAAATTTAGTCAGATTCAGCATAAACAAGGATGACAGCAATTGTGTTGATTGGGGAAATTAGAGGGATTTTTTTCTTCAATATATTCAGTATCTTTTTGCTGAGTGATAGAGGGAGGGTTGCTATAAGGAGTCGGTCCAATGCGACTATGGTTTTTTTTGCGCATGAGTATTATTATGATATTATAAATTGTTGTTGTTTCTTTGTTTCTAGAGGTGACTTTCCTGCATTTTTGTTTTTTCTTGGATTCTCCTTGAACGTATAGATGTGTATTTTTGTGTTAATTTGTTGTCGTACTGTAGCAATTGTTTTTTGTTTAGTTTCAGTTGTGTTGGTTTTAGAGGCGTTTACACAATTTTGGGGGATTTTTTTGTTGTTGCTGTGTTTATTGGTAACGTGTGCATAGTCGTAAGAAAAAAACTTTAAGAAAATTATAAACGCAAAATGCAGTACAGAACGTCCAGTCGCAGCATTGTAAACACACATACATACATGCCTCCTCGAGAGGATTTAATTTTATGAAATTTGTATTATGATTTTATTATTTCTTACTTGCATTGGCAATTACTGCATTAAGAGTTCTCAATATAATTTTATTTCCGTGTCCCTTAGGGATATACATAAGTGGCTATTCTGGAAAATGCGCAAAAATCTCTATTGAAACAGAAAGAAAATTTAAAAAATTATTTATGGAAAATACACTAAAAAAATTCAAACAAACAAAAACTAATTGTAGATTATTTGCAATATCGTTATTGTTCTCCATGCAGTTTTAACTTTTTCGGATCATTTTCCAAAATGACCATCGTTAGAAATAATAAGAGAAACAATTTTTCTGTCACTGCGAATCTATTTTATCACAGACCATTAATGAAACCAAACCCAATGTGCAGTAGTACTATAGGAGTACTAGCCACGTCGAAATTATATAATTTCTCTACATGATTTGTATGAGAAGCTCTAATTTATATACAACCATTTCCAACTAAAAATTTGTGATATGCACACGTTTAGAAAAAAACATGGTGGATACAATCACAATTTTAACTATCATTAATGTTTGCTTTAATGATTCTATCAAACATATTATTATGTTCACCGGAACTCTATTCTATGTTACTATGTTGATTAGAATAATATAAAGAAAATACATTTTTGTATATCCGTAACATTTTGATTTGAAATACTTTAAGGTGCACAATAATCATGAACATACGTGTATGGTCATGGCCCCCTTATGCATAAGTACATTTATTTATATTCTTTATATTCTTATTATTCTTTATATTCTTATTAGTTTTCTTTTTTCTGTTTGAAAATATCACTTAATAGTTTTTTTGTTCAATTTTTTATTCTTTCAAATGTAAGTAAAAACTGATATAAAATTTTTAACAGGAATGTGTACATTTTTGTAAGAAAAATTTTATATTTTATAAAACTTTTGAAACAATCATATTGAACATTATAGTAGTAATGATAATAAAATAGTATGAACATATGTGTTAAAATGTTCATGGTAAAAACTAAATGTTCAAACATTATTTTAATAAGAATAATTTTATTGTATCAATTTTATGTGACCGGACCCTAATGACACTCGTAATACACTAATTATATTTTTTCTTTGCGTGCACAAAATACATATGAACACTGATGAGGATGTATAGCGGAAATAACTTTCATATGTTCCTGTGTGTGTGTTGCATGGTCTATAAATTTATTTGGAGTAAAGAATGATTTTCCAGGCATTAAAGCTTTAATCGGCATGGGAAACATGGTATCACATACATACATATGATTCCGTCCCTTGGAATCACTAGTAAGACACTTAATGCAGAATGGATGTATGGCCGTGGACAATGTTTTTACCTACTCATCTAAAATATCTGCAGAATATCTTATAAACTACTATATCGCAAAGCGATATCCTGGAATATAATTTGTAGTGTCCTTAAAGACGCAACCATTGATCTTTTCCACTTTAGTGGAAATTGTCTTTGTCGCTCATTAGGATTTTTTGTTACGAAATCATCCTCTTCTTGTACCAAGTTTAACAGAATATGTTCACACTTTGTGGGGAAACATTTTCAAATCCTTTACCAAAATCCATTGCAACGAACGTTTGGTGGTGGATTCTCTCTGACGTTGTCGGCAACAGTAGCGAACAAGCAATACGAGACCGGCCACTTCTTATAACATCCGTAGTGGGCCAAGTTTACATGAGATGGTCAGCCAAAAGCTTAATTGTTCGAGCACATGGAACACAACGACGAGAAAAACGACAACGAAATTCACGCTGCATTAAAACAACAGAGTAAAAATTCATCAAGTAAGCAGTAACAATAGTTCTATGTTCTTAAGATGTGTATCGCTGCATGGCTTTATTAGAATTGATTCTCTATATATGTATCTACATCCCAAATGTCAAAGGATAGTAATATTTGGCACCGTCTGAAAAAATGGCAGCTAATTAATTTTTACTTTTGCAATCGGTATCATCAGACAGAAATATTGAAAACTTTGTCAGGTATTTCGAAGAATTTTAGAATGTTGAAAACAAAGTATCAAATAAAGCAGATTCTTATCATGCTAATTATTGGTCCGGACAGGGCTCTTTTAAAAACATTTAAAAATTGAGCAGACAAGTTGAATAAAGATGTGTATGTGTGTATTGAAAGAAAAATAAGTTCGTATTTCAAGCGATAAAATACTTTTATCACTCTTAGTTTTGGTTTTTACACGTTTTCGGTAAATTAATGAAATGATGATATTTTTTTTTTTATATTTAACTTAATTCTTTTGGTAATATAAAAAAAATAAGTTCAACTATGTTGAGTTTGGAACATTTTTTTATATTGTAGTCCTTACGATTCAGTAATCCGGCCAAAGGCCGATACTATATCAGTCCGGATTAACGAGGTTATACTGTATTTCTATGTAAGTACATGCATACATCCACCTCATCATCGTATTAATCATCATTTACATCCTCATCATCATAGATTTCTGCTATCCAACATGAGAGTATATGTTTGCACTCGTCAATGTTTAAAAAAAAACATATTTTTTTCAAGCGAGTGAATGATATGGTTTGGTGGTTCCTCTTTTCGTTTTTCGTTTTGCTTTTTTGTTTGTTATTGTTCTTTCATGTTCATTTGTATTGTCTGCGAAGCCTCCTCTTTCGAATGCTCCGCACTAAACGGACATTGTCCCCTACCCAGTTGGACTTATTTCAATTTGTTGCTTTATTTTCTATGCATGTACATGATGTGAGTATATTTTTCTTTATTTGGACCAACATCGTAAGGGTGCCTATTCGTATTGAAAATATTGTTTTCGCTCATTCTGTTTCATTTTATTATTATTATTTTATTTTTTGTAATTTACTTTTTTCAGCTGATAAAGCCTTTTTGCTGTTCGTTAAAAACGTTGGTTTCGTTCCGTTCATGCTGTGGCGATTGTTTGTTTGGTCGGGTTTCTTTATTAATTTTCTTGTAGTGCTTTACCCTCATTCCATTTTCTCTTGTTTTTTTTTCTTTTTTTTTTGCTAAATAGGAAATGTATCATTCATGTTTATTTATGTTTGTATGTGTTTCATATGTATTGTACACGTATGGTAGAAGTGCCTATGGCCTGTGTATTTGGATGTATGTGTGTTTAATTTTTTTTAGGGGACATTGAGCTTTGGCTTTTCGGATCTATGCATGTGCTATATGTATGTATGTATGAGTATTTTTGTGTGTAGCTGTTTTATTGTCGTTGTCGTTGTTGCGCCTTCCATAGGCTTCCCTTTTCTTTGCTAATTCAATTAACACTGCTGTGCATGTGTTAGTAACTGTGTGTATCCGTATCTCTGAGTTTTTTCTATGTTGTATTTAGAGAAAAAGGCTTAAAAATCTAATTTTGCAAATAGTTTTGTTACAATTAACCTCTTTCTCGGTCATTGGTTATTATCATTTGTATGAAAATACTGAAATCCTGTTAGTGACAAGGGTGTGAATACTTGTATGTACATATGAGCATGTCATTCTTTTTGTAGGTGTTTTAGGGATTTAGTTTAATTTATAACATCCCATCGTTATAAATTGAATTGTTTCCTACTACCAACACGATAACTTCTCCCACTTTTGTTGCTCTCCTGATAAAATACAGGAAATGATTTTTTAAGTATGTAATCTTCGTGCCAACGAAATGAAATAACATCCCAAACGGGAATTATTATGGAATTATACATATATGAAATAAAGCCCCAATTATGGAAATGAAATAAGCCCGCCAATATAGTACATATCAAATTCTGCAACAGATTTCACTTGAACTAAATATGAATCAATATTTAGCCTTAAAGGCTTGATTCTTATGCCCAGTTTTTAACTTTGTATTTAAATGCCATTTAGCTTTAAATGCCATTTAAATCCGAAATACAGTTCTTCAAGGCTTATTTAATTGCAACTTAAATGAGCAACATTGGGCATTTAAAGTTTATTTAAAGTCCAGAAGTTAACATATGGTTTTGCCGTTTGTTTACCTCTCAATTTCTTGGCGTCAAATTAGAGATGGGCGCGTGTTGGATTTTTTCAACACGACACGACACGAACACGAAACCCAAGATGTCAAGCACGAACGAAACACGCACGGCAAAAAATTTCAAAACACGAGACCAACCAACACGCACGAAACTAAATTCAATAAAAAAAATTTTCAACTTAAATTCACTTATGTAGGGATGTATGTACTTATGTACATACAAATATATTTTTGTTTTAACATAAAAGAATCACATAAACTTAAATATATTTAGTTATTTGCAAATAAATACCTATGTGTTATTTACATATTTTTGTTAAGAAATAGTAACTTATCAAGATTTGCGCTCAATAATCAAGTCCAAGAGTTGAGAATACTCTTTCACTAGTCGCGGAACTTATAGGTATATTTTGCACCTGTTTGTAAAATCTTTAAATTGTTTGCAAACTTTCAAAATGTTAATATATCGTTTTCCCATTTTGTTGAGCTAATATAGTAATTTTCAATTTCAACATCAATAATTTTTTTTGTGATTTTATTTTTTTTTGAATTGTATTCATCTCTATACTCAGCGAATTCTTGGTTTTCGTTTTGTGTTAAGATGTTATGATAAAAAATTTCAATAGTGTTTTGCTGATATTTTTTGCATATACAATGACACAAAAAATTAATTTTTTTACTGAATACATATTTTACACCTACTATCATTTCGTGTTTTTCTTGCTCAACAAGACACGACACGAACACGAAAGAAATCTATTTTTTCAACACGACCACGTCGTGTTGATCGTGCATGTTTCGTGTCACGAAAAAAAACACGACTCGCGCCCATCTCTACGTCCAATGAGACAGCTGTTTTCTTTGAAACTATCGATAAATTTTTTAACATTTCATAGTGCTACCATATTTTCATTGCTATTTAATAGCAAGAATTATTTAACACTGAAAAACTGAAGCTGTATTTAAATACAATTTAAATTTATGTTAAATTTAACTAATTGCATATTTGAATATTAAGTTAAAAACTGGGCATTAATTTATAAAATAAATTAAAAAAAAGCAAAAGAAATAAGGCCCTCAAAAAATTAGACGCCAAAATAATTTCCACTAAAATATTTGTTTTTGTTTCAGTTTTTTCTTTCAGGCTTCATTTCATTTAATTTTTTGTTTGTTTGTTTGTGGAGCTCTTTTCTGGGGGGTTATTTTAAGCCGCCTAATTTAACAAATAAGAATTTATGTATGTTATTATGTTATGGACATAAATTTAACCTTAAAGGGCTTAATATTGATTTCAGAGCAAAAATTATCTCTCTCTTTACACGCTAAGCAGATCCTGCCTCAACAAATTCAAACTTATAATGTCTTCCTTCCAATATTTCATTTAATCCACAGATTGTCTAAACTTTTGCATATTGTGCCTGTAGCACAAGTCATTGTAGGAGAAGCAGTTGATAATTAAAAGTTAGGGAAACGTCTTAATATTATTTTAATATAGATACATATATCTATTAATTAACTCTTTATACATATTTTGTTTCTTTACAGGTACTACAAGACTACATTATATTTGTGAGTAAAAATCAAAATATTTTCATACATATACACACATACATACTTACTTATATCAGTACATAAGTATGTATATCATTCTAAAAAGACATAAAAAAATCGTAAAGTATGTACGAGTATTCTAGTGTCATTAAAAATAAGCCTTTTTAAAACCGAAAGTTTCATAAACAGCAAACTTAACTAAATAGAAGAAAAACCTTGCGTGTCATCTAAAAAAAATTGAGGCCAACGATTGATTAGTGGTTGATTAACAAACAAAATGATCTCGCCCCCATCATTGCAACACATGGACATGTGGATGTTGGCTCCTAAAACAACACACAGATACACACATACACACACACTCATTTACAAAAACAACAATAAATTACATTCAAATGTATTACGAAGATTTTTAAAAGCTGACTAACTGACAGATAGACTGGCCGACTAAGAGCACAAACATTATAATAAATATGAAAATATGTATTAAATGTTCAACTTGAGAAAAACACATTAAAAAAAAAGCCATCCTACTATTAGATCTAACAAGATATTAGATACAAATACTTACAGACACAAACTTAAAACACAAACGCATTTCAAATACATACGAAACATGCGTATTTGAAACATGTCTTAAAAATTTATGTATGTATGTATGTACACATGTATCAGTGAGCTTGACTTAGAACGCCTAGAAATCTTAAAAAAAACTACAACAACAATAATAAATAAAAACCATAAAAACAGGCTACAAAGTATTAAAGACACAAACAGGCAAGCAAACAGACAGACAGACATACGGACAGACAGACAGGCAGCCAGTCATAAGATAGATTGGATTTCTATTTCTATGAAAATGTAAAAAACAGAACCAACAACCACATGCTTTTACTGTTTGTAAAGCTTAAACTAAAAAAAAAAATTAAATAGAAACATAAAGAAGCACAAACTGTATGTACGAGTATGTGTACGGTCCAATGTACATTAGATGGCTGGATACAAACCGGTGACTGGAACCATCATTAACAATAGACAAATACAGCACTTTATATACTCGTTCTCATACAATAACATGGACCCAAGAACGGATACACACATTAATGTGTATGTAAGCGTGCGTGTGAGTGGGTGTGTGTGTGTCGTTCTTTATATATAAAAAATTAAAAAAATTCTTAAACGAAGAAGTCATAAAACAGGAGAATTAAATTAGTGTGAGACGCCAATTCAGAGTCGAGGTAAGTCTGCCTCTGCCCTGAGACAAAAATATTTATGTGCACAATATGACTGAAGGAAGTTCAAGACATTATTTTACAATTTACGATTTTAAAAACAAAATTATTTTTTTAAAAGGACTTAGTAAAAAACGTCCAAAGAGTTTAATAGGATCCAGAATTTGTGGTCCTAAAGTAGCGCAAATTTCTAATCATTTCTAATAATGCTTGCCATTCCAAATGTTTTCTTTTTGATTCCTATTCATTGGCTTTGAAGTCATTCATGTTCACAATGTTAAGAAAAAATTGTTTTTGGAAGTACTTGATCAAATATTTTTCGTCCTAGAGAATATTATTATACTTTTAATGTCTTAATAAAAATTTGCTTTATTACATTTAATTGTTAGTCGCCTAATTTTTTTATCGACTGACGCAAGTAGGGCTGGACAAACGGTTTGTCTGCAGAAACACCCGGAGTCATCGGCAGGAATCGAACTCACGCCTCGCAGACTACAGATCTAGTACACACACTCGCTACTAGACTACGAGAGTACTGATCTAAAATAGCAACGGCACGAAGTTTGCGTTTACAAGTACATAAAATAACCTTGAGAGAATAACTATGAGAGTAAAGGTTTTTATCACAGGCTCAATAAGCGAAAAGCTTCCAAAAAACTCATGAAAATTTGGAGTTTACGATCCGAAAATGGATCAAGCTCAAATCATTTGCAATGATTGTATCATGGGCTTGCTATTAAGAGTTACACTTTGGAAGCTGAATTGTTAAAAAAATATTTTTTTGTTGTTGTTCCAAATGTAAAAATTCTCTTGTTATATTACAATTACTATTTACCAATAGAAATGTGATTTTTCTTATATTAAAAGTCGTAGCATCAATTGTTAATTGCCAGCAAATAATGGTTCCCTGTCAATTTACATAAAGGCGTTTTTTTAATTTCTGATGCAGTTGTCAACTAAGAAGTTGAATGGATGCTTTGGAAACAATGAAAATATTCTTTCCTAGGGATTACAGCACTTTACGCTTAGCTGTATTTAGGTTACCTTCCTTTTGCATTTAACCTCTCACAGTACAAAATTTTTAATGTAATTTTTCACTTAAGTGTCCTTCGATTGCATTCATTATTTCATCATTTAATATCATTATTCATATAACAAAAATGTTTTCTCTCAACGTTGCTGCCGGCACTTTCTGCACCACCTACCTTCAGTCCATTGACGAACGAGTATAAAAATAATATTTCTAAAGGCATTTGCAGAGCCATCCCTTAACACTGCATTCGCCCATTCACTGCCCAGGTAGGTGCTATGTACAGGAACCAAGATAAGAGTAGTAACGTCTGTCTAACGACCCAACCTCCGTAGCACATCCCTTCAGTGGCCAATATTGAGAAAGTCTATGGTGGTCCTGCTAACAGAAGTGCCGCCTGGCTATCAACATGAGGCCTCCTGATCAATGAGCAGTCTGTGCGCCTCTCTTAGGGCCTCAAATACACCTGACCCATCGGAAAGACGAAAAAATTGGTTCATTCCAACACAGCTCATTCTTCATGCATTAGTGTACGCCCTGAAGTTATATTCACTTTCCATATGACTTCCCTTCTATTCCTGGTCTCCAAACCGATAAAGACAATATCGCTGCACTACTTGAGGATGCAGTAATTACATGTACATATATCAATTGGAATTAAGTTTAATATACCTTTCAGAGCTTTTAAAGGGCTCTGTTTATACAAGCAGATCTTTGCATTCTGTATAATTAATCCACCACACTATCGATCCGTCGATCTGAATAGGACGAACAATTGTTGTGTACATCCGATTTATCATCTTAGAGCTTAACACCCATGTTGCACCAAACATCCTGCGACAGAAGTAGTAAGCGACCGTGACCCTCTTAACCCTGTGTTGCACATTTAGTTTCCATGATAGTTAAGAGTCCAGGGTAACACCTGCATCTTTCACTCTACCCGAAATGGACTGTTCCTGATTACTACATGTGATTATTACATGTGTATTTACGTATGTACACACAAAAATTATTTTTTTCAAGAAAAATACATGTTAATTTAAAAAAATTATGATCGAATCTAAAACATTTTTTAATGACTGTTTTATTTTTAACAAAAATGCAGTGAAAAGCAACATTTTTTTTTTTGCAAAATAAAAAAATTTCAAATTGAAAATTCGTAATATTCTCAATTTTGAAAACTCTTTAAACTTTTCAGACAGTATGTCATATTGTTACGTATTATTTCGAGAGACAATTTTGCAAGTAACACGTGCTTTTGTATTAAAATTTAGGAAACAACGAAGCCATCAATGTGAAAAATTTTGTCGCTTTTGTAAATTTATTAACAGGAAAAATTGTTTATGGGATTTTCTTTAAAAGTAAAGGGAGAGACTTTATAGAACTGATTTAGGAACGTTCTGGAATATTATAAAAAATAAAACAGCCCATCAAAAATCTCACTCCCTGAAAAATACATACTGGGGAAGCTTAAAGGATCAATTGTTGCTGCTCCGGTAAACTCAACATTTCATAATGCAACAATACCAAAATTTATCGTACTACAAGAAAAATCTATCAAATTGGCTCATGCGGACGTACCCGGAAATAAACTTCTAATGTTTGCAACACGTGAAAATTTGGGCGAGCAACATTAATAACTTGGTATATGTATATCCATTGTAATTTTCACGACAGTAATGAGATTCTTTAAGAAATAGATACGATATATTTATAGGAAATTACAGTAATATTTGTTGTACTAAGTACGTGGTTCTTCCTCATTTTGATCGCGGTATTATTAACGGAAATTTTTGGATAAGACTTTGCTCTTATTTCCACATTTATGTATTTTTATGGGGTTCTGGCACCCATTTTCTAAGTTTTTTTCTATATATTTTTTTTAACTAAAAATTTAAGAGTCGGACGGAAAGTCATTGCTTTAAAAATTTTCCGATTATATATCCCATGAGCGTAGCTAGAGAATTGTTCAGAAAGGTCTACAACCCCTGAGAATTTTGCTGGTTGGAGGCCAAAATCCTCTAACGAAAAGGCAAATTATGTATGTCATTCCAATAATAATAAAAAAAATTTGTAGGACAAAATTTTTTTTGGGAGAGGGGGAGATCTATATAGCCCTTATCACTTAGCCAAAAATATATAAACTGAATCGTTCACAAATTTTTTTCACATCAAATTACACATTTTCACATTTAAAATTATGTAAGTATGTTGTTGCAGACCAGTGTTGCCATAGTACGAGAAAATGGTCTGGCGCGGTACTGTGCCCATAGACAAGAAATTCTCATTTTCAGATTTTTTTTCTCATTACTTACTCACTAAGGCCTACATTTTTTATAGCTCATTTCAGATCTTTAGAAGTAAGTAAATCAGTGAGTATTAAAATATGATTTTTTTATATATTTAAATATATAACAGAAAGCTTTCCTTGTAAAACTTTCAAACTTCACCTACAAACTTACCCAAATATAGTATATTTTTGTGTTTTTATATTCATTATTTTTTGGTTAAGTGAAATAAAATTCTGAGTAGAGCAAAAATATGGAATTTGGTTGGGTGTAAATATATGTACATGCTGTGTGCATAATGTGCATGCTCGATTTTGTCGCTCACTGTATGTGTGTGTGTGTGTGTGTAACTGCATGTGCCACAGTGCCACAATATACATATGTACATAAGTATGTACCAAGCTAAGAAAGTTGAAAGCTGCCGTAGAGAAGATCAATAAAGAAATTATGTTTTTCATATCATTTCAATGCAGATATCAGCTGTTTTTGTTAATAAAAAATATTCAGTGCAATCCATATGCACATCAGTACGTATGTAAATATGTAATACTTTCTGAACAAAAATTACATCATTTTCTTCTTCATACATACTTACAACAAAGCATTAAAAATTACACAAAAATTTAAACAACAAAGTCTACACATTCTCACACTTCAAACTGTGATGACAATGATAATAATGATCATTACAAAAACACTGACTACATACATACATAAGTATGTACATGTTAATTATAAATTAAAAAAAAAAACAATAGACTTCATTATGATTATGATAATGATGGTGATGATGATTTATGCAATGAAGATGATAATTCCTGTAACCATCACGTAGGTTGGTCTGTGTTATTTTTTATTTATTTTTTTTCTTTTTTAATAATATTTTTTATGTAGGCTTTTTTCTAAGTTTTATATTCATATGTATGTATGTACGTTCATACAGAAGCTTTTTCAAACACATACATATGTATGTATGTACATAGTTACTTGTAATTATTTTTGTTGCTTTAGTTCTTCTTGTAGGATTTCTTAAATTCGTTTTGGAGCAAAATGTTCAAAGTCTTACATTAAAAAATTGTACATGCCATCTTAATTGCTTGTTTCCACGGCAGCTTCAATCCCAATTTGACGAGATACAGAAGTATAAACCGCCAGTAGTGAAAAATATTTTCCATATTTGTATAGGCGTAGCTAGAGATCTTCCTAAAGGGTCTACAGTCCCTAAAAATTAAAGAAGAGCAAAATTATGTTATTGAAGAACAAGAATTTCTAAAGAATTGCTAAATTAATACTGACATGTCGATGCTCATTTGTATGTAAGTATGTACATACATATGTAAGTATATAGTAATTCGATTTACATAACGAACTACAGTGCCCTGTATACATGGTAACTTTTTAAAGGAATTGAGAAAGCCAAGTTGATAAATTGAGCTATCGCGGAAGCATTGTATGCAAAATGTGTTGTACATACATAAGTACATATATATATACATACATAGATTAGTGATGAAAATTTATAAAAATCAAACTACGCGGTCCTTAAATAAAATTACTTATAATTTTGTATACACATCTCGTATTCTCAAAGATCTTCATTTATAAATGAAAATGTACTCTTTTTATTCTAATATCCAAACAATTTAGCAGCAAATTTTCAGCTTATTTTTACACAGCTCCTGGTAACACTGTAAAAAAGTGATATTCACTTATGCGAAACGCTTAGCCAGGGTTGGATGTTGCAATCTCGTTTTGAATGCAAAAAGAGAAAATGAGTTCTTAGCAAGAAACTACACTTAGAATTTTGTTATTATTGTTTACTTTATCACGTACATGTTCTTAGCGATTCCAATGATTTTGAACTTACAAAATACTGCATGAAAATTTTAATATTATGGTCTCCATAATTAATACACTCTGTCAAAGTGTTGAATTAAGTTCATAAGGATCTTTTTGAACATTCAAACTGGTGAAGGTTCACTGACGATTTGATTAGCGACCAATGACATGTCAACATTTTGCAAAAATTTTAATTGTTTTAACAATTATCTGAGGAAAATATTCCGAAATAATAAATTTTAATATTAAGTTCGTAAAGATTCCTTTAATTGAACTTCCCAATATTAAGAATACCAACAACAAGTAATGGCATTTTCTTTTGTAACAAAAATATTATATACTCGTATGTTGCCCTTTTCTGCTCGTATGTTGTTCTTTTCTAAAAGAAGTAAAAAATAAGAAAAGTGAACTTATTCTTTTCTGAATATGTAGCATAAGAAAAAAGTAAATATTTAACATGCTTTGTACTCATCTTTATTTCATAATACGATACTGACCTATTTTCAACTCTACTATGTAGATTGCGTTTTATTTTCGTGTACATAGATGTTTTTGTGTATTTTTTAATTAATAAAGTTTTATATATGGACACTAACTAGCCAATTTAAGTATCAGTGACGTCAATACATTTTTGCAACCACATAATTACGTATATGTTTTAAATCACTTGGACAGTGTAAATATTAATAACGAATACACGATTTCTCTTTGAAACACCAAAAATACATTAATACGAAATAGAACATCAAGAAAATATGTTCCTCTTATTGTGAGCTCAAAACCTTTGTTTTGCGAGGGCTTGGGCAAGACGTAAAGCATATTTACCATTTTTTAGGCGGCATTTTTTTTTTTAGAAGAGAAAACACTATCTATCATGTGCATTGAAATATCTACAACATTATAAAGGAAGGCACAAAGCAACAAATGTTGGGGTCTGAGAATTTTATTTCAATTACGTAAATGGTCAAATACAAACAGTATGTACAAATACACTTTTTCACTTACATATGTGAGAAATCTAGTAAGTATGTCTATCATTTAAATAAAATCATGGAAAACCTTTTTTTTAACATAATGCAAATCTCCAAATCGTTTTACTAATTCACAATGCGAGTTTTTTTTATTCATGTAAAAATCTTGGACATTAATTTTAAAAATCATTCCTGCAATTATAAGCATAATTTCACGTAAATTTTTATTTCTATTAGTGCTTTAACCAAAATTAAAATATCGTCGCTTCCATGTATGCTTCTCTTAGGTGAAAATTTGCAATAGCATTGAACACCCAACTCTGTTTGATAAATTTTAAAGCTCTTTCGCCCATCACTTAGTATCTCTCTTTCTATCTCACTCTCTCTCAAATACAAATATAAATTAATCTCTTAGTTATTACAAGTTTTGGCAAGAGAAACCTGAACGTTTTCCTCATTTTTGTCTTTGTTTATGTACAGACTCTTTATTTTGTTGTTTGTGTACAAAATGAACAAGAATCACGCAATAGGGCAAGGCAAACAAGGCACAAACGGAATTTTTCATTATGATCATCAGTGTTGCCATAATTTCCAAATTGCTAAACTTCAAGAGATTATATAAATAAATCATTTCATTTAAAAAAATCATTTATGATATTAAAAAAATATGTATGTATGTATAAGAATAATCAATTTGTTCCAGCAACAACTTTTATTATTGTTGACATATGTATACACATATGTAAACATTGTTCATAAAAACCAAATAAAAACAAGTTTTATTCTAATGCACACAAGTGTTTCAATTATTTGATAAATAAATTCAAATATTTTGTTGGTCAAAAAGTTGTACCAATCGACTAAACAAACTTCCTTGATAATCGCCATATTCAATGACAAAATAATTTGTTGGCGTGTAAAGTTACGATTTAGAATTGTATTCGGTATGATAACACTTAAAGATATCATTTAATTTTCAAAATCAAATCTCAATATTTTATATAAAACTCAATATATTGTTTGTATGTACATACATATATCAAGTGAAATAAATAAATACCCAGGTTAAACAGTATAATTTTTCTTCTTTTCGCTGTGTGTTGAAAAGTGTAAACACTAGGGCGTCAAATAGCAAAAACAAATATACGTAAAATGAGCTTTCAAATGCTTATTCCTAAGAAATCTGAATATTTTCTGTAAAAAAATCTTCAAATCTGCATTTTGAGGGCGAAAATCTACACTTCTGGCAACAGTGATGATCATGCTACACAATCATAAGTACAGTGATACACATATCCATACACACATCGATAAATAGGCATCTATTCTCATCTATTTGGAAAACATACCTAAACTTTGCTGCTGATATTTTTTTTGTTTGTTGAAATGACTCCACACGACACGATTCAGTGACTATGACAGCGCAAGTCTATGAATATTTTTATGGAAGTACATATGTGCATATGTATTGAAATATGTAAGTGTGCATGCCAGTTTGTATGTATGTAGAAATGAATATGTTTAACAATTTTGCGCCTGGGTGTTGTTTGTCTATTCATCCATCCAGCCAACAACCATCCGTCTGATTATTTATGTTCAACAGTGGGGTTGCTTTTAGTCGCTAATGGTTAGAATAATTTGAAGAACTAAACCGAGCCTTAAAGTCAAACTTGGACTAAAGTTTTAGCTTCCACATAGAAATTTGTTATTATAACTTCGCCTTAGCTTCAGATTTAATATGTAAGTACATACGTATTTTTCATATGCATATAATGAGGATATTGAGGAATTCTTTCATCGTTGATGCATTAAAGGACTAATATGTACTTATGTACACGCTAATGTGTTATCTAGTGCCAGCAAAAATAGCCAATGTTATTTGTTATCATTCCAATATGTACTAGAGAGCTGCACAAGCATACGAAAAATGTCTTACAAGCAATTTCGTTAAATTTCAAATAGTGTGTGCTTATTACTCTCTCATTTCAAAACAAATACTTCCAAAGATATGTGTTTTGCTTAACAGTAAAAACATTGAAGAATAGAACAAAACCGAAGTAGAACAATGTTGGAACAAAATAAAGCCGAACAGAACAAAGGTTCTATAGAACATTAAAACTGAAGTAGAACATTCAAAACATGCTTAAATGTTTTGATAGTAGACCTAGACCAAAACAAACTCACACATTAAGAAACATTTGCGTTCTGTTGTAAATAAGAAAACGCTTTAAAGAGGTTTTAGTTACAATGAAATAATATACATACATCCATACATATCTATGTACATACTTACATACATATGTATGTAAATTGTATGAGAATAAGTATAACTTCTTTTAGTTTTTTTATATTATTTTTTCTTGAATGTGTTGTGAACGAAAAGAAAAACATGCGCGCACACAAGTTTTTTAACACGCATCATCTACATACTTGTGTGTATGTGTGTGTATGGTTTAATGTGTTGTTTTACCATCTCAGTAATTCTTTCAGTAGCCTGAGTAGGAAATGTTCT
Source organism: Germaria angustata (assembly GCA_963681545.1). NCBI lineage: Eukaryota > Metazoa > Arthropoda > Insecta > Diptera > Tachinidae > Germaria > Germaria angustata. The sequence goes on from OY812998.1 coordinate 108,729,915, forward strand.
ATTGTACTTGGTGTTTCTGCTATGATTTACCGTATTTTTACTTCATTGTGGGTATTTGTTTGGATATTCTAGTTGTTCTGAAAACACAAGGACTAACAAGCACTGTAGAGAATAACTTTTCAAATGCTGTTTGGTTTGTTTTGGTCAGATTCATGTTTTGTTATTTTTGTGTTGTTATTTAGCGCTACACTGAAATACTGTGTTTGGAAGTGGTGTACAATAGAACACAGAACTTTTAGAATATTTTGTGCAGCTCTCTAATATGTACTTATATAGACACTTACCCATTAGCGTAAAAAGAATGAGGAATATTATGGCAAATTCGTTAGGAGGGTGGTTTAGTCCTGCCCAGAGATACTTATCTTATTATTTGTGTAAAACATAGTAGTTTTCTTTTCTGAATCCTAAGGATTTTCTTAACATTAATAACAATTTTAGCAGACAGTTGACACAATTTTAAAACACCATTTGACAAATTTTACAGGAGAAGCGTTCTTGTTAATTGCCTTTGCATTAAATTGTATGGCTACTGCAAAATTGCTTTCGCCCTAAATCTGGGAATCTACTTTTAACTATAATAAAAATAAGATTTAATTTTAATGATCGATAATTAACGATTGCAATGAGAAAGTGAAAATCATAAATTATGTTGTTTGAGCTTTTTCCGCGACAAACCACGATATGTATAAACACAATATCCACAAAGCGTTTGAATTGTATAAGTATCGATCTAAATATGTATGTATGTATGTATAGTGCATACGAATACATGCACATACTTATGTTTGAGCTAAATTCTAAATTGATACACGTACCGTTATTTTTGATATGTAATCGTTAAGCCCACTGTACAAATTTAAGGTATCTATCTCTATTTCTATGTTTATTTGTCTCATGCGACTACATTCATACATACATACATGGATATGAGTATGTGTGTATGTATCTATGTATGTACGATCTCATTTTAGCATATCTGTATGTGTTGTGTAGCATTAGAAAATACAACCGCAAAAGCAATGTGCTTGTATGATCTTTGCTCATACAAAGGAAAGGCAACAATTCAATGACAAAAGCTTTTTGACGCTGCTACTGCTGCTGGTGTCCGTCGATTTGTGAGGAGGATAGCGAGTGTGTATTAAGCACATTAGATTTGTCTTTGCTTAAGGAGGGAAATGAGGGAACATAAAATGAGGTCTTTTATACATACATATGTACAAAATTCTAAGGTGGGGATAATAATGGTGGATAATAAATACTTGTAATATACAAACGAAGCAATCAATAGAAATAGACAAACAATGAAAAAAAAGAGTTGGAATTTAAAATTCTTTTACACAGTGTAGAAGAGAAAATAAAGGTTAACAAAACACTCAAGTGAACATATATGTATGTATGTACATACACACAATGTATGTATGTATGTATTTACATATATTTTAAGGTGGGTTTCATTTTCTTTTAAGCTTTATTTACTCGTAGATATGTATACATATGTGTATGTATGTAAGTATATAGAGAATAAAAAACAAACTGGAGTGAGAAATACGTGCGTATACTTATGTATGTATGTATGTAAATATGTAAGTATGCATCCGAAGTTCGGCAGACGTAGCCCTTATCTAAGTAAGTACATACATACATACTTATGTATGTACATATATAGAAATGTCCCTACATTATACGTATATATGTATGTACATACATATGTGTGGGTGTATCTTAAATGAAAATCCAGACACATGTATGTATTATGCTCGTGATACTGTGTATGTATGGATCTACATATGTAAATAAAACATCTACCACCCTTTAAAATCGAAGGAAGAACCGCCCCTTTTATGCCTAAAAAAATATAAGTAATTATTATACCTACATATAACCACCGTTAACATACATATGTACATATTTTCCTTATTAGATACTATCAGCCATAAAATAAAATATTTACAGGGGAAATATTATATACTTACATACACATTTCTTCCTTTCGCTGTTTCCTTATCACTTATTTTTCAATAGCTTTAATGTTATTTTTTTTTTGTTTTTATTATTCGTCATCCACCCTGTTTAAAGGCAATGTGGTTGTTGTTGCTATTATTTTCGTCATTTTTGTAAAGGAAATAGGAAACTGAAAGAGGTCAGAGCAGCTGAGAGAAATGAGAATATAACGGAGTTTTTGTTAGCTTTATTTTATCAAGTGCTCTTTTGGAGACTTCTCTTTATTTTCGCTTAATAAAAAACTTTTTATGTAGTCAGTCTTGCCAGACATTTTTCAAATAAAATAATTATAAATCAAACATTTTTAATCGAAAAATCTGCGGAATCTGCTTCTCATGATGAGAGATCATATAATTTAAAATTATAAATATATAATATATTAAAATATATATTTATAATTTTAAATTATAAATATATATTTTAATAAAAATCTGCACATTTCGGTCTAGCATTTTTAAATCTGCATTTTGACATATTAGAGGAATAAAATTTACAAAATACAGATAAAACTACACTGTTGTCAACAGTGTACATAACGCATCGTAAACATGCAGATGTGCTCTTATTCACTAGACATACAGGTTTCATTCAATTATCATTAATTTGCCCTCGCAGGAATTATTATTCAAAGCAGGAGTTTAAAATATCATATTTTGAAAAGAAAGCATAGAAATACCAATTGCATCACCTTCTAGAGTGTTGTTCTTACAAATATGTATGTATGTATGTACATACATATATGTAATTACATATTCATTCAATAAGTAAATATACTACATAATAAGACTCAACAAACTTTTGATTTTATGTTATGATAAAAAAAATAGCAAAATAGCAAGCATACATAACCGAAACGGGTCACTGAAACTCTTTGAGATGAAATTGCACGAAAGCTTAAATATTGACTAGATGAACTAATTACGATATTAGATAAATATAAGCCTCCCTATGCTTCATCTTTATAATAGACTTACGATTAAGTCAAATTGAGCAGGAAACTTCATTTGCTCCTTTACTTAGAAATGATATAAATCTACACAAAATTAGATCTAACTGTATTATAATTAAATGCCTTATGTTGTTGGTTTCGAAAAGGTATTATTAGTTAAGGACATCATAAGATAGGAATTAACGGAGCATCCAGTGCACTGTTTTTAAACAACATGAATCAACTGATCGTTTTTGTTTGTGCAAAAGTCTTGAAAGTGCTCACCGAAATAAAATGTTGCTCTACATATACATATAAAATAACATTTCACAGCAAGCCAATTGAAAAAGTAGAAATTCGCCACATTAATCTCAGACTAGTCGCACTGTCTGCTAAAACCTTCCAATGCTGTGTCTCAGTTTTCTCATACAATTCGAATATAAGTATGTACATATATAAAAAGTTGAACCCAAGAAACAAATCTTTCAAGTTCATTGAATATTTTTTAAATTGGGATATTCTCCCAATTGAAAAATCGGGTGCTCCATTCGTCAGGATATTTTATTCGATCATGAACGCGGCGATATGGCCTGACCCTTGGTGTGGTGTTTTTTTTTTTTTGGCATTTTTTTCTTTGAAGTTTAAAGTTTTTCACCAAGTTTCTCTTGCAAATAAAAATTTTTCTTTAGCAATAAGAGAGTATAACTATTTAATTCTCAGAGATTGTCAATAATTTTATTAAGAGAGCAAGCCTTCCTCTCCGTTAAAAGATAAAAGAAGAACAAAAAGTAAAACCACTTAGAAAAAGTAAAATTTTACTTAAAAGGAGACTACAAAAACAACACAACATTAAGGCAAACAGCACTAAAAACAAATCAAATATACAAAAAATGGAATTCTACGATTTGGAAAGAAGAAAAACGAACAAACCAAAACCAAAAACAAATAAATGTAAAGAAATCGTTGTGTATGCCTGTATGAAATAGGAATATGACAGCAAATACGATGGATGGTTTTTTGGTTGGGTTGGATACTGTTTTTTCGCTTAAAGCTGAGGCTGCTATTGCTGTTGTTGCAGTGGCTTTTTATTTGTATGTGGTGGTTGATTAGTAAAATGATGTTTGTGTAGTAGTAGTTGGTATTATTGGTTGCGTGTGTGTGCATGTGTGTTTTTAAGAGGATTTACACTTTGCTCTAATGTAGAGTGGTGGATTGTAGGACGGCCAGTAACAACAAATACAAATATATGAAACAAACGACATTAGGCAAAGTGGAAAGAAGAAGAAAAAAATTAACTTGTCCACGACGACAAAATAAAAAAAACGTCTACGATGATGATGTTAACGAAGAAGAAGAAGAGACGAAGCCACTAGCATGCTACGAATTGTTTTTGGCCTACGCGATCAATGAGGAGCAAGAGGACTGACTGCTCAGTCGTAGTAGTAGTGTCGTAAATAAAAGTTCGTCGTTTGTTTGTATCCAATTTGGTCGGCAAAGAGAAAAATACAAATAAGAAAAACAAGTGACATTTATTAAACTTAAAAAAGAAAAATATGTAATAATGATATACATACATACATAGTATGTATGTGTGTATATAGTAATTATAAAATTAAATATCGGTGTTTATGTACCTAGTTGAAAAGAATTTGCTAGAAAAAAATAGATGGGTACATACATACATATGTATTTAGTAATGTGCAATAGATACATACAAATTTAAATATGTAGTGTAAAAAATTCCTGTACTGAAGAAATCACAAGCAAATAAATAGATTTCGTAAGAACAGAAAATAATATTTTCTTTTTAATAAGGGGCTGAGAAACCTCCCTTTATTACGAATACTCACTCGCGCACGAAGGGTTACATATGTACATATGTATGTATGTATATGCATACATACATATTTAAATTTGATTTAATTTAATTTCAAAGAGCAACAATTTCCCTTCAATAGATTTAAAAAAAAAAACAAATTCTCTCCGCTGTATAATACAACAAACGCAACGTCATTATTGAAGTGATCTCGCGGGGGCCAGTGTAAAAGAGTCAGTATTTGAATGTGTGTGAGTGTATATACATATGTGTTAATCACTTATTGTTTTTTCCTTTGCTTTTCATTAATTCATTGTGAGTTTGGTTTTGTTTTATTGGTGTGTTGTGAGTGGTGGTTGGTTGTAATATATTTGCTTATGTGTGTAGTGGTGTATAACGCAGTCGGCGCTGACGTTGACGTTCACTCCTCTAGGACTTGACTACTCACGGTTTAAAACAATTTTTTCTTTACGCATTACGTTCATACGCTGTTGTTACTCGTGACTGTAAGGACGTGCCGTGTCCACCTTACACTATAGTTTATAAATTATAAATAAAGCAACAAATCTAATTTTGTAGAGATATAAATACACAAGTATATAAGAAAAGCTTTCCTCTGGTGTGTTTGTAAATGAGAATATATATTAATAAAGCTACAAAGAAAATAGAAATTACTAAGTGAAACATACATACATACATATCTAATCAAAAATAAACACCAGAAAAACAACAAATAAAATGTGAAAATATTTTCAATAAAAGCAATTAAAAAATTACAAATAAATCTGTGATTTTATGTAAAGAAATAAAATTTTATGGAAATTTTAATCAAAAAGTTCTTCGTGAGTATCCAAAACTAAAAAATTTTTAATTCATAAATAATTTTTTTTCGTGTTTTATGATTCGCAATGAATGGCCAATAATACATACTCTAAGCAAGTGCAATAGTTTTTTCTCTACACTTTTTTTGTAAAGTTCAATATGAGTATTTTTAAGAGCAACAATTTGTAAGAGTTTAATTTGAGTACATAGTAAGAGTACATGTAACGATTTGTAATTGGGCGAAATCACGGATTGTTTTAAGAATTATGGCTTGATCGAAAAATTAGAATTCCATAGTAACGAAGAAGTTATTGTTATTGTTGTATTATAATGATAAAAAGGAATCATCAAGAAGTGAACTAATTGCAAATAAGAGAAGTGTAAAATACTTAAAACAATTAAAGTTACTGGCTGAAAAAAGTCTACGAAATTCTAAATGAATATAAAAAAATTATACAAATGAGCATAGCATGTACATATGTATGTATGTACATACATACATATGGATATACATATGTACATATGCAGACTGAATAAGGAATAAGTAAAAGTTTAGATTTTTTAAAATGAAATGAAATAGTGTATCATTCGAAAATGGGTAATATGTAATTTTAAATTTAAAATCAAATGAGAAATAAGAACATGAAACAAAACACTGTATGTGTGCCTATGTGTATAGTATGTACATATGTAAATATGTATGTACAGTGGAGTTCGTCTATAACATACAACGGTTATAACACAACAAATTATCGTTCATAACGAACAACTTCACTGTCCCGGTTTTATATAATATTTCATGGAAATTATTACGCCTATAACGGTAATAGCGAACTTTCATTTATAACGAACTACAAAAATGCACAAAAAAATTCATAAATTTTCTAAGCTGTTCAAATAATTAATTTAATTTAATAAACGAAATTATTACGAAATAAATGGAATTAATACGAAATAAATGGAATTAATACGAAATAAATTAAATTAATACGAAATAAATAAAATTAAATAGCAAAAAAAAATAAATCGAATATTTAATTTATTTCAATGCAAAAAATCTAGTTTAGTTCGTTATAGCCGAACTCCATACACCATATTGCTTACATCTTTAAAAAATAAAAATTTTTAAATGTGCTGTGAAACACGTAAATCTATGTAAAAGATTTTAATTTAAAAAATACCTATAGCCGCATTAAAAATTAAAATCTAATAGTGGAAGAGACAAAAATGTGATACATTAGAGAAATCTATTAGAAAACATGCAGTGATTGATGGGCTTATGTTTAATTATGAACATTATAACTTTTCCAACACTAATTCGAAGCACAGTTCTGTTGGCACTTTTTTATATTTTGTTATTTATACCAAATTGTTTTATTTTCATCGGCTCAAGAATATTCAGAATAATGTAGGAGCAAGAAATTGCTGTTAAGAGAACCTTTGATTATATTTTTTTGCAAAATTTTCTTTCTAGAACCGTAAATATTAAAGCAAGAATATTTATAATAGCAAGAATATTTATAATATTATTATATTTTAATTTATACATTTTATAAGCTATTATTTTTTACTTTCGATACTCCCCAAGTTTATGTGCCTCAGCAGACTAGTGGAGAGTGCACTAGGCTATCGGTGCAGAGGTTGTGGGTTCGATTCCCACTTAAAATCTGGTCTGCTTTATTATCAACGAATGAGTCTTTGTTACTATCTATGTTCGCTAAACCCATGTTGTAAAATACTTATGTAGGTTGTAATCCTATTCATAACATTCAAATAAATAAATAGTAGGTAGTAATAATGTTAACATAACAACTGTTGCTACTGACATCAATTCTTATATTATGAAAAAGGATGTTTAAGTATGCATTTACTTTCCAATGCAAATTAACGTGCCTTAAACGCCGAAAACGCTTAAGGGACAAGCACAAAATTTTGGAGAAGTAGTGTTTTTATTAACTGCCCTTGCACTAAGTTGTAGGGCTATTGCAAAATTGCTTTTGATTTAATTTTATGATGCCACTTCCAACGATTACAAAACTCTGAGGTAAATTATCTATTGCGTTGATGAAATCAAAAATTACCGCCTTTTCGGCGGTAAATGCATGATATGATCCCTTGGAGGACTGAATAGGATGATTATTAAGATAATCAGGTTGTGACATATGAGGTGTGAGGATGAGGTTAAATGATCATGGATGATCTAAGAGGTAATGGAAAAGAAACACCATTTTTTATTGATTTCCTGAAGAAGCATGTAGATTAATTGTCTGAAGTAAGCCGAGGGATTATTTTGTTTGTTAACTGGTGATATGATATTAGTTATTAATCCAAAAACCCAGACCAACTCAACAACAAATTGCCTTTATCCATTCGTCAAAACTTTATTTAAAAACATGAGAAAGTGTTAATTGTAATTCAAAATAATTAATTCATAATAAGTAATATATAAAGTTCAGGAATGGGTATATGTATTAAATTAATATAGGTAAGAGTCAAAAGTTTATGAAATATTAGGAAATCTCAGACTTACAAATAATGCATTAAATAAAAAGGAGACTCCACTAAAATGCACATTTAAATTCAAAACTACTTCAAACTAGGAAGAATGTAAGCTAATTGCTAGTGTATTAGTAACCAGAGTGTTACAGGTTCGATCCCTGCCGGAAATCATGTGTGTTTTCTGCTCTATGTCTTCTTTACTTCTCTGGTTTCAATTTTCCATTCCCTATCTATTTGCGGCTATAACAAAGGAACCAAATTATGGACGCAAGTGAGTGCTTGTTGAACCTAATCTAAGGAAGTATATGTGAACTTTGGTGGAAGAGAGTGCGTTTGATACAAACGGTATCGGTTTTTTTTTTTATAAGAAAATGGCAACCAAAAAAATTTGCGTTCTTAAATCGCTATAACGATGTTGCACTGCAAATCTAGTCCATTTAAATTGAATGATACACGGTAATTTAATATTAACTATGATATAAGTTGGCATATATTTCTTAAAAGTAGACGATTTTGCGATTAATTGAATACGTTTTTTGATTTAAATTAACACGACTTATAAAACTGATTCGCTGATGTTTAAACATGTAAGCGCGATCTTCACAAAATAGGTAATGAGCCATTGAGGATATGTATGTGCATATGTACACTGATGTACATGCGAGTATATGCCTTGTTCAACTCCCATAACTGGAACTTCTATGTCGAAATTAAGCAAATCTCTTTGAATAGAAAATTAAAATATTTTTGGATTGCCTCTCATAACAAGTTGTGAAAAAAGGGCTGTGCGCAAAAAAAACCTTAAACAGTTGTATAAATAATTTAGAAAAACTATTTGAAATTTTTAAAGCAAAGTAAAAATCTACATTGAGCTTTCATACATGTGTGTTAATTTGATATTATGTACGTATGTATGTATTTCAGATTTCGTAATGCCTATTATATTAAATTACTTCAAAATATTAAATAATTTTATACACACTTGACTACTCGAATGAAATTGTAGTCGTTCTTCTACATCACAAACTACAAATTGGTTGGTGAACACGACTGCGTTACTAATAAAATTCTTTCAATCATAAAATATTTGAGGTAGTGTTTTGCATATGATTTTTTAACCAAGGTTTGTTAGTCTTAAAGTGTTAACCAATTTGTTATTTGGAGATAACAAGTACACACAGGCATATACTCGTATTAGAGGGAATGGTCGGGACCGGAAGAGTTCCAGAAAATCGATTTTTCCGCTTAACTGAGGTAAAATAATTTTTTACGCGTCTTTACATAATTATTATGTATGTCCTTAGAACTCAGGAATCTAATTGGCAAACTTATAACTTAAGCACAAATAAACAAATGAGGAGAATCCTGCAAACAAGGGAGCTCCTGGTTAATTGAATCACGTACAATCGATGCATGTATGTACATATAAAGTATTTTTCGTTTAGCTGCGTACGAGTATACCATGTTTGCAAGCAATTTTAATATATATATATATATATATATATATATATATATATATATATATATATATATATATATATATATATATATATATCAAATATCAGTTATTTTATCCACAATAAAGGAAAATTTCGATTCGCTCGATATCATGGACAATTGCATTGTGTTTTATAATTGATATATATTTTGAACGATTCAGTTTCTTGTATATTTTCAAACTCGTTTGATTTTGTGCATGAATTTCTCAACAAATCGTCAATGTGGTCTACAGTAGTAGTAGAGTATAATTTGCTATGAATACAGAAATTTGTATATCCAATATTTCCGGTTCATTTAAAACTGGGACAACAAACAATTGGGTATAAAGTACATACATATTTAGAATTTTGTTTAGAAAGGTAATGTAACATATATGTATGTATGTATATCCTTGCTATAACCAAAAAGAGATGCATTTCTTGTGTGAGTTAGTTATATTTTTGGAAGGAATTTTCCCAAAAAGATTCTATATACTTATATTTCTTTTTTTAATAACTCCCATAAAAATCCCAAACCACAAGTGAAAAATTCATCATGATTTTACATTAAAATTCTAAATTTGCAACTCTGATATAATGTAGAGTTCTGGCAGACCATGGCTGCCACTGAGAAGCTATTGCATTGACTTCCTATTCTTCGTCCCATAGTAACCATACATACATAAGTATGTACATACATGCATACATATGGTACATACATAACTAAATATGTACATATGTGCATAAATTTTATTTACGAATGATTCAATTACAATATAGAGAAGAGATGATTGAATAAATGTTATTTCAAATATTTTATTAATTTTCAATTGTTCGGTTTAGTTTACATATTGGATTAAACTACTTAGAATTTCTTTTGTTTAAAATTTGTTACAGACAAAACAACTGGCGATTACAGTTAAGCTCGACCCTTTTCTATTCTCTCTATAAAGCAAAATTGAACAGTTCTTAAAGATTCTTTTTAGCATTTTATTATCTCAGTTGACTTATTTGGCTTAATGTCTTAAACTTAATCAAGATTGTATTACTTATGACTTAAAACTTACCAAGTCTTATTTTGAATTCTTTAATAGAATTTAAAATATGTAGAAGAGCAACTGGTATTGAACTTATTGAAATGTACGTACTTATGTTCTCTTTTGAGTTACTGTTTTATCAGGCATGGGAAATTCAGTATTATCGTAAATGTTACAGTATGTTTTAGAAACAAAACAAAACAACAACACTCATACCTCTCTGATAAACTTAATAAATAAAAACTTTAATAAATTTCTAGAAATATACTTTGAAGAAAGTTACAAAATTGATAATAATGTCCAAGTTCGATTTTTGGTGCTCCTCTCCTGAATTAGATGTGAGTTTTGATGGCATATGTGTACATACATATGTACATATATAAATATTACTTTTTCCCCTGCTGGTTTCACTGAACCGTAACAATTATCACATTAATTCCAAACAGTTTCATTCTTTATAGAGACCGAATTTGAATCTGACTAAAGTTATTCTTTGAATTCTTAATAATAACATAACATCTGAAATTCATAATAATAAAAGCAAAGTTTAGAGATTTTTTTGGCAGCTCTAAATATTAAATCACTATATCTAAAGAAATTTATTAATTAATATTGTATATTCTCAAAGTCTACCTAAGAGCGAATTTATATTTAATAACTGCTTCTCGAAACTGCTGCCGTGGCTGTGAATATAAAAGGAACAAATAATTTACTTGTGGACTGATACAAATCTAAGTATCAAACATTTACAAAATGGGCAGTTTACAAAATAATTATACCTATGTATATAATAATAATTCACTTTCATGGACACTACTTTCCAAATACATTTCAATATCCCATGTTACAGATTAAAACAAAAATAAGATTAACATACATATATGTATGTATGTATATAGAATAAAATGAAGTCGGTTAATTTAAAAATTAATAAATTAATATAACTATTGGATTATTACCCTGACACAAATTCAAAATATTGTTTTTCAAATAAATATTAGGTGAATTTATTATTTATATATTATATATATACATATATTTTCAATATCGATTATAACAAATCTTCAAATGTGGCGACGATGTTCCCATGTCATAATAACATTAAAGAAATTACTGTTGATTCGAGTAGTAATAAAAGCTATTAAATATTTATATTTATAAAATTACTAGCTGACCCGGGCAAACGTTGTTTTGCCTTCAAATTTTATTTTAGGACCCAACGCCTTCAGCGAAACACCGCATAGGCTTATCGCGCTAATCTCTATCGGGCAAAACACAAAAAAACTATATATTGCGCCATCTGTTTGACGAACTTCAAACTACACAGAAACACTCCTCACGCCCCATAGAGCACGAATATAAAGTTTGGTCAAAATCGGTGCTGTAGTTTTTGAGTTTAGCGATCACGAACATACACGTAATTTTTATATATGTAGAGAAGAGATAGAGATATACATACATACATGCATATATATTTTTTCTTATTTATTCTATTATAAAATTTGTTTCAACAAACTCCTTTTATCTCTAATTTTTCTTTGCGTACCCAAAACTTAAAGCATCTTAAGAAAGTTGGATGGAGAAGAGTTTACAAATCAATCAGTAGTGCTAAAAACATAAGCGTTTCGCGATAAAATATATTATGATTTTAATAACCCGAAAATATGCAAGAACTGTTGTTTCGTTTATAAAAACTCTGGTTTTCATCTGTTTTATATAGTGGAGTGAAATCGGTGGTCTATATATATTCAGTGTAGCAATGAAAATTTGCTCTTTACCAAGGTGCTTTTGTTAGGCACAGTCAGGGTCCATGTAAGGGAAGTTCTTTGATGTGAAAGTCGTTTTTTATTTATTGACAAAATAAACTTAAAGTTAATCTTACATATTTATGTACATGCATGTATGTATATATTACTTACATATGTATGCATGTATTGCATATATATATATATATATATATATATATATATATATATATATATATATATATATATATATATATATGTGTGTGTGTGTGTGTGTGTGTGTGTGTGTGTGTGTGTGTGTGTGTGTGTCCATTCCTATATACACTTGCAAGTGTGCATATGTCCATACATTTATGTTTACATACATTCATTTATGTATATATGTACATATGTATATAATTTAGTAGTTCATGTGTGTTTTGTTCCTGTGTTTGTTTTTATTGATTACAACAACGGGATTTAAAAAGAAGAAGAATAGGAAAAAGTCAAAATATAAGTACATGTAGAGTATATATGTACATACATTCTATGTACATACATACATACTATATGTGCATACTTATTTACATATATCTTTATAATATAAAATTTATGCATGTATGCATATAATTCTTTCCATTTAGCTCTATTTAATTAATTAATTTATTTATTTATGATTTATATTTATTATTTATTTATTTATATCCTAATAAGTATGCGCTTATTAGAGAACACTAAATTCCCTTTTTTCACTTTGAAATGCCAAACAATTTTACACTGTTTTTGTAGAAACGATAGCGCCATTAATGTTACTCGTACGCCCTTTAGAGTTCATCCATACAAACAAAACAAAGTCTTAAACATGTGTTCATACACACATGCATATGTACGTACATTTGTGCATAAGTATGCTTCTAATATACGAGTATTTTGGCCTCAAAGCTGCACCCTAATGGCTGGCAAGCTTTTCGAAACACACCACATAGTAATACCTATTAGTACTATTTCTATATTACATTTCTATTCAATTTCTAATACTTTGTCAAAAAAAGGTCAGTTCCCCTGACTTGTTGCATAGATGCCATATACTTACATATGTACATACATAGATAGTGGATGGGTGTAGGTATATACTTATATATGTATATGTATGTATGGCTGCATATACCACAAAAATCATTATGCATATGTATGTATGTATGTATGCAAGTATGTATTTGTATAGGATTTCACAATGCTGGCTTTAGTGATTATTTTTCAATACATACTTATGCATATTTACTAGGGTATATGTATGTATATATGTGTGCGTGTTGTTGTTGTTTGTAACATAGCTTATAGGACGCACAGAAGTAATATACTCATATATTTATTTTTGTTGTTGTATTTTCTATCTAACAGTATCTGCCAGCTAGTATTTATTTCTTTTGATGCAGTCATCTGTGACATGATCTCTGTTTAAAACAATAATCATAATGATGTTTTTGTTTGCTTTTAAAGGTTTATTGTATCTGTGTATGTTTTTTTTAGTTTGAATGCAACGGAGCTTTTATATGGGTGTGTGTGTGTGTGCTTGTGTGCGAGTATAATATTGATCATAATGATGTTATTGCTTTTATCTATTTCCGTTTTTAAATTAATTTCGTTTTTGTGTATTATTATATTTTTTTGTCTTTTCCTTTCGATCTACTCATTTTGAGGTTTGTTGTTGCTTTTTAATATGTACGAGTATGTAGGTATAAGAAAAAACAAAATTTTCTTTTCTAAAGTAGTTTCCTGTAAGCCAAAAACAAAACTTGAATTATAAATTTTTTTTTAAAACAAGTTTTTAAAATTTATTACACTTGATCGCTTTTGTAGCAGAATAAAATGTCAAATTTCCTTTTCTTGATCAATTAATTGTTCTGTAATTTAAACAGACATGGGTATTTGTACTTAAAAATTTATTGTTATAGGTACTTAGTTATTTTATCTAAATAATAAAATTTATAATAGTGCGTAAATTTGCCGCTATTAAAAATGACTTCATAAATTCTATTTTTTATTGACATACATACATAAGTATGTATGTATGTATAAGAATTTCAAATAGCCAATAGATATTTGGCCTTAAGTAGCTTTTATTTCATTCATAAGCTCATCCTTAGTGTTATATAGCTTTCCTCATACATATGTATGTAAGTTGAACACCTCGGGGGTTGTTCAAACCCAAACATTTAGAGGTGCGTTACCATATTGGAAAAACTATTCCAATAGATTTTTGTAATCATGTATATCATTCAGTTGTTTTGAATAACAAGATAAATTGCGCCGTAGTATGAAACTAGAGCATATACCGCTCTCCTCTTTGCTGCGATGGCAGGTCGTTAAAATAAAAGTTGTGTCATTAAAATAAAAGTTGTGTCATGCACTTTTGACACTTCATCCGAAAAATTTTTTACTGCTTAATTTTAGAATGATATAACAGCGGTGGAAGTACCGCCATTGGAATATTCGTTACAAGTCTCTTCATGTTTTATGTAATCTATCGGCACTGTACGGCAGCACCCGATTTCAAATCGTTCGGTTTGATAAGAAATATATGTACATACCTAAAATTCAGTTACTGGTAAATTTAATTTATTTTCTCAAGCTATTAAGGTGTCTTCTTTTTTATTAATCGATATTTCGGTACTCATCGAGTACCATCTGCGGGATATTTGTTTATTTTATGTACATATGTACATACATACATATTCCCCCTTATTATGGTTGTCGACGTCGACGTCACACCAAGTCGACATCAATATATTGGCAATTGTGGGACCGTTATCGAGAACTATTAAATATTATTGATAGGATATTACTACTACTATGGCTTATAAAATTACAATTGGCCATCAATATTAGTTAATTATTGCCTATAAGGAGTTCAGGAACTGCTGTCTTTTTACTGTCGACTTGATGTGACGTCGACGTCGACAACCATAATAAGGGGGATTTGTTTATATAAATTTTATATACCTATTTGTTAAAATTTTATATTCAAACTTCGATTTGAAAGACCTAAGTCCTGCAATTCGTAGAAGAACAATTTATTTTTCTTAAAATCGTACAATTTAAAATCACGTGATTTACAGAACAGGGCCGTTTATTTTCCATTTCCGATGAACTTGATGTACAGTAGAGGCTCGAAAAAGTTAAGTAGTTTGTTATAGGGGTGCTTAACTTTTCCGAATTCTTAACTTTTCCGTGATATGAAAAATGCATATGTTTATACGCGTATTTATACATTGTATATATTATTAATGTGTATTTAATACACATGTATATATGTATGTATGCAAATGTATTAATTTTTAGCTTTTAAAATAGGATCACTTAGTGGACAGTTTCTTTCACGTTGATATATGTAAGAATCATTTGTACAGCTGCTTCTCCAAATTCACGAATTCTGCCTTATGTATAGTCTTTCTCTTAATTTCGTCACATGTACCTGACACTGCAACATAAATGTTTGCTTTATTTCTTTTAAATTTAGAATTGAAGATTCAGAATCGTGAAAATCCATGGCCAATCGATTAGCCAAAAACGCCTTCATCTA
Organism: Germaria angustata; assembly: GCA_963681545.1. Classification (NCBI taxonomy): domain Eukaryota; kingdom Metazoa; phylum Arthropoda; class Insecta; order Diptera; family Tachinidae; genus Germaria; species Germaria angustata. Next base: position 108,745,803 of record OY812998.1, read on the forward strand.
ATTTTTTTTAAATCTTGCATTTTTCGGCAACTGATAACCTTTTTTGCTTACGTGCTGCTGATATTGTTACGATCAAAAGAAAACTAATAACTGATGCAAAAAAAGTATGAAACATTACGTACGAATGTAAAGAATTTTATAACGGTAAATGACGAATGTGTTGAATTTTTTTATGATACCCATGTACTTATATAGTACTACATATATTAATGCGATAATCGACATATGTATGTATAAGAATTCAAAATGATGTTAAAAATATAAAAATTAAATAAAAACAAAAATTACTCAAAAAAGTTAAGAAGCACTTAACTTTTTAGATTTCCGTATGGTGACAGAAAGCTGCTTAACTTTTCCGTATTCTTAACTTTTGCGCGTCTTAACTTTTATGAGCCTCCACTGTACTATTTCTACCCATTTTGATTTGGTTAAACACAATCACGAATTAAATTTATTATTAATTTTTGGAATGTTGCAATTATTTAAAATAAACTGTTATTTGTTATTTAAATTCCGTTCTTCACAAAAAAAATTGAATTTGGCAGGCAACACTCACTGCCAATAAAAACTCTCTTCACTTAATTCGTTAGGATTGTGTCGTTCATACGTATGTATGTATATGCTTGTATGCATGTATGTATGTACAGATATGTACATATAATCCTGTGGTTTTATTCTCACACAATTTATGGCTCCCCTTCCCCAATACAATGAAAAATCCTCTCTCCAATATTTTGCTTAAGCCAAATGAAATTTCTGTGGTTTTGTGGCGATTTAATTTGAATTTGATTTATTTTTTTATGTTTTTCATTCCTTCTGCTTCCTCGCGATAATGAGAAATCAAATGCTTACACATACATATGTACATGTTTACGAGTATGTGTGTATGTTGTTTTGTTTTTATCAACTGATTCTTGGGATCCTTTGTCTATTTTTAGCAAAGATTATTTTTTTCTTTATACCACACACCACAAAATGATTTTTGTTTCTTAAAAAAGTGAACAAAACATCCGTAAGTGAAAAAGCTTAACAAAATAAAAAAAGGAAAATATTTTATATTGTTTTTTTTTTCATTGGTATTTATTTTCATCAAATAAAAGCAAAAACATCCAAATTTTATACTTTTATTTGTTTTTTTTTTTATAGATAAATTCAGTCAGCGTTAAGCGACAACAGGCTAATTTTAGATAAAACACGCATACATACTCGTATGTACTCATGTACATGAATTACAAATATTATATTTAAACACACACAAAAACATACATATGTACATACATGTAAACACATTAGGAAAGAATTACACACTTACATATTTATACATATAATTTTTATTTATAATTTTAATGAAATAACACTTTTCTTATCAAAAATACCTTTAATGTAAAAGCCTTTTTAACATAAATATATAAATCCTTTTTTTCTTGTAGGAGTTGTTGAAAATTATGTTGTAGACTTCAAAAGGAACTTTTTCTAAAATAAAAAAAAAAAAAATTAAAAATTAAGCAACAAATTCCAAGGATTAAAATTCTGGTAATTTTCTCAAGTTGTTGATAAATAAAGGGAAAGAACTATTAAAACTGCTTCCAAATGAAGATGGCTTCGCAGAGATTTTGTTTACGGTGGAACAACCATCAAAGTAATTTGTTGTCGGTTTTTGATCAGCTGCTACATGCAGAAACATTTACCGATGTCACATTGGCCGTAGATGGTCAATATCTTAAAGCTCACAAAGTAAGTCCAAGAAAAAATGCACACCTTTTTATATTTTTAATTAACGACTAAAAAAATTTTCTTCTGTTCAACAGATGGTACTTTCAGCCTGCAGTCCCTATTTTAATGCTTTATTTCTCAATCACCCTGAAAAACATCCGATTGTCATATTAAAAGATGTTCCCTATGCTGACATGAAATCTCTCTTAGATTTCATGTATCGTGGTGAAGTTTCTGTGGATCAGGAGCGACTAACAGCTTTCCTGCGGGTGGCTGAAAGTTTACGTATAAAAGGTTTGACAGAAGTAAACGATGAGAAGCCCACAAATTCGGAACCCGCACCGCAACCACCGCAATTGCAACGCATACAGCCGTATATGGTGCAACAGCAACAGCGTCATAAGCCCCATCAATCATCAGCAATTAATAATAATAGTAGTAATGCGCAAAACTCATCATCACAACAGCAGCAACAACAACAGCAACAGCAGCAACAACAGCAACAATCATTGCTTAGTTCTGCCTTGGCATCGTTGCCTAAACGAAAACGTGGCAGGCCACGTAAATTATCGGGCAGTGATGATGGAGATTATGATGAATACGATGGTGATGGGGGTGATGGCAAAATGTGCAATGATTCTTATTCCGGCAATGATGATGGCTCCGATGACAATCTAAGAGATTCTGGCAATAATGATGATATGAATGTAAGTATGTAACTAAGAAAAAATACACACCTGTTGAGGTATTACGTTGTTTAATAAGTGCAGAGATTTAGGTTTAGGAATAACCTATAATCACTTGAGATTTTTTGATTATTAGAAATTCAATATGTGCGTGTAATAAAATTTTCTCGCATGTACTCATGGAATAAAACCACAATTTGAGTTATTCTTTAGTGAAAATTTCTAAACTAACAATAAATATAATCAATTTTTGCAATTCGATTTGAATATTTATCATATTCAAAACTATGATATTTCAATAATATCCATTTTTTTTTTAATTAAATTTGAATAATCCAACATACTCAACGTTTTATGATAGATATGTCAATAATATTTTTATAAACACTGAAATTATGTCCTTAATGAGGGCCGTCAAATTAATTTTCGAAATGTTAAAAGTTCATTTGAATCTTTGATTATGTGAAAATAATAAACATTTTTATTCTCCCATATAATATATTTATTTGAACTACAGAACGTGAATTTGAACAAAATGCAACATTTTATTGCACTTTGCACCCATGGCATGTCATAAAGTTCAGTTATAAAGAACACCGCGGAATCGGGCAATTTTCTTCGTTATAGACGTAATTCGTTATAATTGGAGTGTATAATTTATTCGTCCAAATAAATAAAAGTTGGCGGCATAGATTATATTTATTTCGTATTTTTCGATACGTTTGTGCAAAATTATTTTTGACTATTTTGATCGCTTTGTCAAGTAATGGTAAATAATTATTTGAACGGTATAGACAATTAATTAGCGGACAAATTTTGCTGCTGTGTTTTGTTCGTTATAAGTGAGAAAATTTATTTGTATTGAGTAATTTAAAAAATTCGCCGTAATAATTTGTATGAAGTATTTGTATAGAAGAAGAGAAGGAGATGTTCGTTATACGCAGTAGTTCGTATGTATGTATTTTATGACCGAAATCCTTTGTATACGCATAAAGGCCTAACTATAATGTGCTTAATGCAACTTAAGCAAATGTGCGAATACACACAATCAAATGTATACAACTATAATGTACTTAAGTAACTTTTCGTCAAGTTTCGTCAAGTGTCATTTGCTTAAGGAAAGTGCGTTCAATTTCGCTCTTGCTTAAGCAAATGGCTCGTCAAGAAAACATTATTTTTTCTGTCTCTATTTATTTCCTGTACTGAGCAGGAGCGTTTTCTTTTCTTCATCGTCTCTCTTATTTCTTGAAGAACACATATTCCATCAAATGCACAATTCATTAACTTCACTGTCTTCAGAAATTTCAGTTTTCTATCCATTTTTAAAAATTTTCCAATAAATAAATAAATAATAATTTTCCAATAATAAAATAAATAATTGTTTACAATTAAAAGATGCAACCACTGTTGCTTTTTTAGTACTTTTTTATTTTAGTTTTCGTTTACTTTATAAATAAATAAAAGATAAACATGGATTTACTTGCTTATGGTAATATATTTATAACTTTTACAAATATAATGAGATTTCGTCAAAAATATTACATTTTAAAGAAATAAAAACGAAAATAGTTTTCTAAAAGTACAAATGTTTGCAACAAAGTGTAAAAAGTTTTTAAGTTTAATAAGTACAATATAGCCACCTAAAAGTCTTCAGTAATTTACTTAAGCATTTGACATGCTTTTCGTTGAATTTTGACACTAGCTTAAGTTTGGTTAAGCACATTATAGTTGGGCCTTAAGTGATGTAACAAAAGTAAATTTTTAGATGTTCGCGAATGTGTATGTCAGTACGTTGGTATATTCAAACATTGTTCAGAATATGTCAACATAATGTCGGAAAAGGGCCTTGATTTGTAATAAACATACCTAAATAGACCCACCTTACCTGCTGTGAACATTAATTTAGTGAAATTCAATTCCGCAAACTGAAAATGCTAAATGATAAATAAAGTGTAAATAATATAACTTATTAGTTTGTAGCTCTCTTTTCCTAATATGGTGAACTGAGTGAGCTGTTATATCGTATTTTAGATTCACATTTTAAACGTTGTGCTTTAGCAGCGTTCCGACTTTAACGCGAACTTACATCATATAGTGCCATCTATTCTGAGTCTTCGAAACATTTTTCTCCTTATCGTCCAATTAAAATTAACGACAATATCTTTGTTTTATTTTGGCATAATCCCAATTGACAGAAAAATCCCATTGACAGAAAAAAATCCTATATGACTTCAATTATAAAGGACCAGCTACACCCTGCCACGATATGGTATGGCTAATCTCGATATAACAACATAAACTACATATGATTTCAAAATACTAATCAAATCTTTTCAATAAAATATTGAATCACATTCAAAAATAGGCTCTAAAAATTGTGTATTAACTAAAATATTGGGCCTTATTGTGTTTTGCGAATTCCGCTTACGACTTCGACGTTTTGTTGAAAAATATTTGCTCGAAATTTTTTTCGAAAATCCTTAAGCACGATATGCAGGATTATTTAATGTACATATGCGTTAACTACTGACAGCTTTGAGCTAAAACAATTTTTTGATGCCTCTTCCAAATCATAACATAAAAAAATTCCATTGTTTTTGTATTTTCTTTGCAAAGTCAATTGGACAAAACACACATGTGTTTTTATTCTCTTTCATCTTACATGAACAGTAATATATTCCCTCTCTAAATTCAAAGAAGAAAACAATCTCACAATGTTTTCATTTTTTTCTTTGCAAAACCATTTGGACAAAACACTTGCATGTTTTTTTGTTGTTTGTTTGTTTTCCTTGTTTTTTTTTTTTTAAATTACATGCATGAGTAATGCGTGTGTATGGATTAGTAGCATCTTTAAACGTTCATAGCTTCCATAATACTGAACCGATTTTAGTAAAATATAGTTTGTGTACACCTGCAGTGATATAATTTTGAAATGTTATATTTTTTTCAAAATCAGCAGTATAATGTGAGGATTAAAGGGAGGACATAAATTTGACTAAAACCATATTGAAAAAATGATGAAACTTATTTATTAAATTCATAAACATATTTTTTAAATTCTACAGGAAAGTCGCGACTCTGTATCACCCTCAAAGAAACCAAAACAGCAACTTAAAGACATGCGAAATCAACAACAGCAACAAGAAGATAATAGCACTTCCGGTAAGTCCTTTTATTTCTATCCTGGTATCATTTCTAATTGCAATCGCATCACAAACTTTGCAATAAGCTTTATAATAAAAAAAACCAAGCATTAAATCAAACTCGTAATATCTTGAAGACAATTTGAAATTTTATTTTAATCACCTGCATTTCAATTAAATGGAAAAACAGAACTTTCTATAATCAAATAGGAAATGTAAAGAAAAGAACAATAAAAATACAACAACATCTATGTATATCAAACATTCATTAGTTTCCATCATTTAAATTGCACCCTTAATGTCAAAACTAACATTCTTATTTACCACGACTTTAGACTTAGTTTAAAGTAAAAAAAGAAGATAGAAATCGCATCCAAATGTGTATCGGAAAAGCTAATAAAAAGGGATTTAATGTTGAAATTTTCACAAAGTAACATAAAGTGAAAGTGTTTAGTGATTTTCGAATACGGTATTGAAATTAAAAAAAATGCAAAAATAAAGGAAAAGAAGAATCATACGTTTTACGTCGGCAGGTGAGTTTTCTTTAAAGGGAAATTTTTTGAAACGTATGATGCCATTTAAAAATTGCAAAGAATAACGAAAATAGAAAGCTTCCTTTTTTTAAATTAACATTTCAAATTTAAATTTAAACATTTTTATAAAAAAAAAGAAATCAAAGAACAAAATAAAATCGGTATGAGCTTTTAGGGATTTATGGCCGACGTGAAAATCGTTTTAAACGTTTATAAATTAAGTTAAATTAAAAATATTTTAATACATAAAAAAAACTACCATTTCGAAAATCTTTAAACCAAAATTTCGTTGTTTTTTTTCAGAAAAAGTAAACAAAATTTAAGCAACTTGAAAATTTAAAAAAAAAAAAACTATTTAGATTTTAAGTACTTGTTTTTTAAACAACCGTTAAAAAAGAAACTTGAAAATCTAATGGCTTGAAATCCCTATAGCTTTTCCGATCCAAGTTGAGAGACACAATATATAAAAAAGTGCAAGAATATCAACTAAAAATGTTAATATCATAAAAAGCAAATTAACACAACTTTCTTTTTTCGTATGTTCCGTAATTTTTAATTGAAAAAAAGCATTGTACATATTTCACAAGACATCTTCCCACACGAAATAAATTTTTCATCAGAAATATCTCTTTTAGATGGCAATGATAGTGACAATGAAGATCAAATGGATACTTCGTACATGGAACCACAATTGATGCTTGACGAATATGATGAACCTGTTGAATTTAAATTTGATCCAAACGCCTCGAATTCACCCTCACAAGAAAATAATATGACGCAACAAGCCAGACAACAAGCCTTCCTTTTAGCTGCCCAACACAAACATCAACAGCAATTAGTTGAGGCTGCTGCGGCAGCGGCAGTTGGTAGCATGAAAATGTCTGCTGTTGTCGGTACTGGTCCATTACCGGGTACTGTGACCTTATTAAATTCAATGGTCACTATACCAAAATTGGCCCCAATTGTAAAACAAAACAAGCCAAAGATAAATAAACGCGTTAAATTGAAGCAAAATGGCGCAGGCCCCGATACCAAGGTAAATATTTATATTTATTTTCATTTATATTTGATAGACATACATGGGATTTCATTTAAGATAAAAAGTACTTCAAGATAATTAAGTGATATTTTTTCAAACTATGTGAAAAAAAAATTAGTACAAGTGGAAGTCTGTAATAAGTCTTTGCAAAATGAATGCAACGCAATGTAGTTTTTTTTACTTTTTCTAAAATTCGTCTTCCAGATTAGTTTACATACTCGATTGTTGATTTCTATTTTTTATAATATTATTTTTTAATATTATGCCAAATACCTAATGAAGTGAGTGAAAGGAAGTCCATAGTGCATCTAAACCAGTGTTTAGAATTATCTACAAGTGACTAGGTTAGGTGGGGTTAGGTTTAACAGGCAGCCTTCGCTCACTTGCGTCCATTATTTAGTCCCTTCGTAATACCTGTGATAGATAGAGAATGGAAAGAGGAATAAAGAAAACAGAACGAGAACAAGAAAATAGGAAGTAATTGTTCGCCCCACGCCTGCAACTAGCCACCGCTCCTGATAATGAAGCCAAGTCTCTTCAGCTCTGCCATCGCCAACTCAGACAGATGATCGACGATCGATAACATTTCATATATCCAATTCATGCTTCTATATCTAACAGTGCAAGACTTTCCTTTTGTCCTGTTATAAATGTATGAAGCAGCGATTGCTTTCATGGCCCTCTATTACTTACATGATGGGCTTCTACAATCAAGGATCACTCGCAGAGGCTCACCGTTGCTCCCAGCTGAAGTTTTGGGTGCAAGTGGCTAAATGAATTCAAACATGACAGCACATCAACGAATGATGAATCTCGTTTAGGACGTTTCGTTGAGGCAGTTAAGATAAAATTTTAAGAAATAATCTGACGGAAAAATATATCGAGCTGCTCAATTCTGTAAAGTAAAGCTATTTACAGGATCTTTCGAAATTTATTTGTGTTTAGGAGAAAAAATTTACAAATACAAAAATAAAAGATTTCCAAAGAGTTATTGAGTTTCTCTGGCATAAAAAATATAAGTAAAGAACTCAATCATGATTTTTTACGTTCGATATAAAATGTTTTTTAATGTTCTTTTTAATGTTTTTTTAGCCCTTCAATTCCGGAGAATATATGGACATCATATCTGGAAACTTTATTAACTCTGCCAATGCTGCCGCCCAAGCAGCTAAATTGAAATCGGCCCTTAGTGCCAGTACCGGCAGTCTAAATATAAATTCACCGCCACCTAAAACCAAGCTAAACACCTCTTGCAATTCTGTTGTTGATGGTGAGGGCGAAGGCTCAGTACGCGACTACTGTACCAAAGAGGGTGAACATACGTATCGCTGTAAGGTCTGCTCCCGTGTTTACACGCATATTAGCAATTTCTGCCGTCACTATGTTACCTCCCACAAACGTAACGTCAAAGTTTACCCCTGTCCATTCTGTTTCAAAGAATTCACTAGAAAAGACAATATGACCGCCCACGTTAAAATCATACATAAAATTGAAAATCCCTCAACAGCTCTAGCGGTGGTAGCTTCTGGCGGTACAGTTGCTCTACCAAATGTCTCAGGGTCGGGTTCACAAAACGCAAGTGCAGCTTCAACACCCACACCGCCCGATTTAAACAATCAAATGTCGAATCAATCGAGTAGCACGCCTGGTATAACATTGAATACCTCAACACCAGTGGGGTCCTCAGCGTCGCCGGTTACCTCAGCGCCGAGTGCGTTGACAGTAAATACGCCTACCACTACAGCCACGGCGGTAGCGCAATGAAAACCACCATCGACCTATAGGGGAATTGGTGACTTTTACTGTAGTGTTAACGTTTAATTACACGTACATCTTATTTTAAAGGTTTTGGCTTTAAAATTAATAAAACGATTATTTTGTAAAAATAGACGAAAAGAATTGAATATAAAACTTATACATATGTAATAAAAAAAAACAAAATCAATCGCATATTACGGGAAGTTTTGTAAAACAGAAAAGTTTCATTTGATTGTTGAATAAGCAGTTAAAAGAAGCACATTGAAATAGCTTCCAAAATATTCCAAAATCATTACAATCTATATTTCTAATTAAATATAATGTTATTTATAAAACAACAAACTAAATTATCTACATTTATTAACTAAATAATTAATTTCCATTAAATTTAATTAATACTACTAATTATTTTTACTTTTTTGTATTTAACAAAGTTTTCACTACAACCCGGCTTCAAAGTGGTCTTTAAAAAAGAAACTTTAAAAAAGTAAAGTTAAAGAAAAAATTAAAAAAAAAAATAATTTTTCTGTTTTGTTAATATTATTATTTTTGTTATGTTTTTTTAGTTTCATTTTGTTATCATCTCTTTCTCTAAATTCTTTGTTTATCTTCCAATCTTTGTTTCATTTTTTTAAATTCTCGAAAATTGTAACAATTTATATTTTGTCCTAAAATAAATAATTTTTTTTAATTTAAGTTCAACACTTTCCTTTTCTTTTCCTAAAATTTTCAACTTTAAACAGAAAAGTTTTCACAACTAAAAGTTTGCGTGCAATTTTTTTTTTTTCATTTCAACAATTAGTTTTAATTTAATTTTAGTAATATATTTATAATAAAAATAAAATATTCATAACTAACTTTAATTGTAATAAGAATTTTTTAGAATCCGACCGAAAGTAAATGAAGTAAATCAAAAGCTTACCGAAGCTTTTTAAATACGTATGTATTACAATTTCGATAAGATTGTGCAGGATGCCGCCATATAGATAATATACTTTTAAAAGAAGTTTTCGCCGTAGCATGCTGGGCTCAAGTCTAAATTGACACGATAAACTTTCTTGTTTCGCTTACGACAGTTTGATGAATCCTTTTATGTCTTTTAGTAACAAACTATCCAGAAAAATCGTCTTATACAGAAAAGCATCAAACATTGCCAGAAAAAGGCATTAATTACAGAATCCTCTAAGGCATCATATTAATTTTCGCTAAAGTTATTACAGATTCGAAAAAAATTTAAAATTAATTCAGATCTCGGTAATATTGTTCGGCGGACAATAAGGCGAAATCTAATATTGAAAAGAAGTAGACTTCACAAATCGGTCGGTCCCTAGAACATTTTCCTACATTAAAAAAAAAAACAAAATCAAACACTTTGGCCTTAAAGTTTTACTCACCAATGTGTGCCTTGCAACTATATACATTAAACTAAATAAAAAAGCCTAAAATAAATTAAACTTTTACCTTTACAAATTAGTTAAATTTTTTCACTTTATTGTCATTAAACTTAAGTTTGAACAAAAGCTAAACTCTCTCTAAAACTCCCTGTTTTGTGTATGATACGTGAAATCCAAACGTCAGGACAACAATTATAATAATTCCGAACTTTTGGATTTAGCGTGGTATGCGTAAAGCGGGTTATATACATACATACATACATATTTAAAAACACAAATATATAAATCTACCTTGTTGCCTTCAAATGAAGCTAGTTTTCATAATTTAAACAAAATTTAAATATGCTTATTATATATTATTATTTTTTTTTGTAAATTAATTGAATTGCTGGTTATTTTTTAACATTTGAAATGTCTATTTATTAAAAAAAAAATACTTTCTCATTATTTTATTATGTAATATAAAAAAATGATTTGTTTTTTTATAATTAATATTTATATAATTTTTTTAAAAAAGTATATAAATCGGAGGCTTATTTTATCGCCAAAGAACTTTTTAAATTAACAATAATTAATAATCCAACAAACTGAAAAAAGTAAATAATGAAATACATTAAAAAAATAAAATATTTTAGAGAAATAAATAAAAAAATAACCCCCAGCAATATGGTTAATGTTTTATTATTATTATAGTAATGTTAATTATTATTATTATTTTTTTTATTAATTATTACAATAATTTTTTGTATAATTTTAAAGTAATTTTTATGTACAGCATTAAACAAATATATAAAAATATAATATAATTTAAATAAATCAATTAATTATCAAATACAAAAGAATTCAACACACACACAAATTACAACAACAACAAAAATAGTTTTGTTTTTATTTCTCTAAAAATAAAAGTGACCTCCCACCCTCATTATACCCCCGGAATAAACTTAATTATTGTAGACTTTTAAATAAAATGAATAAATTTATTGTGAATTTTTAAATCTCTTAACTGAGCGCAAAAAAAAAATAATAATTTTTCTGGAATTTCTGGTTTCGTTTTTTAAAATTGTCCGTTATTTAATTCTTAATTTTTTTTCGAAAAGAAACGTTTTCGAATTACAAATTTTTTCAACCCATTCACAACTACTAGGGGTCGCCGTACACCGCATATAAATTTGCTCTAAATGAATTTATTTTAATTTTTGTGATATTCTTCCGACGGGGTTTGTTTGAATTTGGAACGATTTTCCGTCATCCCACGTCAAATTTGGTTTATGAACAGACCGGTTTCGGCTTTGTGCCATCTTCAGTGTTCTCGAATACTCGAGAATACTATTCGAGAACACTGAAGATGGCACAAAGCCGAAACCGGTCTGTTCATAAACCAAATTTGACGTGGGATGACGGAAAATCGTTCCGAATTTATTTTAGTTCAAACTTGCATCAAATGTTAGTTTAACGCATAAACTCGTACCACAAGCGGAAATCGATTATATACAAAGTTGGGGATTTGAACACAAAACCCGCAAGTATGAATACTATGTTAACCGATTGAAATTTTAATGCGAATTGAACGCGTTCCTTTTCTAAAGATTCACAGACCAAAATAAAAAAATTATGATTTGCTTTTTTTGTAATTCTACATTCGATTTAAAAAAAAATGTTTAGAAAATTTGAGTAGCATAAAAAGTGATTTTAAATTTTCACAAAAAATCATCAGGAGGAAAATAATCAAAATATGTCAATATAATGCTATAAGACATCGGCTCCAATTTATGATAAATTTATTTTTTCACATTTTGACATGTACACGTGAAAAAATCGAATACAATAGTATTCCGGTTTCTGAGAAAATCGCATTTAACAAATAGTATAGCGAACAAAAAATATATTTTCTACTCAGTTTAACGAACAAATAATATAAATTATATATTTGAAACAAAAGTAAATTATACACATTCATAATATGAATGTAGATATGTATTTGGAAAAATTAATACACATGAGTAGAAAAAATGTTAAAGATTTTTTAGCATATCATTTTCATTTCTGCTCTTGTTTCGAAAATCAATATGATGTAGAAAGAAATTGATTATTTTCGAAATTTCGATTAAAAAATACAGCTCTATGATGCTCTTAATTAACTTCGAAATTGTTATTTTATTGGCTTGATTATGGATGCCAACAGGACTTGCGTTGGGTTACTGTTCGTCAACCAGAAATTTGTAGTTGCTGGGAGCACTCTGCAATATCATTTGCAAGACTGTTCTATCAGATTTTCATGTTTTGCATTATCATTTTGTCTTGTGGAAGAGGCATACATTTTAGGCAGCTAGAAACCGAACGGAAATTCGCTTGCCATCCATAATCAAGACATAAATCGATAAATATTGTTGAATCTGTAAATGTTTATCTTAAATTGCATTTTTATTTTACTTCACAATCTGATGTGAATTATCCCTTTTTACATAATTTTTGAAATATTCCCCCTTATCGTGTTTGGAGATTTTCGACTGCAAATTCGACAGTTTGTAATAGACTAAAGATACCGAGCAACATTTTTCTTTAATCTAGTACAAACTGTCGAATTTGCAGTCGAAAATCGCCAAACACGATAAGGGGGATTATTTATAGGATATTACTATTACTACGGCTTGCAAAATGGCGAGTGGGCGTCAATAACACGAAATTTTTGTCTGCAACGAGAATTTTTTTCAATATCACTTTTACGAACAGGGATGGCAACAGGTTCATTAAACAGGAAAACTACTATATATAAAATCGTAAAAGACAAGGTACATTAGTGTAATAGGTAGTAGTGGTAGCACATATGAGTTCTCTCCTTTCAGTCCCGAAATATTCCCACTCATGATTGTCGTCGTCGACGTCACATCAAGTCGACATCAATATATTTGCAGTGTTGGGTTAGTTGTCGAGAGCTTTCAAATGTTATTGATACAATATAATTAATACTAGGGTTTATAAAGTGGCAAGTGGCCGTCAATATTACTCAATTATTACCTACAACGACTACTTGAACCGTCATCTTTTTCGCTATCGTCTTGATGTGACGTCAATCATAATAAGGAGGATTATTACGTTTTGCAAATACATATACAATCACCCATATTCTATTTGGCGTCGGCAAGTTTAAGACAACATCAATTTAACACAACAGCAACCAAGACACCAAAAATGCTGACGACAAAATCAAAGGCAATTAAAGATAACATCAACGTCAAGTTTGCTTCCAGAATACCAAACATATGATATTGATAAATGGCAATATTGCCAACTGGAATACCGATTTGCAACAAAAATTAAACAAAACGGCGTTGTTTTCTATTGTCGTCGCCAAGTAGAATAAAGTTGAATATTTTCTAAATTTGTCTTTTCCAACTTGTAAGTAAGAAAACAAATGTTAAATAAAGCAATAAGAAACATAAAGTAATATCAGGTTGTTAGGAGTGCGATTTCGTTTTTTCCCAACACAGGAATTAACTTTATTTTTCCATCGCCATTTTCAGATATCAGCCGCAAACAGGCAAATAACAATTCGTGAGAAAATGTCCTTCGTTTTCGCACAACGAAAATGAAATTACTTTTTAAACAACCCAATATTTGCTTGAAATATCAAGCAAAATCAGAGAAATATCTATAAAAAATGCATAGTATTTTTCTATTGCTGTATTCGTAGTAGTTTATCTTCTACCCAATACGTAAATGTACCTTCGGAAATCAAAATTTGCTTTTAAAAATGTAAAAAATTCTCTAAATAATTTTTATCTGAGATTCTATAATCCGATGAAATTGCAGACGGACGGATTCCTTACGACAAATGTATTTTTTGCTCAGATTAAAATTCATTTAGACAACGTCATTATTTGGGCATTAAAAATATCACACTGTCCCTGGTCCGTAAATCACGATTTGAAATCACGTGATACGTGTAAAAAAGTATCAAGTCAATACATTATTTTTCGAATATAAGTATAACATTAATTAATAAATAATGTTACTCATGCAACTCATATACCTCTTATTACCTTTTCAGTCCATCTTATAACCAGTACGCCAGAGTTGTCACAAAGATTATTTGGCGGCAATAAAAGCAACTTTAACAGTACTACTGCAATTACTACAACAGCTTCCATAAGTAACAGCAACAGTACAATGGTTTCCTTACAAGCTCAAACACAGAATAATGCAACAAAGCAAACATCAATAGAATTGAATGAAGCAGCCTTAACGGCACATTTGCCCACTGTATTGGGTTTGAAAATTAAAACCAATTTACAAAATGTCACACAAACAGTTGGACCACAACAACAGCAACCATCTACAATGGCGATTTCCACAAATCCCAATTCTTTGTTGAAACAACAGTTAAGAGCAGGTCTTAAAGACTTTATGGACGTATCCATGACAAATGCAACCACAACTAATACAATGAGCCAGCAAACAGCCCCTAGTACAACTATAGTGAAAGCAAGTCATTTGGAAACACAAGAAGCTTGTTCGGCCCTACAGTCATTGGCTAATGTGGCAGAACGTCAGGCTCAAAGTAATATACAACCGCCCTCGGCTAATAATTTACATCATCAGTTTCTTTTGCACATGGCGGCCAATCCCATACTGAAGACCAGTGGTGAATTCTTTCATCAGCAAAATAGTTTGCTCATGAGAGAAGATGAAAACAATTTGGATTTGCTATTGGACCAAAGTGACAAGTCTGATCCGGAAATGTTGACATTGGCCGATGAGAATGCCGGCTTGGACTACAGTAATGGCAATGAAGCTAGCGGTGGCAACCAAGCTGGCATTAACGAGCAACTGGAAAGCTCGACCAATTCTACCACTAACAGCAACACTACTGGAAATTCAAACAGTGCAACACCGCGTGCAAAGAACACTTCTGGTAAACCCATACAGCGCAGGCGCATACGACGCAAAGCTCAATCCACTTTAGATGATCAAGCTGAACAGTTGACTGAAATGTCCGTTCGAGGCTTAGACCTCTTCCGTTATGCTAGTATTAGTGAGGGCGTCTACCAGTGCACCGAATGTGCCAAGGAAAATATGCAGAAAACCTTTAAAAATAAGTACAGCTTTCAACGCCATGCTTTTCTCTATCACGAGGGAAAGCATCGTAAAGTTTTTCCTTGCCCGTTGTGTGGTAAGGAATTTTCACGGCCAGACAAAATGAAAAATCACATGAAAATGACCCATGAATCGTCTGTGGCGAAGGAAATACAAAACTTTAATCCCTTGAACTATTTAATAACTGCAGCCGGTGAAATACAATCATCCTCTTTTCCACCATCCTCAATCGCACAAACACAGGGCACACCACAGCCCATATTGAATCAACTGCAAGCTAGTAATCCGGCTCTAAGTATAATGATCAATAATAATGAGAATAATGAAGAGGGCTTAAATTTAACTCAGCAACAACATCAAGAAAATCTTAAGGATTTCAATTTACCGAAACCATTGCAATTTCCCACTGATATTGAAATAAAAAATGAAATTGTAATCTCACCATCACCTTCACCTCCCCCGTCGTCATCATCATCGTCAGCAGCAGCAAAAACCACAAACACCAGCAGTAACACCTCCTCCACACCAATATCTTTAGCCGATACTCTGTCTCTGCTCAAAAGCTCGGTCCAAACACCAGCTCCACAACTGAACGCACAAAGACTAGAAGAGGTGAAATAAATAGATGTATTTATAAGAAATCAATCAATCACAGGTGATAATTAATGATTGCCCTTATGTTCTTAAAAAAGCAATTGTGGCACAACGTGAAACCATAAAGACTTGTTATTTTTTAAACTATACAATCAAAGCAATTTCAAATATTCTAATATTTACAAACGTGAAAATAATGCACAAGTTTTACTTAACTTCATATTATTATATAATGATACAATTAATTTTCCTTACACATATACACACACACACACACGCACATACGTATACATGCCGATTTAAGAACTATACATTAATTCTAAACAAAATTCCACTGTGCTAAGAAATATTTAAACATAATGTGCGAGTACGCTTTTTAATTGCACAAATGGATTTTCAGAATTGCACAATTTATAAGCATTATCCTTAGTTGTAAATTTTTAAATATTTCTTGATTGTAGCACAGTTTTCATTATCGGTGACTATTTTGGCAAACGCGACGTCAAAGTGAAAGTTCCAAAAAAAATCATATAAATCATACCAGCCATTTTTTACATTCTATGGGAAAGAAACACAATTCAAAATTTTTGTCCTTTACTTTCTCCATATAAAGTTTCACTTTGCCGATGTGTTTTCCAGAAGGACCACCATTATTTTTTTTATAGCAAATTGTAATATTCGATATCGTTTAAGATTTCATTCGATACCGAATGTCTGTGCCAACCTTGTAAAATGTAATGTTTCTGAATGTGTTCTGAAACATTTAGAAAAATTCAGCCCAATTATAAATAACAAATCCCCATTCCACTTATTATAAATTAAACTTTTCTTTTTCAATTTTTTCCCTTCCTTATCTATGAAAAAATTCCATCGGCGAAGAGCAGGTTAGAAATCTGTATGTTAGAAATTCTTGCAGGTTTTTTTTTTCAAATTATTTTCAAGGGAAACAAATGTACACATCAAAAAAAGTCAAAATAATGGTTTAAAATAATTTTCTAAATTAAAAATTCGCAGAACACACACACATTAATAATATACGGGCAGTTCCATTACAAGTACAACAATATGAAAATAAGGGGCATTTGTTTTTATATAATTTACTAGGCTTGTGTGCAAAATTAGTGTTGGAAAAAATAATAGAGTCACAAAAAACTCTACATATTTTATTTATTTCTTTCTTTATCTCCACATAGATAAAACTCATTAAGCATTAGAGAAAAAAAGCCACTCTGGTAATTTGCGAAAATAAGTGCTATGTGATTGTTATCTATTAGTGTCAAGTTCTAATGTCATATTGGGAACACCAAAGTTCCTGATCTTTATTTTTTAATTGAAAAGATATAATAAGATTTTTGTTTGAATCTATTACAAATGATCGATTCCATAATTTCAAATTTCTAGCAAACAGTTTAGGATCACAATCCTGCATAGGTCAGATTAGGTTAGTTTGAAAAGAGGGGAATATTCATCTCGTGTGAAAAAGAAGACATACATACGCCAGTAAAAGGCTAGCAAAAGGTCTGTTGTGTGCTGATGGGAACTCCATGCCATGAAGGTAGTTCCTTCTTCTCTTCAGTCAATACTCCTGAGATGAGTAATGTCTGGTAAGGTGTTATTTACAGAAAAAAAAAACGGAATTTCGCCTGCACAAATGCTGAGCACAGTCAGATTTAGAATTCCACTATATATGTAAGTGTCCTCCCTGCATTTATCCTTCTCCGCAGCACCGGACTCCAATCAAATTACTTAACAATTATCCTTCATAAGATCTCATCGAAACGTCACTACCTACCTCTTCAACAAACGATTGCGTTTTGTTCAGTAGGACGTCTAAACAGTTTATAGCTGCATTCAGACAACTGCTCAAATGCCAGTTGCGGGAAACATGGTCATATAATCCTATATCTATGCGTAGTTTCGATTTAAATATCAATTGGTACAAAGATGTACATTTGACTAAAAATATATGTTAATTTTGATTTTTATTAATGTAACATTAAAAAAAACGAACAGTGTAACAAATAATTTTGTGTCGCTATAATTTCTTCCAACACTGTACATATTATGCAGATTGTAAATATAAACATAAATAGTCGGCCCTGTTCTGTAAATCGAATTCGAGCAAGTTTCTCGTTTTTTTTAACAAATTTTAAAATTTTTTCTATTTTTCTCGTTTTTAAACCAAGTAAATCGGATGTATTAATTATTATTCGAATAAGTAATTGAAAAAAAAAACAATTAGCATTTGCAATTTTAAGTCTGTTTTTATTAATTTGTAACTTTTAAGTTAAAAAAATAAAAATATTAGTTTGAAAAGCATTACATTTTGCTTATATTTTTCTTCCAAGTATGAAGAAATATTAATTGTCTGAATAAAACACTTGTTAAAATTTTGGAGGCATCATAAGAAAAATCCCTTATAAACAGAATTTATATACAGTAGAGTTCGGTTATAGCAACGTACAGCGATGATAAATAATTATCGCGTATAACGAACAAATTCTCCGGTTATAGGGAACTTTCGCAAAACAAAATTTCAACTTTTTTTCACTAATTTTCTAAACCATTGAAATAATTATGCATCAGTATTGGACAAAGTGATAAAAATATGTAAAATAAATCAGATTTATGAATAGATACTTATGGGGTGATTATGGATGGCAACCGATATTATTTTTGGCAACTGGCTACCCTTAATCGAACCTTTAGAATTATCTTATAAACGTATTCGTATCGAAGAATAAGAAGAATTTTAATGCTGATTATTTTATTTATAAAAAAAAAATATAAATATCTAGTCTGGTTATAGCGCAATATGTCCATAAAGAACAAAATGTCCCCCTCTCATTTAGTTCGTTATAACGGAACTCCACTTTAGTTTTTTTATTGTTACTATCCATTGATTTATTGCCTTTTTGATGTTGAAAATATTTAATTCTAATTGCATAAAATTTTGAATGCACTAAATAACACGATTCACAGAACAGCGACTTGTAAATTTTTGTTTTTGGATTTCAAAAACGAGACAATTTGCCGAATATTTGACGCTTACACTTGTATCTCAGCTGTGCTACTTAGTGCCCGCATTTTATTTAAAGCACCTTGGTTTTATATATATATATATATATATATATATATATATATATATATATATATATGTATACACTCTTTAAGCCAGTTTCTCCACTGTGCCTGTAGTGCACAGTAACACTTCTGCAATATTTTCAAACGTTATACTCTACATTAAAATTTTTATTATAAAATAAAATTAAGAAAACGCACAAAACTAAAAATCAAACACTAAACAGCTGATATCGATTTTCCCTCTCCTACTTTTACTCATTCCCTTGAAAATTAAAATATGAGAATTTTTCCTTTTTGTCGTAAAGGGAAAAGCTCCAGCCGAATATTTATAATCGGGCTGATTGTGTTTTGCAAAATCAGCTTCTCCTTAGTTTTAGTTCAAAGTATCAACTCCGTCCAATATCCTAATGAATATTTAAGTTTAGCTTTAATGTTTTAAAGTTTTTTAATTTTTATTTTTGTTTCCCTAATAAGAAAAACCAATGCAGTATGAAAGAAAAAAAGCATTCGGAAAATTTTGGACGTGGACGTGATTTTATATTTTTCATTCTCCTTTTTCCTAAAATTAATGAATTATAAATAAAAATTTTAGGAAGTTCTAAGTTTTCACAAAATTATATTCTTTATGAGCTCGAAAATATTAGAAAAACAAACCGTTCGCGGATGGTAAAAGTTACAAATATATACCGCTTTCGATCATTTTTATTTGAAGTAAATAAAAAGTATAAAAAATAATTATTTCTTCACTACTTCAAATTA
Source organism: Germaria angustata (assembly GCA_963681545.1). Classification (NCBI taxonomy): domain Eukaryota; kingdom Metazoa; phylum Arthropoda; class Insecta; order Diptera; family Tachinidae; genus Germaria; species Germaria angustata. Next base: position 108,765,603 of record OY812998.1, read on the forward strand.
ATACAAAATAAAAAATATATTTTTAATGGAAACGGACGGGCTTTATTTGACATTAATGTTTTTGGAATATAATTTCGGCCGATGAAGCAACCTGAATATCCAATTTTTATGCACTTCTCGAATAAAAATTAGAACAGATCGCTCCTTCAATGCAAGATAGACGTGCTCGTATCTCAAAAACCAAGCGAAACGGCAAAATGCAATTAAAATTTTTATAGTTTTACCTTCCATATCGAAACTTTTTGGTATAATTTCGATTTAGCTTCAGATATGGTTACAATTTTTTTCCACTCATTAATTTCTAAAGAGAATATTGGGGAATACGAGTACTTTTTCAGCAATAACTCGAAATTTTTGATCTTTATGATACGTCGTTGTTGCAATAAAGTATCGCTAATTATTTCTTCATATCACAAATATGCCTCAAAATTGCAAGACATTTTTCTATTTCCTTTTATAAACGATAAAATTTTGAAACGAAGACTGAAAAAAACATCGATCAAATATTATTTAACTGTGGGAAATGTCCAATATAAAAATTGCATTGAAATTTACTTATTCAAATCGAATGCCGCAATTTGCTTTCTGAAGTCTTAAATGCATTTTTTTCTTTCATACCAAAGTGCAGACGAGGCAACCGCTGAAGTAACCAAACTGAAAAATAGCCTGTTGCTTCGCCGTAATGGCACCGCTTAAAATATATACATAACATATATAAGTTTCCGTCGTTCCTACCAGGAGCATAAGGCCGCTTAAAACATATATAAAAATATTTTGAGCCGATTGGCTTCTGCATAGCGCTAGTCGGCTTGAACAAAAGCGTGATGACGAGGAGGTCCTTTTGCCATCCACGGGATTTTGTCTCAATGGCTGAGCTGCACAAACGCAAACTGGTTACTCCAACGATTGCTCCATGTGCTTATAGTGAGCTTTATACTTAAATTAGACTTTGATAATTATTCATTCAAAATGATATTAAAAACACAAAACTTTATTTTATTTAATAAATTCTAATATAATAATACTCTTTGGAAATGTGAGTCCAATTATCTTATTATTACGTAAAGCGCACAAAGCGTTTGAAATATGTATTGTAAAAATTTTTATACATAAGTATATAAGTACATATGCATATACTTACATACATACATATTTTGCCCTTAATGCTATTTTTGGGAGTATAATGAAGTTTCCAATTCAATTGTTTCAAAAACGTTAACACATTTTTCTTTAAATTAGTTTGTTTTCAATTAATTTTTATTTTACTTTGTGATTTTATTTACACAAAAAATCATTATTTTGCAATTTTAAATATGCTGTAAATAAATAAATAAATACTCGAAACATATTTAATTGATAAAAAAATATGTATGTAATTAAGCCCCATCAAACATATTGAAAAAATGTGTGCAATTATAAAAGAAAGAAATGGAAAAAATCCTATATAAAAATTAAAAAAAAACATTAAAAAAATATATACAAGACTTTGTTTTTTGTTGTTGTTTCATTGAAATGCTTTAGTTAATTCTATCAAATATTACAAATAAAATGAAACGCCAGTTAATAAAACAAAAAGAAGGAGTTAAAAAATAAATAAAACAACAAAATATTCTAAGGACTTCCAGTGTATGTAATTATAATAATTATATTATTAATAAAAAATTGTTTATTATTCTCAATTCAAACTCAAGCGCAAGCAATATTGAAAACAAGATCAAGACCATTTGAAAGCAATAATTTAAGATATTTATTAATATAAACATTTTAATATGTTATTGTTTGCTGTTGGCTTAGCTAGGTATATGCCTGCATTTCATTGGCGCTAACCAAATCATCAGTACCCTTTTAGCCAAATCATGATTGAAAGCATTCAAAGCTCGTATACTTATGCAAACAATTACAAATATATATGAGAATTCTATCAGAACTCTATCATATTTTACTATTTGTAATCAACAAAAACAAAAGTATAAATAGCTATAGAAGCTTTTGTACAATCACAACACAACAAACAATTATAATTGACTTGCGTCCTTTTGTTTTTTCTTTTTACGCCTTTATACAATTAATCGCCCGTTGGGTGATAATGAAAGTATTTATAAGGCAATGAAAAAACAAAATTTATAATAACAATATTTATCAAATTTGTTACTCGAGATATTCTCCAAAATAACTATTATAATTGTTTGTTGTGTTGTGATTGTACAAAAGCTTCTATAGCTATTTATACTTTTGTTTTTGTTGATTACAAATAGTAAAATATGATAGAGTTCTGATAGAATTCTCATATATATTTGTAATTGTTTGCATAAGTATACGAGCTTTGAATGCTTTCAATCATGATTTGGCTAAAAGGGTACTGATGATTTGGTTAGCGCCAGTGAAATGCAGGCATATACCTAGCTAAGCCAACAGCAAACAATAACATATTAAAATAGTTATTTTGGAGAATATCTCGAGTAACAAATTTGATAAATATTGTTATTAATATAAACATTTTAATTTTAAGTATTTAATTTATAATTAACTCGACAACTACTTAATGCAATTATACGCTCAACTTTATCATTTACATACAACACAATAAAGAATTAATTCATCATTTTTTTACATTATTATATGAAAATGTTTAACAAAATAATTTTATATTGAAAAGTTCAAAAGCAACCTTTAATTTAATTATCAGATGCTGGGGAAATCACTGTTTCAAGAAAGTGCCACTGACGAACTTATTAGGCTTTGAAAATAAGTTCGCTTGGTTCTCGGGAGCTTGAAATTCCGTAGGGAAAAAGTAGGGTGCAGTTTAGTCCTCCGGACGTCGCAATAAGCCTTATGGCAACACTTATTTCGGGCTGCCCCACCAACCTAACTGAGAGAGAAAACATAAAAAACTACATATGGAAGAAATTGTTTAACAAAAAAAAAAAAAAAACAAAAAAAATTAAAAAACAGCATTCATTGTTCATAACGAATTAGTTTAGACTCTGAATTCTGTAGCTCTATTAGTTTGGAAGATATAAATGTTGTCATGATAAATTTATTATTATTTAAATAGCTACAACCGCCCAGAAATCCACCAATTTCAAATATACTGCATTACAAATTTCAAACACTTACGCGCACATGTGCGGTCGCTCCAAATAAAAAATTTTTACAGCATAAATTAGTATTTTCCAACATAAATAGTTCTTTGAAAGTTTAGCTTACTTACCGTCAGGGCTTCCCTTCCGCTATTGCCTTTTTTAAAATTATACAAAATACAATCAGAATATATATATATATATATATATATATATATATATATATATATATATATATATATATATATATATATATATATATATATATATATATATCTACATATATAAAAATTACGTGTATGTTCGTGATCGCTAAACTCAAAAACTACTGGAAATATTTTTACCAAACTTTATATACATGCTCTATGGGGCGTGAGGAGTGTTTCTGTGTAGTTTGAAGTTCGTCCGACAGATGGCGCAATATTTAGTTTTTTTGTGTTTTGCCCGATAGAGATTAGCGCGATAAGCCTATGCTGTGTTTCGCTGAAGGCGTTGGGTCCTTAATCAGTGTGTAGTGGCGTTAATTAGCTCGATACCGACTCAAATATAACCTCTTTTCGTGAAAAGTGCGTGGGAGTCAAACGAAAAAAAATTAGGGGCCAACAACGTGGGTCGGGCCCAGCTATCAATAATAAATAAATCCATTATTTCTGCTTCGGTAAACGGTATGTGAACAATAATTGCTATGCCGATTTAGTGCACCTTTCATTCTTCTTCGAAATATCAATCCGCCATGTCTTTGCAACGAAAAAAAACTTGCAGTGAAAATAAAATTTGAAGGCAAAACAGCGTTTGCCCGGGTCAGATAGTATATATATATATATATATATATATATATTATTTGTTTCTTGTTGGCTTAGCTAGGTATATGCCCGCATTTCATTGGCGCTAACCAAATCATCAGTACCCTTTTAGGCAAATCATGATTGAAAGCATTCAAAGCTCGTATACTTATGCAAAAGACTGCAAATATATATGAGAATTCTAACAGAACTCAATCATATTTTTCTATTTGTAATCAACAAAAGCTTTCTAAAGCTATTATACTTTTGTGTTTTTTGTTGATTACAAATAGAAAAATAAATTATCGAAACTCTAATTTTATTGTCTGTCCAGTTTAATGTAATATTTTTTGCTTTCATCGAAAATCTCACCAACCAACGAGAACAATTCGTTGATTTTATTAAGTTCTCATGTAAATACGACGTTTTCAGGTTCGTGTTTTAAGTCTTTGAACAACTCATCAGCAACTTGCAAATCAATGACTTAAGACACATACTTGAAACAGTGAGAAATAAATGAGACATTTCTGTAGTAACTTTTTGCAGCATACTTTTTGGGATACGAAATTTTCTTTATATGTATATTGATATGACAATTAAAAACAGTGTAAATATTTTCAATACATACTTTCAAATCTTTCCCTTTCAAATTGGATTTTTTTTAGCATATAAAGCTGAAACACCATATATTTGGTATGACCATTATATTTTAATTTTTTTTATATAATTATAAATTCATTTATTTAAGATTTGAATAATTGTTGTCAGTTTAAATAAATGTTAAACTTATTGATTAGTAGCGCGCCTATACCAAAAACGAGCACGGAAATCATCAGAACAAGTGAGAAATGCTGGTGAAATAGGAGAATGTGTTATATAACGAACAGGTCCATTATGTCCTAAGGACATAAGATTTAGACGACTGCTATTACGGGAATTCCAAGAACATAATGAAGTTGTAGCCTCATCGGGAAATAATACATAATCTTCCGTGTGATTGAATACAGCCTGAGTGTTGTGCTCTTGTTTTCCGGTAGTACCCGCACCAGTATAAGTTTGTATAGGACGACTAGTGCAAAGCTCCCACAAATAAACTAGAGAGTCTTTGCCGGACGAAAGTAAATACTGAAAAATTTAAAAATAATAACATTTTTGACTTTTTCTACATTTAATAAAAACAAGCAAATAAATATATTAATATATAGACTTGGGTATATGCATTAGTAAAATGACAAACGAAAACGGATCGATTAATTTATTTCCAGCTTTGAACACTATATTATACTCTCAAAAACAATCAAAATATTACGCTTACCTTTCCATTGCGAGTGAATTGTACTGAACAAATTTCTGCGCCGCCATGGGCTTCTGTAATTGTGTTAACACAGCGCCCACTAACTCCATCCCAAATTTTAATAGAGCCATCAATACTTCCAGTAGCGTACAGTTTTGCTGTCGGTGCATATTTAACACATGTTATCGACCCATTATGATGCTGAGACGCTATAGCGGATACAAAACACTGTGCTGTTTGAACATCGTGCACTCTTAGCAAAGAATGTTCAGTACCAATCGCCATATAGTCACCACTTGGATGAAACGCTAAGCAAGTAACTGGTTCACAGTCAGTAAATACTTTATGTGCTTTTTTTAACAGATGGTTTAGCAATATCAAATAATTTTACTGTGCCATCCCTTGAACCAGAAGCTAAAATATGTTCTTTAGGATGGAATTCTAAGCATGCTACTTCATCAGTGTGATCATACAAAGTACGTATTACAGGATGGCCTTGTTGTTCACGTCCCGCTTCTATTTCTTCCGGAGCTGATTTGGCCAACATACGTTCGACATCCAAAATTTTAATACTGGCATCAACACTACCAGTTGCGACAAGGGTACCATCGTGACTGAAGGCACCAGCACGACAAGACTGTTTATGAGAGGTAACATATGCAGTTTCATATGAGGCCGGTTCTGGTGCCAGTGCAGAAGCGTCAGGTTCAAACTCCAAATCGATACAAGGCAATACATCGTCTTTAGAAGCTGGTTCTTTTTCAGATAATACTTGCATACCGGCTATCATGACGTGTAATAAACGTTCACTGGGTGTGCACTCGTCAGCTTTGACAAGCATGGACAATTCCATGGCAAATTTTTCCAAGCCATCGTACATCAATTGACTGCCAAATATAAAACATGGTAGTCTTTATTTAACGCAGCTGTTTATATATCTTACCTAATTATAAGCCTGTACAAGATTTCACGATTTTTAACTAAGTTTCTAGGATCCAAAATTTCTATATCCCGCATCGTAATGATATACTTATGTATTTCCTCAATTGCATAAACTTTCTGTGCTCAATGGGTAAACACCCGATAATTGTAATTGTTAAAAAAAGACAGGCATGTCAAGAAAACAAACTCTGAAAATCAACAAACTTTTTACCAGAGTTGCTTAAAGTGTTGCATTGTTGAGCAAAATAGTTAATGAAAATGCTATCAATGGCAATTACTTCGTTGAATATTTATAAAAATTATATAAAAATGATTGTTGAGCAATAATACATACTTTTCAATATATGAAACATTCGTCAAAATAAAGTAAATAGAATCTTGTATTCATTAAAAATCCTTTGTTGAACGCAATGGGGATTAAAGGTAATGGTTTGATATCATTAAATTCCACAAAAATTTACGGAAATTCATTAGATTTAGGTAGAAAGTTTTATTATCATAATATAAGAATTCTGCATTAAGAGCAACAGCGACTAATGTCAATAGATTAATGAGAAAATTAGAATTAAGGAATGGTATGCGTCATGCTCTGAAGTACTTGCATTCAAAAGATATTACACGGAAAACGTTTTACAATAAGAAAATTAAAAAAAAAATAAACTGTTTTATATTTTAGGTTTAAGATTTCTCTTTATTTTCGAACATTTTTATTGTTTGTGATTTTTTTATTAAATTTAAATAGGCTAGTTAGTTCAATTGTATTTTATAAGCCAAATTACATGTGATAGTTATCAAAGAACAAATTACACCAAAGACACATGTGTAAATCATTCTGACAAACACTAGCAGAACGGAACAACATGCTGTTTTCGAAAGCCGCTACACTTTCATCATGTGTTTTTTAATTTGCTTATTTTGTTTTTAACTTATGACAAACTTGTTTGGTTTGTTACTATAAGTATGTATATTAATTAATTTTTTTTTTTTGCTATAAGCCATTAGCTTTGTTAATTTATATTTAAAACACATGTGTATAGTTGGTAAAGAATAAATAACAATGGCAACACTGTTGTAAGTTAGTGAGATGTAATTTGGGCTTTCCATTACAAAAAAAGTTTTCACAAATTGTAATACGATGAATCAAAAAAATTCACGTATTCTATTTACAGTGAAAAAGTTTGTATAAATAGCTGAAATATACATCAACTGACACCACAGAAGTGGACCAAACACAAGAACGCTGATGATGAAAGTGTAGCGGCTTTCGAAAACAGCATGTTGTTCCGTTCTGCTAGTGTTTGTCAGAATGATTTACACATGTGTCTTTGGTGTAATTTGTTCTTTGATAACTATCACATGTAATTTGGCTTATAAAATACAATTGAACTAACTAGCCTATTTAAATTTAATAAAAAAATCATAAACTGTTTTAACTAACTAAACTCTGACGTAAATAATAATATTAACACTTCACATAAAATATTAAGTACGCTATTACTGTAATCCATATAACGATATTTCAATTTTAGAAAAAAATTTAATTAGCTAATTTCTAGATTTTTTTTGGGCTGAATATAAGCATTTTAGAAGTTCTTTTAAACCATTCCAGAATCAATCATTTGTCTCCTATATACTGGCATAAGTGGCTATTTCGCTCAACGAAGAATATTCATTTTACTGTAAGCAACCCCTTTTACATAATATTCTCAATTTTTCGACATCTCCAAAAGTTGTTAAGACAATAGCTTTTGAATGCAAGTATTTCAGAAAACTTATTATACAATTCCGGAATCGTACTTTTATCACCATTATACTGGCATAAGTCGTTATAGCGTGAGCATACGTGATTAAACAATATTTACATACTTCTGTCAGTTTTTCTTGAAATGAAGCCTTTCAACTGTCTGTTAGAACTTTCCATTTGCTTACATTCAGACAATTTATGTTAAATTTTTTGTTAAAAGTCTAATATGCCGCAATAATGAGAATGAACTAGCAAAAGTGAATTCAAGTAACTTTGCGGTACAATCAGGGATGTACCCCTCGTGTAAACAAGCAGACTAAGTTGGTTTCTTTATAGTGATCAAAGTCATAGTAAGTTATTAAACCACAAACATTGCTGCCATAAACCGATCTTTTAAACCAAATTTTCTATATATGGTATGCAACAAAGTAAGAAAAAATTAGCCCAAGAATATGAGTATATATATATATATATATATATATATATATATATATATATATATATATATATATATATATATATATATATATATATATATATATATATATATATATATATATATATATATATATATATATATATATGTCTTTTTTGAAAACGAAGTGAAATCAAAGTTCTGAATTTAAAATTTTAATTTATTAACACTAAAATTATTTTTGTGAAATAGTCAAAATTAAATAAATTCTTGCGACGTTGCTTGGAACTTATTTACATAAGGTCATATATGAATTACGTATTTGCTAATGAAGTACTTAAATAATATGCTATCTTTTAGTAAATGTTTTTCTGTGAAAACATATGAAAATAATATATGTATGTGTTTTAAAGAAATCCTGCTAGAAAAAAACTAGATAGTCTGCGAAATTCCCTGACTTAATTGTACATATTTATTTCTTAATTCAATAAGTGATGCGTAAAGTTATTACAGTTTTAGTACTATTGTATTCTTTGGAAGGCTACCGGTAACTCTGATAGGAAGTGTTTGTATTACTTTGTCCTTATTCAGAACTTTTTTATTATGCGTTGAAAGTGATGCTAACTTCTATTGTGAAAACATACATAAAGGGAACCAAACAACCTTATCTATTTTTAATGCATATTCTGCCAATTTGTTAAGTTACATATATGATTTACTAGCTTATAATATTAACGATAAAATTTCCCGAAAATTGGTAAAAAGTTTTAATATTAATATATTGAATATTATTAGAGCAAAAAACCTCCAAAGTCTCTAATATATCTTAAACGGTTTTTGCCCATTCGGTATTTTCTAAAACCGCTTTATTGCCACCACTTCTGCTTAATAATAGAAAAATATTTTTCATTTATCAGGCTTATACATTTTTTAAAAGTGAAATAATTTACAATTAAAATAATTAATTAAACGAGTGAGCTCCCAGAAAGAAGCTAAAATGGATATATTAATAAAATAAATGTGTAAAAATGATGATGGTTCTTACATTTGTAAAAATGAATTATATATTTAGTACTAATTAAATGGTAGACAGGTGTGTGTATGTTAGTGCTGTGTCTTTTTGTTTGAAATATAAAAAATGGGAAATTCATAAAGGAAGAAAATTAAGAAAAGTGTATTTATGTATATTATAAGATTATTAAAGATAAAATAAACTGAATTTAAAAATTGAAGAAATACATAAATCCTGTCTGCGTTAATTTTTGTAAAGATATATTTAGTCTTGGTTACATTCAATCTACTTTTCAGTGGTTCTTGTTACCGTTAAGTGTCTTTATATATGTATATTTTTTTATTAAAACTTTTTCTTTTTAGAAAATGAAAGGTGAGCTACTATATATACGTAATTACATATAAGTATGTAAGTACTAACTGCTTTATTTGCAACTGCATACAATAACTTAAAAGCAAGCTATATTTTACGTTTTATTATATACCATTATTCGTGAGTCCGTCAGTCTGTAGGATTCTTTTACGAAATTATCTTTTAACATTTGTTTAATTATGTATGAATTTGAGGTTCGTTCATTCTCTATTATTTTTCTCACAGTAGTTTATGATTTTTCTTCCCACCGTTTGGAGTAGTTTTGTATGCTGTTGTTTTCTTTTGCTTTTGCTATACATTGTTTACTATTTTTAATATATTCTCTTTCATAAAAATTTTGTTTTCATATGATGTTTACGTTTATTGTTATGATTGGGTATAATTGCAGTGCCTTAAAAGCTATTTCTCTTTAAATAGTTGATTGATATTATTTTTATTATTATTATTGTTATTTTTATTACTATTATTTTTATTGTTATTATATTATATAATTAATATTATATTTACTTGTAATAATATAATTTTACATAATTATTCGGACTGTTTTGTTTAAACTGAAGTTAATTATTTTGGCTCGAGTTCGATGAATGAATGCGTTAATTCCTATTAATAACTATTTCAAACTATTTTTTTTGAGAATCCAATTATTACACTAGCGGAACAAAACAATACTGTTTCCGATTGTCGTAGTACAATCTAGTCCGCTAGTTTTTGGAAATATCTATTTAACATGGGAAAAGAATACGCGAACGGAAATGTTACTTGCATTTTTTTTTAAATAACAAATCAACTGTGCCTAAATAGTGTCTCCAGATAATACTTACATATGTGATTATGATAAATTTTAGTGGAGTCAAGAGCGCATTCTGCCGGCTATTCATTCGAGCGGTAAACACTAGTAGCAACAATAAAATCGTTTGCTATTTTTTCTTATTTCCAAAAAATTAAAATTTCTGATTATCAAGAAGATTATAAGGAATTGAAACTCTTTTGAAACTAATAATTTATGAGGTTTATTATTCCACCTCATTACATAAATTACGGTGATTTTTCAAATAATAAAGACATTGTGTAGATGTTTCATAAAGGACTAATACTTCTTAAACTATTATATTTTTTTTATTTATTTATTTAGTATTATTTTGTAATACTTTAAAAGACATTTGTTATAAAAATTAAAATTACATGTGTGAGCTCTATTCATTATCAATTTTTTTTTTTTTAATTTTAATAATTTGGCATTGTATTGTATTAATTTAGTCCTTTATAAAATATTGTTTTCTGCATGACGGCTGTATCTGCTCTTTGCAGTCTGAAATCTAAGGCATTCCTTAGCTTTTACGGTTGAACCTCTCCAACATATCTCATTTGTTCAGTCAAATAGTCCGGTGTATCTCCCATCTTAATTTTTCTAATGAATGAGTGAATAAATTGAGCATACACATATTTATTAATTTTTGTAGAGTTTAAATTGTCAGAATTTTAATAATTGGGTAAATTCGTTATTTGATTTGCTAATTTTATTAATAATGTCTCATAATCTATTTTCAAGTGGATTTGCTAAACTTTCAGCAATTTGTTTTCATAGGTCTCAAAATACTATTTGAAACAAATAAGAATTTTTCGAATAATTAGTTCGGAGAATATCCCGAAATTTGCTTCTTAAAAAAATATATAAAAATATTTAGTAAACAAGTTTTAATTTTTAACTAATATAGTATAACTGTGCAAAAAATTATGGAAAGAAGTCAAAATAATGCCAATCAGTCACAAAATCCCACAACAACAACGCATCTTAGCAGTGACCAACTTCAGCAGCAGCATACTCATCATCATGAAATGAACGAAGTTGAGCTGGAGGTTCAGCAACACCTAAATGAAGAAGTCGAAGCTGCAAACTATGAAACTGTTTATGTTATAGAAGTAATATTTTTAGATAATATTTTTAAATATTAATATTATTATAAAGCCTTGTATTATTTACTTAACTTCTGTTTTTAATGAAGGATGTTGGACCAGATGTATCCGCAAGTCGCGCACATTTTGTACCACTTTCGGCTGATTACTCTACAGAGGCTGCCAATGCCAGTACATCCCAGGCAACTGTTACGACATCAACCGATGCTCAGCCACAACACTTGAATCGTCACTTTTATCCGCGACATCATTATCATCATCACCATCATCATCATCAACACCAACATCAACCTTATCAACGACAATATGCATGCAGCTCTTCTCCTTCCGCATTTGTGGCGGAATATGAATCTGGGGGTGGTGAATACCAACGACATCACCGTCCTTATGATAGTCATCTTCATCATCATCAAATGGGTTTAACATGTCGGCCACGTTATCACAATATACTGCAGCCGCCTCAACAACAACAACAGCAACATCCGCATCTTCAGAGAGAACAAGTTTCAAGACCTTCGGCACCGGTTGTTCATTTAGCTGAGCGATCTTTTAATGGCCCTTTGTCAGTGGAATTGAACCAAGGACATCATTCTCATCATCCCGTACATCAACACCCCCATCCTAGCACCCATATTCAACATCACCATCATCATCAATACAATAATGAAGATTATGCTAGTTTTTATATGGTTCCATTAACACAGGCCAATCAATCGTGCACTTGTAGTTCAACTAGCGATTCTCCGCCTAGGTCGTGCGAGTTATGTAATTGTTCAACATTGGCGAATAGTGGCATAACTAGCGAACAACAACAGACTGAAAGATCGATAACTGCTGAAATTCATCCCACCTCAAGCACAAATATCATTTTTAATACCCAAGACAACACTACCCCTAACGAAAGAGAAGTTACTGATAGAAGAATACATTACGAGGAGGTTGTTTCGACAGCTTATTCCACCAATATTAATGAAGACTCAAATAATTTGATCAACCGCGATGAAGACGAAGTGGCCTCAACTACCTCCAATTCATTGAATAATTTACATACTGAAGAGTTGGAGTCATGTAGAGGATCGCCATTTTCACTGGTTATGCCTGCACCGCCAAATAATCATGATGAAGTATCTTCAGCTTCAGAAGCTGAACATGTACAGTTTGCTCATACTCGGACTACAAACACAACCACTACAACGTCCGCGACAGCCCTCAAGAAGCATAAGTCCAAAACTACAAATGTTGTGGGTTCTTCGCCCACATCGACATCCTCATCATCGCAGATTTCTTCCAATCACACGGCGAATAATAGTACCAATGGTACTGGTGGCGGTGGTAGTAGCAGTGGTGATGTCGCTAGTGGTAGCAGTGCTGAAGCGGTTGCACGTGCAACCTCCTCATGCAGTCCAAGGAAAAACTATGCTGTAGATTTGGTTGAATCAACCACGCCTAATGACTCTTTTAGACGCCTAAGTGATGATCAACCTTCCACTTCGCATCGTGTGCGCTTAAGGGGCTCTGATTATGAAGCTCACTATTGGCAAAACATCGATGAAGAAGGCTACGAGCCCTCAGTTGCTTGGAACTTACACAAATCTTCTGCATCTAACCGACATTCCGAAGCAAACCATACCAATCAGCATAATGGTGAGGAGAGCACATCAACTTCATCATCATTAAATCGTTTTCACATGCGTTTCACTCGTACGGACGGTAGAAATAGAGAAACCGAAGAAGAAGCAGAACAAATAACATCATCTAAAATTCAAAGACTAAACTCAAATCACTCGGGAGAAGTTCATAACAACAATGAGTCCCTAATAGCTCCGTCGTTACAGCGGGGTCATCAAACCAACATCAATTCCAATGGTTCTTATGTTATTACATATGCTGGGCATCAACCACCACCTCCACCGCCACCGCCCTTGCCACACAGAAGAAGAAGATTAGAAACTATAACATCACCTGACCAAGCTCAAAATTTTGTTCTGTCAGATCATTCTCAAGATCAACTGCGAAGTACAAGTGATGTAAATGTACAGCCCTCTACATCTAGAGGTAGAATAAGTGGTGAAAGCATTTTAGCAAATACAAAAGCGAGGTCTAGTGAAACAAATATTAAACCACCAGCTGTATTAACTGCACCAGATTTACAATTGGACTGGTTGTCAGATGCTACGACCACAACGACTGATGGCGAAGATGATGAAGTAGTATTTGTGCATTCCAGTCGCGAACCCATTCTATCCATAGACTTAACAGCCGATGATGAATCACCATTAGCTTTAGAAATGTCTTCAACAACCGAACAGTCTACTTCAGCTACAACCCATCATCATCTTCGCAATCACAATGTAGTAACGCCAGCACAGACAAGCGAGCACCAATTACCAACAGCAAATTCTCGTCTAACGCCTTCACAAGCCGGTGAAGATTGGTATGGCGTGGAACCATTATTTATTCCACCATCTGTTGTTTTATCGCCTGCCAATGATTCTTACAGTATGGTCCAGGGTCCTTCAACTTCTTCTTTAGCGGCCAGCGAGCCGCAAAGGGCTCATCAGTCTACTGCAGGATATTCAGTATTACCATTCCACTCAACAGAAGGCTCATTGTCAATGAATACCAGACTTTGGCAAGATCCCTGTATGGAGTGTTTTATACCGGATCAAAATAGTGAGACGGCAGAAAGAACTCTCAGCAGTAGACAGACGACCAATAATTTAGGTATTAGTTCTACGACAGAGCAGCAAGCTTCTGGAAACATTTCCATGGCACAACACTGTCAAAGTGCAACAACGAATTCTAGTTTGACACGTTTACAATCAGCTTGGCGTTCGTATATAGGAGATGCTCCACCGACATCGGCAGCCTTACCAACGCCTATGGTACCTGCACCGTTGCCGCCTATTCCGAATTCACCGCCACCCATATTTATAGTAAATCCTTATGCTGTCACTGAACACAATACAACGCATTACGGCAATACCTCCAGTATGCCTCCAGTTCCCTCTCTCGGCTTAGTCGGAGTCATTAATCCTAATCCGAATGTTCCACCACCAGCTCCTCTTTATTTACAGCCTTCGTTACAGGATGCTCAAAACCCAAGACAGATGAATCCACCTCCATCACATTTGTCTATGTCGCCTGGCTCAACTACTCCAAATGCCAATCAGTACCATGCCCATCCTATGTATCATCATGCACATGCTCACACCACCACACGTCCTCACGAAAATCACATAATCACACACAACCACCATGATCATACTCATGCCATACCGCACACACACAATTTGCCACATACACACACTCATGCATTCCGTACGGCATCTGGCATTCATAGACCACCTCCACCCTACTTGGTCCATCAGAATCTATGGTTAAGGCAACATAATGTCCAAGAAATACACAGACGCCATATGACACCAACACCAATTGATTTATCATCGAATCCCTTGAATTTAACCAGTAGTTTTCGTACAAGATTTCAACAATTGCCCAATGTGTGCTCTTGTGTTCATGGCCGCAATGGACCTGTCTCAAGTTTGGATCCTGTAAGTTCGTTTAGATAAATTTGAATTTAAATTTCTGTAATTTAGACATTTCATATTGCAGGCTTATTATCCTTACAATTCTCGCCCTCAGCCTCAAAATCGCAGATGTCCTGTGTTACGTAGACCGGCTGTACATCATCATATGTTCCATCATTATTCACCAGTACATGTGGAAATTGATTTATCTACACCACGCATTGTTATTGGTTCGTCAATACGCCCACCTAGAGGAGCAACTTTGGTAAAATTTTATCTAAATTTGTTTTCACACATATGCACATAATTTATCGAAATTTTTCAATGGTTTAGGAAATTATTGAGCGCAACACGTTACCCCACAAATACCGGCGTGTTAGACGTCCTAGCGAAACGGATGAAGACGCCGAGAAATGTGCAATATGTTTATCGCTTTTTGAAATTGAAAACGACGTGAGGTGAGCGCAATAAAAAAAAATAACTTATTTTATACCAAACACTTCTCTATTGATTTTCATTCACTTTAATTTACTTGCGATATTGTTATTGAACATTTTAATAATAAAATAATCAATTTTTCTAGACGCTTGCCTTGCATGCATTTATTCCACACCGACTGTGTGGACCAATGGTTGGTCACCAACAAGCATTGTCCTATTTGTCGTGTTGACATTGAAACCCATTTAAATAAAGACGCTATTATAGCTACATCTAGCAGCAATGCTGAAAATGCCTCAAATAGTAGCGGTTGGTGGCAACCTACGGCTGACTGTTGAACAAGATTCGTGTCTAATTTAAAAGCAAAAGTAATAAATACTTAAAATGTTAGTGTTCCTTAACTGAAAATTATATTTCTATAAGAAAGTAAACAAAGTTATAAGTATATGAATAATTATTATTTTACTTAGATATTTATACATACATATGTACTAATATTTAAACAAGAATTAAGAAAGAAAGAACATTTTATATATTACAATTTTATTTGAAAATTAATTCGTAATAGAATATTAAGAATAAATATCTTTACGTTTTCATTAAAATGTTTACATTTTGAAATAAATATTTTTAAAGATATTCTTAAATGTTATTTTATCATTTCAATTAATGAAGTCCGTCAATTTTTTGAATACTTTGCAATTTGAATATCTCGGAAACCGGTAGTTTTGTATGGTTTAAAAATATTTGAAATTTCTTTAAATTAAACATTGTACTATTTCATCATTGCTTTGTTATTCTCAGTATATTTTAATTATGAATTATAACTTATTTTGCTTTGTTGTTTCTGGTATTTTTTTTATCAATGTCTGCATGTTTAATAATTATACATTATATTTTAAGTTTCCTGTGCCATATGTATATAATTACAATTAGGTTTTTAGTCTCTTTACATGCCGTAAATATGTTATTATTTATTTAAAAAGTCTTGCGAACCATTCGAGAACTCATTTTTATATTTTAGGGCCTTATTTATGTAAAAGAAGATCTTAGGAATATGTAGTCTATTGAAAAAAGCTTATCGATATTTGAAACTTGTAATAAATTATTACATTGCATGAGAATTGTTATGTAAAAAAATTTATTAATTTATTCCTTAAGATGGTGGTTTACTAAAAATTCGTACGAAAGTTCAAATAAAATAGATTTAAGCTTTTCTAGAAAAGGAAGTTAATAATTTTTTTGTTTTCAGCTGCACTTCAAATGTAAAAATAAAAATGCAAATGTATCACTGCGGTGCATTTGATGCCCTGCGAATGATACGCAGTATAAAAATTAATGATGCCACGAAAAACAAATATTTATTAACTTGACTTCTTTTTAGAAAATCTAAAAATCTTTTTTTTGGGGGAAAATGCGAAACTTTAGAAATTTAATCTGTATTAGTCTTTTCTAACTTTATAATTGTGTTATTCATAAAAATATTTTTGATTTAAAAGAGGTTTACGGAAAAAATTTAATAAGATGTTTTATAAACCTCTTATAAACGGAAAATATTTCTGTGAATAAGACAATAAAACCTTAAAATCTTACACTTTTTGCATTGATGGTGAAGTTTTTATAAATTTCTTGTTTTATGTGATAATTTAGTAAAATTTCAAATTTCCAAATTATGTTCACGTATCAGAATATGTATAATATTTTGGTATTTTCTTTTTAAAAAAACCATTCACGAATAAAATAAACCAAAACATGAATAAAGTAAAATAAAAATTTTTTTATAAACTAAAACTATATAATAAAGAAATTTACATTTAACGAAAATTGAGTCCTCTTATTATTATTTCACCTTCGAGATGAAATAAACCTTTTTGTCGGTGAAATTCTTATATATCATACGAAAAACTTCTTAAATTTTCCTTTTAGGTGCTTAAAATGTTTGTTTGTGGTAAGACTTTATGAATGAATAAAACTCTTAGCTTAGTTTTTTTGTACAAACTAAATATAATTTTTATAAAAGAGTTCTTCCAAATATATCAGTTTATGTATTAAGCTATAATTACTACAACATTTATTTTCTGAATTTATTGTTAGTTTTAAGTATTAAAAAGGCCTTTTATTTGAATATTTATATAAGTTTACTTAAAACTAATTCTTTAATAAAAAAGTCAATTTAAAACTAAAAAAAAAAATACTTAAAAATTATTAATTATATGAATGGTATATACTTACATATGTAAACTAACAAATACATAATTATATATCAACAAATTACTACATAAAAACAAAATAAATATGGTATATGAAAGTGAAATGCACAAGTGTACAATTATTAAAAGAAAATAGTTTAATATTCAGGCCTGTTTTGAAAACTTGATTTTAAAAATTTTAAATCACACTAATAATATTAAAGTGTATATATGATTTACAAAAGTACGATTTCAAATTTTTGTGACATGAAACGATGTGCTTTTCAGAACTGGTCTGTTTGCTTTTACTTTTCAGATTAACAGTGTACTTTTGTTTTACAAAACAATTTAATTTTTGTCTTCAATAAAATCAAAAAGAGAGAAATAAGAAATCTAGATATGCACCTGGACGCCATTGAAGACATGTAGTTAGAGGACCCAGATTAGCAGGCTACATAAAATTAAATGAAATCAGTTTTATTGAAATCCTGTGTTTACAGATTATAACATTTTATACAAAGAATATCTATCTAGGAGGAATAGATGAAAATATTGCTTAGTCTCGGGCCACGTGGCGCGAGGTGAATATTGCAAAAACCGAACTATTCCTAAATATGAATGGAAGAGTTTTATCACCATTATTGTTTTGAAGTATATTTACATACGAGATGAACATTGATAGAACATTACTATTACTTCAAATATAAATAATTATGTACATAAGTATGTATGTATGTACATACTTATGTACATTAATTTATATGTAGTCATATGTACATACATATATATACGTAACTTACACACCATGACATACATATGTACATACATATATAATTTTAAAATTGTAGAAATTATAATTGCTCGCCTAGACGGGACTATTTGATCGGACTATAATTTTCTAAGGAACTCCTTCAAAAACGCCTTGGCCCTTCCTTCTAAAAGACGCGATACACATTTCAACTTCCCTTCCATTAGACGGAAGTAAGAAGTTAAATTTTTGGCACGTTTAACAAAAGACTGCAAATCTACGAACTTTTTGCGCAAAGTTCAGTTAAATGATATTAAGCTAAAATTCCTCTCTCTTATAGGCATAAATTCACAAAAGTATGGGAACGCAGAAACCCACTTACTTATGTCCCAAAAGCAAATATCTTTATATATGTACATACATACATATGTATATAGTATTTCGGAAGTTTTGCTCTTCGGGAAAGAGTGTGCGACATAGGCAATACTTCGAAGTAACTCGAATGCAATACTTCTGCAAATATGTACATATGTATGTATATATTTTTATACATACATATGTATGTGTATGTATCGATATTTGGTTTTTTACATACACACATACTTAAATAAGTATATATACATATGTATGTATATATATATATATATATATATATATATATATATATATATATATATATATATATATATATGTATATATATATATATATATATATATATATATATATATATATATATATATATATATATATATATATATATATTTATATGGATATATATATATACCCATATATACATATATATATATATATATATATATATATATATATATATATATATATATATATATATATATATTTATTTATATATATGTATATACTATATATGTATATATGTGGACATATATACTTATATACTTATATACATATATATATATATATATATATATATATATATATATATATATATATATAATATGTGTATACATACATACGTATGTATGTACATATGTATGTACAATTACATATATACATATAAATTAAATATTTTCCTTTTAAAAAGCTTCAAAGGTTGCCAATTCTTTTTTAACCAATTTCTCTTGAAATTATTCATTTTGCAACGCTGTGGAGTGATTTTTTTTAGCTATCTTCCGCAGTCAACTTCACTTTGATATTAGTTTTCGGCGCGTACTAAACATGGGAGATTGATTGGTTGATTCTACTAAGAAATTTGTGGCAAGTTAAATAAAAAATTTTGTATTTTGTGAGGGTTATTGATAAACGCCAATTTCAAAATTACTTGTTGCTAATAAGCGTGCGGTAGCTTATGTTATTCATTGTTATTGTAAAGGCAATGTAAAATGAAAATGTGGGAGCATGTATTTACAATGTACATATGTACATACATATGTAAGCGTATAAGTATATATGTACATACTTATGTATGTATGTATGCATGTATTTACAAACGTATTGTTACTTTTTTAACTTTTTAAAAAAGTTTTCCGTGGGTTCTTAGATTGCAATGAAATTAAACGCACAATACTTCAATTTTCAGTACTTAACAGCTAGTACTTTATTGAAGTAAATACCACAGTACTATGCTCAAAAGCAATAGTAAGCACTTAATACACTTTACACGGTCACGGTAAAGTCTAACTACTCATTCACTAATTACTGACTCAACACTGACTGACTACTGACTGAACCACTGAACGTTGATGTAGTCGAAGTATTGTGCGTTTATATATATATATATATATATATATATATATATATATATATATATATATATATATATATATATATATATATATATATATATATATATACATATATATATATGCATATATATATATATATATATATATATATATATATATATATATATATATATATATATATAAGTATATATATGTATATACCCTGAAGGAAACATGGGGACAAGTGTACCCAAGTCGCCAGTTTTGTCGACTATTTTGGTGACTCATATGTAGACATCGTCAACGGAGTTGTCAACAAGTTTTTGTTTGATGAGCAGAGAAATTTCTGAGAGCACGCTTATGCCTCTTCATTTTTTAATTGCGTTTATTTGTTCTATGGTGAACCTTTAATCATTTATTTTAACTAAAACTGTAGGGATATATGTATATCAAAAATTGTTTACATGGACCCATTAGAACGACCTCTTCAGTAGTGGGTTTTCAATGATAAGTCCATCTTAAATTTCAATAGAAAGAAGTATTGTGTAGAGTATGTCAATAATACTGGTGACAATGTCTACAGGGAAGTACTAGTTCTACGGTCGTCATATGGTCCCATTGGAACTAGTTCGACACTAGTTCCAACGTCACTAGTGGATTTTCAATGACAAGTGCATGTTAAATGTCAACAGAAAAAAGCATTGGCTGGGGTATAAGTTGTCACTAGTACTGGTGACTTTGTCAATAGTGAATCACTAGTGACATTTCCTTCAGGGTAATTATGTACATATATACATACATATTTTTACATGCATGTGTTCATACAGTAGACTTTCTTCTGGATATACTTATGTACATACATACATACATACATATATATGTACATACTTACATATTTATTGGTGTGAAAAAAAAACAAAACTTTTGCCGCTGTCTTCTAATACATACATATTTACGATTACATACATACATACATACCTATGTATGTATGTTTTTGGTCCAACATCCTGACATGTAAGGTAGGTAAGTATGTATTTGTTTAAATAATTTACACAAGTATTACTACAATATAAATTGATTTCAATTGCTACCGGTATCGGAATCCGAGCAAGACCTGAGAATAATGATTACAAATAGTTTCAAAGTAATCCTTTTCTCAAAGGTGTGTACAAAAAGTTTGTTTTTTGAATTGAGAAATGTGGGAATGTTGCGGATTGCAAATTGATGTGTTGAATAGATTTATACATGCATACATATTTGTGTATGTCAGAAATACTGCTTGCTTCTAACATTAGATCTGACTGCGTACACATATTTTGCATCATTTTGTGCAAAATGTTGTGTGCGTACTCCAAATCTCTTGCAGGTAGAGAGCCAAAAAAGATTTTTTTGACAGTTGGAAGTTAGAGAACTTGCAAAATGTTGTTGGAGAAATTTCCGCTTGCAAGATTTTGCAACTAGTTTGAAAAGCTGTTTTTATTTACTGTTTGAATGAAATAATTTGTGTGAAGTGAAAATAAAAATTTAAATTTAACAATGGCAGATGTAAGTAGTTAGAATTGTGTTGATTTTTAATGATAATGTATCTATATTTTTTGACCTCTTTTATAATAATCCGTTCGTCTTGTCTGTATGTACATATGTATATACAAAATTTTAAACACCGCAATTACATACAACTTAATCGCATCCTATGAAGTATAAATCAAGTTCTTGAATTTTCTCATAGAAAAGAAAAAGTGCGCAGATGTTTTTCGTTATAGAATTACAGAATTGATAGATTGAATAAAAATGTTTTGTTTGTTATAATTTATTATAAACATTAAAAATCAACAATCCGTTTTCTAATTTTCAAGCTTAAGGTCTTTTATTTTTTAAAAAAATTTAATTAAAAATAACTATCAATATTTCGATACTCATTGAAAAAAGAGAATTGTCCTGAAGATGATACTCAATGAGTATCGAAATATTGATAGTTATTTTTAATTAAATTTTTTTAAAAAATAAAAGACCTTAAGCTTGAAAATTAGAAAACGGATTGTTGATTTTTAATGTTTATAATAAATTATAACAAACAAAACATTTTTATTCAATCTATCAATTCTCTAATTCTATAACGAAAAACATCTGCGCACTTTTTCTTTTCTATGAGAAAATTCAAGAACTTGATTTATACTTCATGGGATGCGATTAAGTTGTATGTAATTGCGGTGTTTAAAATTTTGTATATACATATGTACATACAGACAAGACATACTTACATATGTATGTATGTACAAGTTATTAGAAGCTCCATAAAAAATGGAGCTAAACTACGGTTCTATCCTTCACGGTGCGTTTGGTAACATACACACATATGTAGGTACATATGTACATATAAGTATAAGTATTTCGTATTACGTTTGGAATATGTTTTGACTCTCTGTAATAATTCCATATTCATATTCAAATTCCCAAAACGACCTTTATTTTTTAAAATGAAAAAAGAAATGGGTAATGCATTAATTTCATTCCATATGATATACATACTTATGTATGTATGTATGTACAAACATAATTATGTACCAACATACATTTTACGAATGCTTCACTCGTACAAAAAAATAAACAACAATACATACATACATATAATATGAAAAAAGGCAACAAAATAAAAGTAATAAAAGACTAATATACATACATGCATATATAAATACTTGTCATAATTAATATGTATTATTTAATATTTTATTGTTTGTTGTTGGCTTAGTTAAGTATATGGCTGCATTTCATTGGCGCTAACCAAATCATCAGTACCCTTTATCCAAATCATGTTTGAAAAGCATTCAAACTCATATACTTATAGTAAAATTGCAAATATTATATGAGAATCCAAACAGAACTCAATCAAATTTTTATATTTGTGTGTAATTTACAAAACATATACATACATAAGTATAATAGCTATAGAAAGCTTTTGTACAAACACAACAAACAATTATAATCGACTTGCGCCTTTTTGTCTTTCCTTTTACAACAAAAAATTTGTTATTTTGGAGAATATCTCGAATAACAAATTTGATAAATATTAATATGTATTATAATATCAATTCCTCTTGATAAATTCTATATTATTTCTTAATACTACAATTCTCTTTGGATTTATCGCGAAGAGCTTTTAAGTCGGGATATAATGCTCCAGCAGCCACATATTGATGTTCTTCCTTAAAGTTTTGCTTGTACTCATCAATGACTGCAATTCCAGTGTTCTTGACCATTTTCTTTGCAATGCCTTTGGGAAGCATATAGTTCACATTGCGACTTACAATAAATGCATTGCCCAAGGTATCAAAAGTATCAGCAGCCACAAAACCTGCTGGGGAGCCATATCTGCAAAAACACATTAAGAAAGATTTAGTGTTTCAGTACTGTTCAAAAACTTTACATCTGACTGACATGGAATCAAGATTTAATTGACGTAAAACTTACTTGTGCTCTATAATTTTGACAGAATTCTGACTCAAATTATTGCCCAGAATAGATGCAGATTTCTCTAGACCATCAACTATAGTAGTAAAACCCTCTACAGCCCCGGCTGCCAATGTAAAAGCTCCTTCCATTTTGCTATTAGCTTCATATTGGTCATAGCCACAAGTCTTTTGTAGAAAATTAGATCCATGATGTTGTAAGTGTGGTGCTAAAAATCTGCCTATAGATACTGAAGCAGAACCAACTTTACTGGCTACCCAACCAGTGACCCCAACTGCAGCTGTTGTTACTCCCTTAGCTACATCCACTGTCGTCTGTAAGCTCTTTGAAACGGGTGGCGGATTTTCTGGGGCCGGCTTTATTTTTGAAATAATATAAGGAGTACTCTTACCAATAAGCTCTCCAGTTTTTTCCGCTCCCTTAACCAAACCTTTTGCTATAAAGTCGGCAGCTGTAACAATATGTCTCGACACCTCACGACTCGTATCTCTAATCGGTAATGTACTTAAGGGCTGTGGCAACTCTTCAATATGGCCAGCTAAGACAGCTTCCAAGAGATCTAAAAAGAATTGTTGCAGATCTGCAAATTGTTCTTCATTAAGCTCTGGTGGCGTCGACAATATTATGCCAAAAGCTGAACCATTTATTTCGGCCTCTAAATCTGGAAATATAAATGCTCCAAAGTCGGTGCGATAACATGATGTTACGGTTGGTATTAAGGGATAAATCCAAATCATTTCCTCGGCTTGTGAGCTTGAAGGTTGTTCTGCAACATGACCTTTCATGGAACATTGTATGAAATACATGCCATTAAGATAACTCCAATTACCGCCAACTGTACACATTACCAACGACATGGATGTTTCGCACTAAATTTTTAATGGACATACATAAATATGTACATAAATAATTAATTTTAATGACTTGATTCTATAACTAATAAAATTTCACAAGCTATTGAAATGTATGTATGATTTTAAATTATGTATATACTTACTTATGTGAATATTTTCTTATTGAGCTACGTACTACTTTTGCACTCATATTACGTACATAACAAAGTTTTCCTATTACCTATTTATATATGCACATGAATATGCATGGGGATGTATAATTTAGTTTGGTTTTCCTACTCATAGGTTTTTTTTAACTATAAGAATTGGCCGAATTACTAGACTTACATGATGTCAATTTCCATAAAATTTGGTGAATAAAACTACTTATTTATTTGCTAATTTAAAAAGCGATACAAACGAATATATGTAAACAATCAATTTAGCAAGATATTGGAACTAACTGTTATTTTATTGCTGCCTTGAGACTTTTTAGGAATAAATCCATAGATAGTATGCTTGAAAAACTTGTTAAATGCATTAAAATTATTGAATTGCTTTTATAACCACGAGGTTTATTTCGAAGGATATAAGCTCAACATATGTAAATATATTTCTTCGTTTCCCTTTTTTCTATATTGATCTGATAAGATTCTCTTAACAAATTACTTACCGACATTGTTTGTACCACACCATTTGGATGAATTTTATACAATTTCACTCGAGCCTGAAATAAAGTGTCGTACAGCACTGGTATATCTCTATCGGCCATAACCTCTCTCAAGCCCTTGGCGATTTGCTTATAAGTTTTCGGTGGACCACCGTCGACACTTTCTACGTCATAATATGTGACTGGATTTTTTAAGAGAGTAGATTTCTTTTTAGGCTGCGGTTCACTGAGGTCGTCATAGTTTTCTTGGACTGCTTCCCTAGCTTCGCAATCAATGGGTGCATGTTGCTGTTTTAATACTTTTAATCTGTAGTTTATGTCTGATTTGACGCCTTTTAGTTTTTGTATGGTTGCACAAGCATCTGACCACTCAGTTTCAATGCCGTTGGTATTGTCGGGCAAGCCAACTGGGATGGAAAATACTGTTTCAATTAATATTAGGCTCTTCTCGTAGGCTAAAATGGCCTCTAAGGGCTTTTCTTGTTCTTCCAGTTTGATAGCAACATCAATTTGTTTGACCGCCAATTTATTTGCTTGTTTTATGCGCTCATATGAGCTAAGAAATTCTGCATCCGTAGTCATTGCTATGAGCTGTAAGGAAACGGTTTTAATAATTTTATTAGTTACTGTCTACAATATCTCCCACTCTTTTTCGTTCTTTAGAAATTATAGGTGCGGTTTCTACAGAAAATTGATATGAAAAGCATTCAGTCTTTATAATCTTTTTACTCAAACCGGCCGTCAAATTGTGGAAACTATACCATAATACTTTTAATTAAATTAAAAAAAAAAATTATACTGTACAACAATTAATTCAAAAAATATTTAATATACATACACACATAAGTATGCATGTGTGTATATAATATCAATATTTGTTAAATGTCAAAAGCCGTACGAATTTTGACTTTCTGAGATTAACAAAATCTCTAATAATTTCAAAGGTATCTATCAAAAGTTGCAAGGAAAACAATACAGTAGAGATATGTGAATTTAACTAATAAAAGCTCTTATGTGAAATTTTAATTTTGGCAGTTATAGCTTAACATCATTGGAATTATTACACTTTACTCTTACAATATTAAAAAAATTCAATTACTAAATAGAACATTAACGAATATAATTTGTTAATTATTTCACAGGTACTCTATTTATCTTGGTATTAAGATCCATTTTCTGTAGCGGTTAAAAACTAAGTCAACTGGCTTAATTTAGTTGCTATTATTGTAAAAAAAAACAAACTTTAAAACTGTTTAATGCAACTATACTTGGAGAATTGCAAAACTTAACTAACCAACTAACTGATTGCAGCATCATCCGTGAACCCATTTCATGGGAACAACTATAATTCATTCATGTTTTTTTACGAAATACAAGAAAATGTAATAAAATTTCTGTTAACAAAATTTAATTTGTGCCAAAATTTACGTAAATAAATGTATTAAGTGTAGTCAGCTATTAGATGTGCTATGTTAAAAAATAAAAGATCCTGCAACTGTTGTCAGTACGGACTGCGTGTTCGTACATAATAGTCATATGCACTTAAAATCATGGTATATGAATCATTTACTTAAATTCTGAAATTATAATTAAAACAAGAATCATATTATAATCACATATCGTATAAAATCTTGTGATATAGTTACAAATATTTTAGCAGGTCGAGACCGCGAAAACCACTTTCACACACTTAAATGTTGTTACTTTAAGCAAGTCGTCTAGTATTGTATTTTAGACAATCATAATACTGAATTCTAAAAAATATTCCTTAATTCGAGGCGGAAGCATCCCACATATTAATAATTAATCATCAACAAGAAATGTATAATTACCTAATGAAATATACGCACATGTTACAAATGGAAGGATCAAATTATATATCCAAATAAAAAGTAGCGATGTGAAATGAATGTTTTTCATTATGACGTGTAAACATGCAAAATTCAGTCCGCAACTTGTCTAAAAAATCTCAATATATGACTCACAAAATTGTTTACGTACATTTTATGTATCATTTTTTGTGTACAAATTTATTACATACTTATATTTCATGATGGATTACTGTTCACTATTAACTGCCTTATTTTAATAAGCCTAGTAATTTTTGAATATATACCACCATATCGCTTACCCAAGTAAAATATTTTGCTAAGCTTTTGCTTTACAATTTAAATTCAATTATTTTTCCACTTCACTAATTTGTAGTAATTTCTTGTGTATAACACTTTTTGTTCTTCGTCTGGGATAATATTTATTTAATCTGCTTTAATAACAAGAAAACGCTTATCACTTCTATTGTTGATTTGTTTTTTTTTTATATTATAATAACTTCTCAATTTTTATGATTTCTATGTAAAGCAAAGTTCAACCTTTTATGTACTATATGGAGGTGTATAAGATTGATTTGTTTTCGTTGTAATGTTGTTGGAAACAGCTGTTAATTAATGCAGCTCTGCTAACTACAAAACAACTGTTACATTTTAAAACGACATCAGGTGATTTCGAGGAGAATTTACATTTTCCATTATTAGATAGCAAAATAAGTCATAGACCGACTGTCAAAATATCATTTTTAGACTCTAAAATTTGTTTCCATGTGATTTGTTGAAATAACAAATTTATTTTTTATTAATACATATAATAATGCATAGTTGTAAATGCGACCCATTAGATATTCCTTGCGACTACATTAGATACATATATTAAGAACAAAAGAGTAATACGCTATTAACTACAGCTCATGATTTGTATTCTTAACATTTTGATTTTTAAAGTCCTTCCAAGATTCTCGCAATTTCTTGATAAAAGCATCTACTTCTATTGGTGTCAAACCCAAAGATGCAGAAGCCGTTAAGTAAGGGGGTCCATCAATATCTTCATGTCTTCCCCAATCTGAAAATTGTTCGATTATTATTTGAATATACTTTAAATTTATGGAAAACTTACTCTTAAATTCATAACCATCTATAATTTTATTGGATCCTTTTGCAACTACTCTAGTACCCGAAATTCCTCGTGTATACAACATTGATCCTAATTTTGTGAACTTATCATCCGATTGACGATCAAAAACTACAACCGTTGAAATTGGATTCGATAAACTTATAAAATTACATTTGTGATCATAACAAAACTGATCAAGGCAGGCTTTTAAATACTTAAATATTTGATCCCGTTGTTGAGACAATTTTAAATAACCTTTTTTACCCAATGATAGTAAAGTCATGAATACATCCAAAGTTTGTGAGCTACAAGCACGACCTAAACCATCAATGTGAGTTATTGTTATATTTAACTTAAAATTTTCTTCTAAATAAATATAATTACCTGCATATGTTTTGGCTACTTCATGTACAGTTTCTTTATTAAAACCGGCAATTATAGCACCTCCCACAGGCACCATTAAATTTTTATCGGTACTTTGTACAAAGAAATCAATACGTCCTGAACGACTTGCCTGTTGGATATGTGAGCAAATATACGAAGTTTGTAATCCATAAGCATTATTAACAACATGTGGTATTGCATATTTTTCAGCCATTTTCGCCAATTCTTCAATATTGTCCATGTTTCTTGGTGCAAAGCAGCTTGTAGTAGACATAATACACAAAATTTCTTCTGCAGGTATGGATTCTAATTTCCTTTTGAATTCTTCCAAATCGGTAAATAGACCCTTCTTATTAGCTTTTTTCGTTGTGTTTATTATAATTGGTATAAAACCCGACGTTGTCATACTTTTGAAACATGATTTTTGGTCTATACGAGACCAAAGAATGTATTTAGCAGCCGGACGTTGTTTCCGCAGGCTCATGAAACATAAACATAAAGACATTCCTGTAGCCATAGGTACTAGGAAACAGCTTTGACAGTTATGTATGCCCATGGCACGAATGAGGCCTAAAAGCATAGAATTTGTTAATTGCGATAGTATTGTTGAACCAACGGCTTTGGGTTGGGCTTCTAACAAATCACCAGATCTGCCTATTCCATGGCCAAAATTATAATGGCGTCGTGCAACTAGATCTGAAAGAAGTAGGAAATTTTACATATCCGTTTCTAGCTTGAGCTGAAAACAAGTAATTCTTTAACTCACTGCAAACAATGCGGGCTTCCCTCTCACCCAAACCTGCTTTGTGAAGAAAATTATTACTATCTAAATTGGCCAACTGTTGAACTGTGTATTCTATGAGATCATCACTCCAGCCATCTTCAGGTAGTGAACGCTTTAAATATTAGTTTTCACTCTTCCTGTATTATTCTTTATGTATTATATCCTTACCTTTTCCAAAAGCTCTTTTACAAGAACTTCTCTCGATATTTGAGATTCAACAGCTAGTTTCAAGTAATTATGAGGTACTAACTTTTCGCTTATTGAAATATTTTTAAAATTCATTGCTTCATTAATAAAAAACAAAAACCTAGAATAAGCACTCTGTGACAAAAATTTATTGACTTGCTAAATTTAAAAGTATACAGAAACAGCTGTCTTAAACTAGAAATTCCGATGTCTTTTGTTGTAATGGCGTTAAAATTATAAACAACCCTGATTTTTATTTCATTTGCGATCTATTGTGAATTGTTGTTCGTAAAATCGACAGTTGAACATATTGGGTGTTTTTTATTGAGGTATAGAACTTTAAGTTGGCATCACTTTTTTAACTGGCGGCCATTTTGTCAGCTGTCAAGTGATTAATATTTAGTTTGGTTTGCCATTTCATCACAGAATATACACAGAATACCCAACTTTGACGTTTAAAAAGGGTCCGAATCATATTTGCATAAACTTTGTATAACGTGCATAAAGTTTGTGTGAAGAGATATCTATATAAAAACAACTAGATTAGCTCTCCCTTTCACACAAACTTTATGCACGTTTTCAAAGTTGTCGGGTCTATGTATAGTTTATGCATTTTATCATGAACAGGTTAACAAAAGAACAACGCTTGCAAATCGTGCAAATTTATTTCGAAAATAATGGTTCAGTTCGCGAAGTTTACCGCAAGCTCCGTCTATTTTATGGTCGACATAATCGTCCATCAGAGCAATTAATTCGGTTAACCATGGATCGTTTTCGCACTACGTTTACTCTATGTGATAATACGCATCCGCAGAGACGTCGAACAGTGCGCACTGAAGAAACAATTGCCGCTGTAGAGCAAAGTGTTGAAGAGGACCCGAATGAATCGATTCGCCACCGTGCACAGCAATTGGAGCTTTGTCCATCAACTTTATGGAAGATTTTGCGCAAAGATCTTGGCTTGCGACCTTACAAGATCCAGCTTGTGCAAGAATTAAAGCCGCGAGACCATGCAATGCGTCGTGATTTTGGTGTATGGGCCGAAAATAAGATTGATCTCGATGCTGATTTTCATCGCAAAATTTTGTTCAGTGATGAGGCTCATTTTTGGTTGAATGGCTACGTCAACAAGCAAAATTGCCGCTTTTGTAGTGAAGAGAATCCACATGAGACCCTTGAGACGCCATTACATCCACAAAAACTGACTGTTTGGTGTGCTCTATGGGCTGGTGGAGTCATTGGGCCATACTTCTTCCGAAATAATACTGGAAAGTCAGTTACCGTTAATGGAGACCGGTATAGAGCCATGATAACCGACTATTTTGTTCCCGAATTGGATGGCATGAATGTGGATGAGTTGTGGTTCCAACAAGACGACGCTACATGCCACACAGCGCACGTCACAATCGATTTATTGAAGGAAACATTCGATGAGCGCATAATTTCGCGGAATGGACCTGTCAATTGGCCACCAAGATCGTGTGATTTGACACCATTGGATTATTTTCTTTGGGGATATGTGAAGTCGCTCGTCTACGCCAACAAACCAGAAACGTTAGGGGACTTGGAAGCCAACATTCGTGGCGTTATTGCCAACATACGGCCCCATATGCTCGAAAAAGTGGTTGAAAATTGGACCTGTAGAATTGGCTTTATTCGAGCCAGCCGCGGCGGCCACATGCCCGAAATCATATTTAAACGTTAATGGCATAAAATTATCCTTCCAATAAAGCCAAATTGATGGACATTAAAAAGATTTTCTTGTGTTTTATTTCAATTCGAAGTTCTATACCTCTAAAAAAACACCCTGTATTAATATTCCCATTAATTTTTTTTACCAGATCTACGTAGTCAAATATTAACCCTTTCGCTATCAAAAACTTAATTTTGAAAATATGGAAACTGTAACAATGGTCCATAAATAAGCAAACAGATACAGTAACTATTAAGATATTATCCACCTTTTAATGCAAGATGCCTTTTATACATTAAACATGAAAATTTTTGATTCACTGAGAAGAGGTATTTCACTTTATATCAGGTGTACCTAGGGTTGCCAGATGCCTGAAGTGAAATTACTGCACACCCACCAAAAATTTCCTGAATTAAAAAAAAATCCTGGACGAATAAAAATGTAAGACGTCAGAAGTAGTGTTGTATTTATTTCATACAAATACATTAAAAGCAAAGCAAAACAAAAGGATAATAAACATAATATTTAGTTCAGTCTTATATTATTTAACACGTACATATACATATATACGTATGTATACACATACATAAAATATAAAGTTTTTATTTAGTATTATATACTAAGGTTATTGTATTATAAAGTAAACATAACAAAACAAAACAAAAGCTTTAAAATTCAGTCTTTAAGATAAATGTAAAAAAATTTAGGATTTTTTTTTCAATAGGTATTTTGAGTTTTTTGATACTGAACTCAAAAGTTCTTTACCCTTACTTGTCAACAAAAAGTTGAAAAAATCTTTCCAATTTTCATCAAAGTTTAATCTAATTAACAGTTCGCCTCTTATAAGTTCAAACGACATTCTATTCCTTTCTTAAGAATATGAATTATTAAGAATACTAAACGTTCTTTCACAAAAAGCGTTACTAATAGATATAGATAAAACAATGGAGATCAATTTACACATATTTATGAAGTTGTTTTTATCATATTTTTTATAAAATAAGACCATATTTTGTCGGCTGAAATATCATTTGGCAATTGATCATACACTTCACGGAGGCAGCAGTAATCTATCTGTATATAAAATAAAAAAATGACCAATACTTTAAATACTTTCTCATTAAAAATTTGCATTTTATTTTCACAAAAAAAAAAAAAAACGCTGATTTCACACTGGTATAGCTAGTATGTATGTAGAAAAAAATCACGAGAAAATCTGAAGCCAAACTGAAATTACATATATCAAAAAATTTCGAATGACCCTTAAATTACTCTATTATTAAGCGCAACATTTTTAAGTTAATGAGGAAAAGGTGTTCCTCAATAACTTTTTTATGTACATAAGTATATAAAAAATAAAAATTTCATATAAAGCTAAACCGAAGTTATGCTGGAAAGTTTCGATATGGAATAATTTAATAACCTTAGTCGCATTACTATGTATGTATGTAAGTACATAAATAATAATTAAAACAGCAGTGTTTTCAAACATAATTAAACATAGATAGTTGATAGATAGTGATGTATGTACGAATATGAAGAGAAACCAGGGAATACATATTTTCGAGTATTTATGCATGTAAATACTTACATACATATGTATGAATATTGTTTATGTACCACATAAACATATGTAAGTACACAAGCAAATATTATAAATATGTATAAATCTATATATATATATATATATATATATATATATATATATATATATATATATATATATATATATATATATATATATATATATATATATATATATATATATATATATATATATATATATATATATATATATATATATATATATATATATATATATGTATACATATACTATACATATATTTATAATATAATATAATATATGTATGTCTTTGACACAAGTATGTATTTAGGCATGCATAAGTACATATGCACATATTCTTACATACATACATACTTATTAAATACATATTTTATAGCAAAAACTAAAGCTTGAAAATCTTCTATAATAGAAACGTATTAGAAATACTCATTTATATGTATGCATAATATTTTTTTACTATATTTATTATTGATAAACAGATGAATATAAATGATCGTTTTTTATAATTTTTTTAATTCAACACGATCAACACGTGTGGCCTTATTGATATACTTGAGCACACATATAGTACATACATACATATGTATGTATGCACGACTCTTACCTACATGCATGAATTGTATGTGCATCAGATCCTTGCTGTGGTGTTTTAATCCTTAAACATACAGCTGCTCATTTTTTGTAACAGAATAGTTTTTTGCAAACTTGAACAGGACTTTGGAAACATGTTTTTTTCAAAAGCCTTCTGCTACACGTGCCAAATTACTCGCACTTCAAATCTATCGTTATAAAAAGAATTAATGTGTCCCTTTTTTAAATTTCTTTACTTGGGATCAAGTTGTTCTCAAACTACGAGGATTGTTTTAAAATATTTCATGTGAATCGTTTTGCTCATTTAAGGAAAACTATTTTAAAAAATTTGCGCAGGAAGTAAGGTGATTTTAATTTTCAAGATTTTCATAGCCTTATTCCTATTATTCTAATTGACATTTAAATTATATTATTTGTCCGGATGATTGTGATTATATTCACAACAACTATGAAACAAATTGTATAGATTCAAATTATATACAAATTATATATATATATATATATATATATATATATATATATATATATATTGTTCTTAGTACTGAAGACATATATTTTTACAAAATTTTCTTAAAATTCGTTTTTGTTTAAAGATTAAACCACCAGCCTTGGTCGCTTAAGTTAGCAAATAAACGACTACTCAAAAAGTAAATACGTGGATTAACATTAACTTCAATTCTGATCTCAAACCCAAAAACTGGCCCTTATGGGAGGTACCCTTTCCTTGCTTCCACAAATTAGTCAAAACGCGACCACCTCCATAGCATACATATTTTGAATGCTCTTACTGGCATTAATTTTTATTTGAGGTATCACTCCACTATCCAGTTATTGAGTCTGCAGACCAGCCTACGCCAATTTTTAACTACGTCAGCACTATATTGAGTTACGCATAATATTAGTAAAAACTACTATGTATGAGAGGCACTCTTTCCCCTGATCCCCTATCACATATTAGTTAAAATGAGAACATCCCTGGAGTATATCTTTTTCATACAAAAAAGAAAAAATACTGTGCATACAATAAAAAAGAAAGTATATTATTAAATATAGATATGAGCTCCTCCTTTTTTTGAAGCCGGCTTATTATTGGAAACATTGCACTTGCTTTGAATATTTAAGTTGTGACGATCATATAATGGCAACAAGTTATTCATTGTAATGCTCAAAAAAATTAATGTTCAAAATCTGAACAAGATTAGTTTTACTATGTCAATTATACATGACAGGAATGAAAACAAAACAACACTAATGATCAATGGCCTAGGTTAGCCAATCTGGAGGAGGATTAGCAATGGCATAATTTTCCTCTTCGTTAAAGAATTGCAACACAAGAATCCCCAGAAAACTTCTCAGGGGCTGTAGAACCCCTAGAGAAGTCTCTAGCTACATCTATGCTAATGAACATTTATCAATAATTTGTTCTCTGTGTGAAGAAGTAATTCAGATTTACCATTGATGTTTGAAATAAACAAAATCTTGCTGTGGTTTTAAATTAATTATTAATTACATAAAACATGTTTTTGCGTGTTATCACTATTTTCACTATTGATATTACAATTTTAAGGCAAATTTAATTAGTAACTTATAGGTTGTACATATTTTTATTCCTAACTAGTGGTCTAAATTGGAAAAATTTATACAATTTAAACTGTATTTCCAATTAAAATTAAACTATTACAAATATTTAGGTTAGGTTAGGTTGATTGGAGGGGTGTGATAGCCCATGTCATACGACATACACTTAAAGCCAGTGAAGGCTTGTTTTGTTGGGCGCTCCCTTTATTATCAAACACAAACTGCCAGAGTTCTGCGGCAGGATTCGAACCTGGGACCTTCGCACTACGAGTCTAGTACACTACCTACTAGTCTACGAAGGCCAGTTTACAAATATTTGATAACATTTAGCAGTTCCCAGTTTTTGCATTTTATGTAGGTGAGGCATCGCGTTATTTCAAAGTAAATTTTTGTGTTTTTTTAAACAAAATTCCAAAACTGTTGTATTAAAACAACGTAACGTTTCATCTGTATGAAATACAAATTTAAGCCCTTAATTTAAAATTATTCTATGTCTCATGTCTGTTGAGTATATAATGAGACTTCCATTAAGTGTTTCTAAACTTTGAAAGTTGATAGCGTCCATATTGTTGAAGCTGCATCTGTCAAATTGGCTATCATTTATTCAGTCAGATTCTACCAAATCACCATGAGCGGATATGGCGTTCAACAGCACACCGCAAATGATAAAACTGTTTTATCAAAATGGGTGTTCTGTTGGGACAACGATCGCTATAGCCGTCCTCTGTATAAGTGAGTACATCAACAAATAAAATTGTCGAATTCGGAACGATACCCATTCAACATGAGGTCCAAGTGCGTCCAATGCATTTCGAAAAAGTCACTGTTTGGTGTGAATTTTGGGCTGGATGGGTTCCTTTGAGAACCACGTTGGCTCGGTCATCACCGATAGATCGATGCTTACCAAAGACATCCGGTTTCAACAGGACGGCGCTATGTACCACACATTGTACAAAATTTAGCAAAAAATAAGTTTTAAAATGTCTTATTTCCAAACTACTTTTACCTTATTGAAGGATCAGATTTGATCCCAAACAAACATATGGTCTAGAGAATTATAGTTACAGTTTTGATAAGTTTCAGAATAAGCTTATTAATAACTTTTTGCAGAATATCGGTTTGGATCTTGGGCCTTAAGTTATATTTATATAAAAAAAGTTATATAAATATTTTATTCCACTATTAACTACAGCTTATCCTGACAAACCTCGTTCAATAATTTTAAATAATTTTCTTAAATTTTGGTAAAAAGCTCAAGGTGTTGTTATCAAGTTTTAGTAAATGCCTTTGAAGAAAGTGTGTGCATACATACATATAGTTATATATGTATGTATATTCAACCATATACTTATTTCACTTTTCAGTTTATTTATTTCTTAACTCAGTGAATTCTTTTTTTGATCTTTCAAACATCTGCCTCCAAAGTACGCGTTTTATTGCATGGTTTATTTCTTTTAGCTTTTGTTCCATTCAATAAACCAGTTTTTTTGCATTCATCCACTTAAAAATGCTCCTCTTTTCACTAAATAAAAGAGATCCTTTTTGTTGTGAAGCACAAATAACAATACAAAAAAGGACTTGTTTAGTCATCTTTACTTTAAATTCATTCGCTGTCAGTATTTCTTTTGAATCCTACGAACATTTCTTCAGCTTCTGTTTTATTTTCTTCTTCTCTTTATGAGCTGCTTTCCTAGATTTATATTTTAAATATTGTTTTGTATGAATTTTTTTCTCTGTTTTTCACATGCCATCCTTAACATACCTTTACCTTGATATTATCCTTGATTTGCCAGATGTCATGCATGATTTTTTTTTCATCTGTCGAACAATAGAACTGTTGTTTTGTATGATCGCGTTTTACGTGTTTTATTTATTTTTTGTTGATTTATTAGATCGGTTATATTCGTATGCATGTATGTATAATGTGTGTGTGTGTGTGTTTGAACAGAATTTTTTTCAATAAATCTCTTTTATATCCTTTATAGCCTTTATTGTCAAAGATCACAACTCTTCCTTTTTGCTTTATTTTTCCCAATTCACTTAAATATTTAAACTGAAGAAAATTCTGGTTCAAAATTACGTATAAGATTATAAAATGTTGGTACAATGAGTGGTCCAGAGAAACGTCAAATCAGCTGCCACAAAAAGCAATAGTTTTTTGTCTCTATCTCAGCAATTAATGGTTTCACCTCTTTAAACTATATCAGTCAGAACAAGTAAAGCAAGTTTGTGGCATGGTTGTGACAGCAATATTATGACCTCTGTTACAATGTGTGGCCATGAGAAAGAAACTAAACTAGTTGCGAGGGACAATTGCAATTGTTACCTCTCTTTGGATTTTGTAGACCATAATTATACAACGATGGCAGAACGGATATGTACATCCTGAAGCCTAAAAACAAGTTATAGTTGAGTGCATACATTTCAAAAACAACTTTAACCACAACTGGAATTGGCAAAACCGGCTTTCGAGTCGATTTTCGGGTCACTCTCGAAACCGGGTTTTCAGTGTCGAAGTATTCGATATTTTCAAATATTTTACATTTTAATTAACATACGAATATGTACGAGTACATCACATTCAAACGTTTTTTTTATTACCAAGTTTAAATTGCGTATGCAACACTTTTTTATGTGCCAATAATGATCATTAAATAAAGGAGATTCAAATGAAAACTACGATTATTTAGATAAACCGTATGTCATCTGAACACCTAAATTGTGTCCTATTTTTAAAATACCATTCTGACAAAAGTAATTTAAATATTTAAATCTTGATATTCGAAAACTATTTTCTAAATGTATATCTGCACATTTGTTTTTAATACGAATGTACCTTTTAATAAGGGTTCACATTTTTTATTTAATACAGTTTAATGATGATACTGAAATGCGTGCGAAATTGATTTAGAATAGCAACAAAAAGCAAAAAAATGCTTTATATGTATATCTGTTAATGAAGAAAGTCCGAAGAACCGGTTATTCAAACCGGTTTTTAGATATAACAACCAAAAACGGATATCTGAAAAAGTGCGTTTTTTACGAATATTCGAAAACCAATTTTTGGAAATCGTAGAATAGTTGACAACTCAAACAATGTATATCTATATTGGTGTCAAGTAATGGAAAATTTTTTTTCAAAAATCACTTCCCCCTCTCTTTTACTGTAAAAAATTTATGTTTTAGTGGTAAGACGTGTTGCGTCATATATTTGCCAACATCATAGCAACCTCTACATAGACGGTTGGTCAACTTGTGTTATTCATTTTCTTAGTCATAAGACTTCTCTCATGGGACTACAAATTAATATTGTGTGAATAATTACAAATGGAACAACAAACTGACCTAAAATGGAATACTCAGTAGCATACGTCGTTAATTTAAAAAAAAATAATTTTTGCAAATGAATTTGCAACATTCTTTTTTCTTTGTTTATAATCATTTACCTAAAGTAAATACTTATTTATTTAATGTAATGGTAAAATGGAAGTGAAACAAGAGCTAATTTTTAATTTATACAAACAAATAAAGTGACTAAATAAATTAAGCTCAAGGTTTTAACATTAAATCAGGAGAGATGTTTAAAGACCCATTTACATTTGTTTACCGAGTTGCATTGATTACACAACAAAAACGGCAGGAAAAATTTTTCGTACAAACAGTCATTGCACGTAAAGAAAAAATATGGTTGACGTGATCATCACCTAAAAATAACATGTTTATAATATAATAATAATATGTTGATATATACCCTTAGAGCCCTATTTTGTATTTCACCTGGGTGAGGCGTTGAATTATTTCAATGTAAATTAAACAAATTAATTTTATTATAAATAAAAACAATAAAAAAATATAATATTATCATTCATGATCATAACAAGTTCGCAAAGTATTTTCTTATGACCAGCCATAACCATAACATTTTTCTATGCTGTCATTCCATTTTAAGTAATTCATTCGAAGTGCAATACTTCAGCTGAAATGGATATATTATTTTAACAAGTGGTGGATATTATTGTAACCGACAACGGATATACTTTTCAATACAGTGCAACATGTGTTAAGAATGTAACAATTCTGTAGACTTAAAAGCCATTCAGAAAAGGATAGTGCCATCTCCAAAATACTTACAACCTTAAGCTTTGTACACACGGTTGTCAGATCTTACAATATTGTAAGACCTGGCAACATACTAACAATGTAGTGACAATGAAAAATTGTCACCCAGAAGTAAATTGTGTGTTCAGACGATCGTAAGAAAATCTTACAATTTCATTGTCAGTTAATTGTCTGACAATGAATTTATGTGCCAACAAAAATTGTCAGTTCAAACGATTGTTAGATTATTGGATGACAAAAATTGCCAGATCTGTTGTTAGGCATTGTCAGAAAATTCAAAGCATATGTCAGAAAATATTATCTGAATTTATGTATACATAACACAAAAAAAAGTTAAATTATTAAAGTGTGATACATTATGGAAAAGAATATAGCAATTACGACAATTTTAAGTGCATATTTGTTTGAAAGTAGTGAGGATGAAGATCCAATAGTAAAAAAACGTCGCAAAGTTTGGGTAAAAGATTGGGTTCGTTACCGCCAGGAGCAGGGATTTTATTCCAAACTGCTCATCCAATTAAGAACTGACGAGCCGGATTTATATCACAACTTTCTACGAATGGATTCCGAGCAGTTGGATTATCTCCTTGGCTTAGTAACTCCACATATTAAAAAGCAGGACACCAACATGCGCAAGAGCATTTCAGGTGGTGAGCGACTCGTACTAACTCTACGATACCTGGCTACTGGCGAAAACTTTCAGTCACTGCAATACCTTTTCCGTATTCCAGCATCAACGATATCGAGTATTATTCCGGAAGTTTTAGATGCCATTTATAAAGTTCTTGTGGATGAATATGTCAAAGTAAGCTTATTTTCTTCATTCATACGTACTAGTATAAAATTGATTTATGTATATTTTTAGATACCAAAAACATCAATAGAAATATTTTTCTGACAATGGTGTTATTGTCAGGTGCATAAATTTTCGACATCTGCCAATAAAAAATTACCTTACAATGTCTGCCAATTATCTGACAATGCCTGCGATAGGTGTTCTCACGGTTGTCAGATGCCTGACAATATTGTCGTCTTACAATGGACTGACAATGGTTTTTCTGACAACGTTGTAAGTAAAAAATTGGCAGTTCACACGATTGTAATACATTTTCAGACAATTTTACTGGCAATATTGTAAGATCTGCCAACCGTGTGTACGTAGCTTTAGTTTTAAGTATTGTCGAACTTTTAAAAAACATGTTAAAATTTTAAAGATCGAAAATCATGAACATAAAAAGTGACAATTATTTCTGCTCGAAAAAATAAAACTCAGAAATTAACAATTATTTCTGTTTAAAAAAATTAATAAAAAAATGTTAATATTTTGAATTTTTTTAAATTATAACTGCTACGGCCCGTGGCCTAAAACGATCAAGAATTGCTGAACAGTTTTCATACAAAAAGACATTTAAATATATACATACATACATATGTATGTATGTATATAGAAGTTACTGGCGTGTCAAGACATTTATTGTGAGAGAAAAGTTAATTTTTTTATTCATTTCGCTTTAACTATTTCACTGTACACGCACGGTTTCCCCCGGAGGCACGGCTTATAGAGCTTGTCATACTAGCTTGGTGCTATGCCTTCTGGGGTATAGGGGCTATTCAGATTTCTAGACCTTTGCTTTTAGCTAATAACCCGTAAAAGCTCGCATGTTACATGCTACACAATACCTGAAAGAACAGAGCAATGGGAGCGCATATGGAAATCTAAAGGTAGAAGGAGGTTACGCTTGCTCGTCCGCGATTGAGGTGCTACGAATACCTCATGGTGCATGAAACCTAAAATTGTTGGAATTGAGTTATTTCAAGCAATTTTTTGGGGCTCCCAAATCATTACTGACCAGAGACATATATATATTGTACCACGGCAATCAGTAGTTTGTAGGCTTGTCCTAGACTGGGGATTGGCAAAGTTAACAAACACAAACTGCTACATGGCTTTTCTGCAGAAACACCCAGAGTCTTCGGCAGAAATCGAACTTGTTATCTTGGAACTAAAAGTCTAGCACACTAGCTACTAGCCTACGAATGCTGTGGTTGAAACCAAAATTGCGGGAAGAAGTTTGTTTGTTAAAGGAAGGGGTTTGTGTCAGCGCTACTGTCTGGTTTCCGAGCTTACTTGATACCAAGAGCTAGACCTCTATGTGCAGTTGCTGAACAACAGCAGCCGCTGCCCAAAGTGGTTGCGGAGGTTAAATAGCGCCACCTCCTTAGAAAAGAGTCTGTTCATACCATATGTTGTCATGTACAAAAGTTGCGACCTGTGTGGGAATGATGACTGTGTACATACCCAGTGTTTTTGGCCGAATGGCCGAATTTCAGACACATCAGTGCTCACTGGCTTGTGCAATCTTCTATATATATAAAATAGGAT
This sequence comes from Germaria angustata, assembly GCA_963681545.1. Lineage (NCBI taxonomy): Eukaryota > Metazoa > Arthropoda > Insecta > Diptera > Tachinidae > Germaria > Germaria angustata. The sequence goes on from OY812998.1 coordinate 108,806,984, forward strand.
GTGTGTATGTATGTATGTAACGTAATGGCTGCAAAACGGCTGGGCCGATTTTGACGAAATTTTCAGGGAACCTTCAGAATACTCGGGCGGGTGACACTGTGAAGTCTGATTTTTTATTTTCGGTCTGTGGGCGGAGGGGCGTGGCAAAATCCAATAATTCATAAAATGAGAACTGCTTAGCCGATTTCTGCAAAACTTTTTGTCAGTTGTTCGTATTTTCGAGAAGAAGGTTTTTATGGAAGAAAATTTAAGAAAATCCCTCCGGAAAAGTCGGAAAATTTGGAAAAGTTGAAAATCGAGTTTTTGTATGAAATTTTGTTTGAAATTATTCCTTAATGGCTTTTCAAATGAAAAAATAGAAAGTTTGTCTGAAGGCTTAAAATTGGGGCGAGGCGAAGTTCGCCTGGTCCGCTAGTAAATAATAAGAAAAAAAAGGTACTTCAAGTATTAAATAAGTACATACTTCAATGTATAACAAATTTTCATTGTCTGTTTTGTCTATAATATGGAACAGCCCAGTTTCATAATAATAATTATAGGTAAATACCACCTAATAAATATTTAAATTACAATCATAAAAATTGTGCATCTCTAAAATGTGGCACTAACACAAATAATTACACTCATATTCAAAACATAACAATTTGCACTTCCTTTCCTTCAAGAGGAAAAATCCTCTATCAAGGAGTTATCAAGAATGAAAAAAGCAAAAACACGTGGGAAATTGGAAGCAACAAATACATTCACTCGTACATATAGATATATGTACATACATACATAATATGTACAATATCATCATCAAACAAAGCATAACGTAATTTTTATGTGTAGTTTTTCTTCTGTTAGAAATTCATTAAGAAGTTCCAAATTCAATGGGGTGAACTTTAAAGAAGTAAATAATGTATATGAATGTGTGTATGTATGTATGTGTATGGCTCTCATTGATCTAAGTAAATACAACAATATATCACAAACATTATTTACCCACAAACTCTTTTTATTGCAGAAGACACTATAGTTATGAAAGTGTTATGACTTCCACAACTATATTATAATCCCTGCAAGAATGTATTATGATAACAAAAAGTAGTTATTTTTGAAAATTAAAAATTAATTTATTGATAAGTGTCTATTATCTCCGGTTTCTTGTTTTTCTGAAAATAAACTGGTTTTAAATATTGTACATATTCGAATAACTCGGCATGCCGGTTTTTATGTGTCGAATCACTGATTATTTAGCGGAACATAAGTTTGATGAAAAACAAACATACATCTTCTTACTTATAATGAAATGAACTGGCCTTCGTAGACTAATAGATAGTGTATTAGACTCGTAGTGCGAAGGTCGCAGGTTCGTATCCTGCCGCAGAACTCTGGCAGTTTTTGTTTGATAATTAAAGGGAGCGCACATCAAGCCTTCACTGACTTAACTGTATGTCGTATGACATGGGCTATCACACCTCTCCAATCAACCTAACCTAACCTATGATAAAATTTGTTGAATCAAATGTTTATTTCTTGAATTTTTTATTCCAAACACTTCCTTTCTCACATTTTAATATACTTCTATAGACAACGTTGAATGATTAATTGTTTTTTACTAGTACGCGTAAGTTTTTGGGGTAGGGAACTCCGAAATAAATTTCTAACACTATGCGTACTTGGCCCTGGGTCTTATCAATTGTCGTTAGATCTGTTCGTTTGCTTTTCCATTAAGAAGTTGTAACGGTAGAGTAACTGCGAAATTACTCTCTCAAATTCTCAAAATTATAAATTTGAGAAAATTATTGTTTGTCAACGCAAACACTCCTTTTGTTTGCAAGAAATTAGAAAGAAGTACGTACGAGTAGCATTAACAATTCCTTATTGAAGCATGTACTGTCCACAAGGTCCCTGACTTTTTGAATGAAACACAGGTTTTTTGATAAAAAATCAATGATATTCGTCGGGGTCATCAAAATAGGCATTTGTTACATAATTTCACCGCCGAGCCATTTCTTCAGGTTTGGACAGAAGAAATAGTCATTCGGTGCTAAATCCGAAAATAGGGCAAAGTAATTTGCATTTCCCTTAAGCGTAGTTTATTTTATAAAAAAAAATATTTACCTTTTTTAAATATACAGTGAACTCGCGATAATGTGAACTAATAAAAACCAAGGTAGTTCACATTATCGAATTTGTTCACATTTTCGATTGTAAAAATTTGTGGTGTTATATTGTTTTTTGGTTACAAAATATTGAAGCTCTTGGAATTTTTAACATAAAATGTAATTTATTGCAAACTTAACGATTTCTTAAATTTTAAGTTCACGTTTTATATTAAATTTTTGGAGCCACCATTAGCTGGCATTGAAGTCGTGTTCATTTTTATTAAAATTAGAATGAAGCTGTTTCGCTTTTTCTTTCAGCATCAATCCACTTGTTAGAAGGTTTTTACTTCTCATGTTAAGAAACCACTTGTATAGAGATTTATCCATCATTGGAAGCTCTGAAATACGTAGGTTTACGTTTCACTGGTCTATAATACGTATTTTTAACACACTTATAATTTTTATTATTCTTATTGTGCATCGATCAAATGGTATATTTCCCAACATTATATTTAACACTGTAATACTTGATCCTTTTTCCAAAAGTTGAAGAATTTCATATTTCTCACTAATGGTTAAAAAATTTCTGTTATTCTTAGACATCTTTGTAAATACACAGGTTTCTATGCGTGACGAAATACAACAAAACTCAAAGTGTGCAAGTACAATAGTTTACAGTTTTTTATTCAATCGGGGGATTTCCAAAATTAGAAAACAAACAAAAATTGAAAAAATTTTTGTTCACTATTTAGAGCCATTAAACTTTGTTCACTATTTAGAGCGTCCATATAAAAAATAGGTGTTCACATTACTGGATAGTTCATTATATTGGAAGTTCACATTACCGAGAGGTCACTGTACTCTTAGAATAATTTTTTAATCAAATAATTCGTTCAAATAAAAAATTTTGCTATTAACAATTTTATATAATTTTTTGTCTCTCAATTTCTTACCCGCTCTTTTCTTTCGTTATAAAATTTTTTCGAGTACGCGAACACTTTCCAGTTGCAACTAGTAACAATTATCAAAAACTTGTAGTAAATGAACAGACCTATTATGAATGTCAACTATAGAAAAAATTACAACCTTTTAAATGTAAATGTCAATTTCTTTATGATAATTGGAATTCGAGGGATCAACACGTTCTCTCTTCTAGCTGCTCCACTAAGAATGCAAGACTATGATTTTCCTTCCCCAGTTCTTTGATACGAGTACATTGCCTTGTGCCATTGCTCATTTATGGTATGTATATCGAGATAAAGTATCAATAGCGTCAACTTTTGCCCATCAGTGCTCATCATCGTGTCTACTGGCATACGCATATGTCTTTTATTGGACGACTCGTCTACGAGACCAAGAGGGTCTGGTCTCGTAGACCCTACTGGACTTGCAACAGCTGCAATGCGTGAGTAGATGATTTCAAACCATTGAAATCATACATGACGACGGCTTCAGACCACATATTCCGGTGCTCTCCAGTGCACGAACTCTCATAAGAGTCATAAAACTCTTTTAGAATATGGTATTGTCCAAAAATATGTATGTATGTTAAATGGTGTCGTTTTTGGAAATAATAATTATTACTGGGTGCAAAACCCTTTGATACACGTTTACGATATGCCTGCTCAGGTATAAAACACAGATGTATAAGAATTATGTTGTTAGTTCATAAGGCGTCAAACCAAAACGCTTACCATGATAAAAAGTACCCTATACATCAATTGAGGCCATAACTACATACTACTAAATTTCGTTTAAATCCGTTCAGGCGTTTTTGCATGATTGAGCTACAAACATACAAACTTTCACATTTATAATATTTGTGGAATTATCAAAATGAATGTGAATTGTATGTACGGAATTAAATCCTTTGCTCTAATCATCCTTCATAGGATAATAAATAGCATAATGGTAATTTTAATACAACTTCTATTTGACTTCTATCAACGTTCAATATCAAATCTTTCATATAAATACCTTCCAGAAGAGACTATGACGAGACGTTTAATGCTAAAAATCTTTCAAATGTATGGAGGGTTGTTGTATGGACATACCTTCATACGCATATAAAGAGTCTTTCATTAAGCGATAAAACATCGTTTGAGAGATATCATAAAAAAAAAATTTTTTTTAAGGGCTTTGCCATTATGTATGAAATATGACTCTGTGCAAATGTCTGTTGCGGCTTTGCTGGATGCCGTGCATCCAAAATGTCAAATTTTCTATGACCCTGGCGCATAAATCAGACTAAATTTAACCGATGGCATGAGTTATGTTGGTTTTGAGACCCATAGCAATTTCAGGTTTATTCGCATAAACGTGCGAATTAAAAAAACCACACAGGAAGAAGTATAACGGGGTCCAATTGCATGATCCCGGTTGCCATTTAACTTCACCTACAAGTGAGATGACCATGCCCTCAACTCACTTACTCAGGTCCAATATGGCATGAGCTGTGTTGAAAGTAGCGCCATCCTGTTCAATGCACATGTTGTTGGTGTCCATATCATCAAAATCAGCACAAAATAAGTTGGTAATTATCGACGTGTAGCGCTCACCATTGACGGTGGTGGCCTGGCCAACGTCGTTTCAAAAGAAACATGGATCGATAAAGCCGCCAGCCCAAAATTGACACTAAACCCTGACTTCTTCGGGATGCTCTTGGATCTTATGGGAATCGATATCGCTCTGAATTCACCAATTTTGTTTGTGGACATACCCATTCATCCAGAAATAGAAGACGATTATTGCCGCCGTAAAATTGGTGGCCGAACAGAACACCTATTTCGATAAAATTATTTTATCGTTTGCACGTTTTGTTGAACGTCTCTTCCGTCTATTGCGAATTGGCAAAATCTGACTGAATAAATGACTGCCAATTAAACAGATGTAGTTTCAGCAATATAGCCGCTGTCAACGTTCAAAGTTTGGAAGTCAATATTGGAAGATCCGTTATTTATATATGCTCTTCTATCATAGTCAATGTGCTTACATATGAAAGGTCTTTTTTTCCTTTCCTTTGTCCTTTTCATGATAAACTTAATGTATGTACGTTCGAATGAAATGCGTCATTTACAGTTAAAACTATAACGAGAATTTGAATTATGACAAAAGGATGTTGGTAGTTACGCCTTAATTTTATTTCATCTCAATTGCGTTGTTAAGAAATTGTTACTGTTTTGATTTGGGGAGAAAAATGTTTTTATTATTTTTGTCTTTTGGGGCAGAAAATGGTGGTGTCTTTTAATTTTTTTTTAATTTTCACAAATTCACTTGAGAAATCGGGAAATTTTACAAGGAATTTGTGTAAAATGAAAATGCAACAAGAACAATTTTCCAAAGTTTGCATTTCAAATCGAACCAAAACATAAAATTGGATTTTGTATGTTACGACATTTTGGTCAGAAAAGTTTCTTTTTATGAATTTTAGATCATACTAGTAAAAAAAAATAAAATAGTTTCGGAACTTGAGCATAAAAATCTCTAGCAGAAATCCAACCTGCCACCAGCGCCCTTCGGATCAACTAGTCTAGTGCACTAGCTACTAGTCTAAGAAGGTACGAAAAATATTAAAATTTTTGACTGTGCGATATGTAGCGTTGTCGTGTTGAAAGCACATGTCGTTGGTGTCAATATCATCCAACTGACGCCTTACAGCGCTCGGCTCTGGCGATGTTGACCTGGCTAACGTCGTTCTCAAAGAAATGTGAAACGATGATACGGCCAGTCGAAAATTCTACACCAAACAGTGAGTTTTTCGGTACGCACTGGACGCTCTTGAATCTCAATATTGTTTGTTGAAACGAATTATGGAGACCGTAAAATTTGCCATTATGTTGCACGAACAGAACACCCATTCTGCTAAAAAAAATTTATCATTTCAACGTGTTGTTGAACGCTATTTCCATCACTTTGATGTTGATTTGGTAAAACAGAGAGCCACTTTGGTCGCTAGCAACTGTCAAAGTTCGGAAGTCTCTATTGAAGGACCTGATATAATATTAATGTAAGACCCTATTTCAATGTCAACTCTTTTGTATTCTTTTCAATTGAACAATAAATTAATTCTTTATTTTATTCTTTCTGTCTCACTCTGATTAACTTCCTTATTAATTTAATTTAGTACTATGAATCTTCTTCCTCTTCCTATTTGCATTACTACATATGTATATGTAAATTCATAATCGATGGACAAACAACAAACTATTTAAAAATAAAAAAAAAAAACATATTTTCATCTTTATCAAACTGTTAACAGATTTGTAAATTCAAAAAACAGATTTTTTGACAACCAATTAACCACAATGATTACAAAATAAAGACAGAAAGGGATCAACGAAGTCTTTGATCTTTTCCTTTTATTGGTTAAAAACATTTTAAAACTTTGTAACGTTATAAAATTTTTTATGTATGTATGTATGTTGCATGTACATACGTAGTACGTACCTATATCGTCCCTTAAGAAAGGAAGTTTGTTTAAACACAAGAATAAAGTTGAATATATTTCTGATTATTTTTTTTTTTTGCAAACATCTGCTCCTTGAACGTTTTACACTGTTGAGCTGCTACACAAAATTTCTAATACAAGAAAAACATACAAACTTGCAATATCATGCTTATCACCAGTTGAATGCTGAATCTCTCATACTTTTTGCCGGCTCTTTTGGGATCTTAAAATGTTTTCGAATGAGACAAAACGGATTTAATTTGTACGTTAGTGTAACAAAAGAAAACAGATTTCAAATCTTTAAGAATTTTCAAGTTATACAAACGAAGACATCCTTGATTTGTACTGCAGCAAGGGAAAGGAAGATCATATTCACAGGATGAAATCTGAATTCATTTCCTTCGAACTAAGAAATGTTGTTAAATAGTTGTTGAATTAATTATTTTATGCCAAGTGGGCATAACATCGCACAAGGAGAAAATTGTAAAATTTATTTCAATGTCACCTTGATAATTATTTAAATATAATTTGAAAAAGAATGCCTTTGGAAATATCTCGCTTCCTTTATATTCATTTTTAAAGTTGTAGAATATAAAATTCTCTACAAATTTCGGCTGCACCAATTTTTTATACGCTTTACCACGTTTGATCTTGAATAATTAAGGATGAATACCATTCGAGTACATAAGGAATCGACTTGTTTTTGTCATTTATGTTAAAATAATTGCCTTAAATAGATATAAATTGAAGAAATACGAGGTTTTCGTTTGAATTTAAAGAAACAATTGCTGTAACTTATATATTTTCTAAAACTAAACCTGCAAACATGATTTTGTCAAGTTTACAATGACAATATCATTTATTAAGAGTGACTTTTATCTCATTCAGTGTTTAGAACGTCCGATTATAAAACAATATATTGAGCAACTTATTTTTATTATCTCCGCAGAGAAGTCAATACTGATTTCATTCCGATTTGCAAAAATACTGTTTTCATCAGGTCTAGGCGTTTTGAGGTCCTGCGAGGATGTACGTATATTTTACACTACACTGAAAAAATTATGACCTATATTTTAGGAAAATGTAATCAATTTGAATTCAAAATGATTGTAGTATGGCGCCAAAGCCGCTTTATATTGGAGTTCAATAAAAAGAAACTCCCGCTGCTAGTAAAAAAATTTTGCTTAATGTTCGTATCAATAAAAAGTTCCTTATTTCTCTAAAAGTTTTACATAATTTTAGCAAGGCTTTTAATGATTTTTCCGAAAATTCTTTGAAAATATTTGGAACCTTTAAAAAAATTCGCAATTTTTTTAATTTATAATCATGGACTCAAGTAATTTGTTCTAAATTTTGGTTCATGTACTTCCTTAATATTTTAAGTGTATTTCTTTGGAGAAATAATGGATGAGCAACCACAGGATCAATCCACAATATAATGAAGGATTATATCAGCATGTTTTTCAATCACGATTTTTATATTCGATTTCAGTATTGATTCTTAAAATCTACTTCCTTAATTTATTGATCTCTCACAGAGAATCCACCACGTCAATAATGTTTTATACATATTTTAATATAAATACGATCAGGAATTACCTCGTGATGATGGGCTCGAACCAGCAACCTTCTCTTTAATAGTTTAGAACTCTGACCACTTTTCTATCGTGATATTATACATAAGCAATGAAATAATGTATGTATATGTATGTGCCAGCTCTAAGTTTACTAACAGGGGGGCGCGAGAGTAATGTCATAATTTGAATTGGCTGCCATTTTTGCAGATGCCGACAAATGTGCTTTGACATTTATGATGTAAATACACAGAGATTTAGTTGCTAACAAGCCTCAAGAACGTCGAATTATTGTTAATGCTTATTTGAAAAATTTTCAGCTTGTTGTTTCAACACCGGCTTAATTTCGTCATCGTTCTCCTCTTTGTCGTTCGTATTCCTTTTGCTCGAACAGTTAAGCGTTTGGCTGAGCGCAAACTGGGTCCACTACAAATGTCGCACTAAGTTGTCGGTGTCATATTGCTCGTTCCACGGAGAAAATCGCTACTGATGAAGATAACTTCGGAGAAAATCCACAAACATCAACGAGACGACGATGTCTACAAATTAGGCCTCAGCATACATTCGGTGCTCGAGTTTTTTTGGCTCAAGTTGCTGCATTGGGTATCGATCATTGTTGGTTTCAACAGCATGGAGCCACCGCTGACACAGCTCGGGTAACGATGGAGTTTTTTAAACACTAATTTCCAGTTCGAGTAATTTCCCATTTTGGAAACTAGCCGTCGAAATCACCAGATCTGACAGCACAAGACCTTTTTCTTTGGTGCTTTTTAAAATCTCGCATTTACCACAACAAACCGCGAGCCTTGGAAATCTTGACGAAGAAATCGCGAATGTATGTGAACAATAACTCAAAATACTATAAAACGAGTGCAATTATGCTTCAACTCGGGAGGTGGCCATTTGAGCGATATAATTTTTTCAAAATAATCCCACCAGTTTTACACTTTCAAATAAACTTTTTATGAAAACAGAGCTCTTATTTCCATTTATTACATTTATGACAGCAAGTTGCAATTATGACATTACTTTTGAATCACCTTATATATACATATGTATATATTCTTATAGAAATATTTTTTTAGAAAATGTTTTCTTTATTCTAGGAAAGCTTTAATAAAGTACCATTATGAACTATTCGCGATTTCTTTTGCTAAAACAAAATTTTTTTATTTCTATTAAATAAATTCCTCAAGTTTAAAAAATACATTAAATTTTAGAAAATATATCTTCAAATTTAATGATTTTTTTTTTGCTAATCGTAAGAAATTCAATGTGGGAAACTATGAAAAATTTAGATATAAGTACATTTTTAATAGTTTTACGAAAATTTTACTTAAATTAAGGAAATTTTTAAAGTAATTTTTCGGAATGTTTTCGTACTTGAAATTGGTACATGCCTTTTTCTTCAGTGTATGTGTATGTGCAGCTATAGGAACAAAATTTGTGGCATTCTGAAGATTTTGATATCACTTACATACTTAGATGCCGCGGGAATATAAATCGATTCAACGAAATTTAATTAGCAACGTCAATTTTGTTAAAATCGATTGATTCGTTCGAAAGATTTAGTTGACGAAAATTTTCGAAAAAAATGTTTTTAAACAACTCCGTAAAATCATGTCAAATCTGTTTTATTTTTCATATATAGAAATCTGAAAACTGTTTTGAGTACCGGAAATTTGATCAGAGTCTGTTTATTCGTTTGAGAGATATCACTGACGAATACATTATTATATTTGAAATAACTTTGAATATTCTTATCGAGTTGTTGTCGTGCCGTTAATTTTCGGTTGTTTTATTTTGAAGATATTGTTGTTGACAAACTTCGATGTCAGTGAATTTTTTATTAGACCGAAAGCTCTTGTGAAATCGAGCTTGATATTAAGTTTGTCTATTAAATTTTTTCGTGAAAACATCGAATAATTTGCTGAGTTTGTACTGTTGATGCAAAAACACATCGATTTCTTTATGTAATTAATACTCATGCAAAAATTTAAACATGAATTATCATCTGCCCGTTTGTAATTTTTTTCGTTTGAAGAGAAGATATAAGTATTTAGTTACGATAAAAACAAACTACTTCTTAAACCGGAAGTTTTATGCAAAAACCTGTGCAAAACAAAAGGCTTTAATTTTTAAATATCCATTATGAAAAATGTTAAAGATCTTTAAGGCCAAATATAACAAAAATCCGCAGCATTCGGAAGGTTGCTATACCAAAATGAGTAGAATGTGAAGGATAATTTTCTGCTGATTATAGCAGCGCCTATTGGCAACGAAATTCATTGCAAAAGACAGAAGACTCTTAGACGGAAACATAAATACAATTTAGATCTAAACATTAAAATCCAAAAATTTTTATGTTTTCTTTGACTGTTATTATTATTTGGCATTCACTTCTGTCGTATTTGACTTAGATCTCTAGTTTTAGCCATTTAAGTTTTTTGTTTTTATTTTCTTTAAACCTTTAATCTCTCACTAGATTCATATACATATTTAGTTTATAATTTTACTCAATTTAAATGGAACTTCTGTAAACTTCACTAAATTCCGTTTTGCCATACTTTCTATTTTATCGGTTATAGCCGTATAATTTTTGGGAGGGTCGCTACCCAATTGTGTAAAAACTTCCTTGGAAGATGACATTTTATATTGTGTCTCACTTATTTTTTTATATACAAAAACTGATTTAACCAAAATATATATTTTTAAATAAAGTAAAAATGATCATTTGAAGGACGTTGCCATTCCATTAAAAAATGTTTAGCCATTCGGAGGTAATCGTCAAATGCTCTGGTATAGCCTCACTTCGAAAAAGATAACTTTTTACAGGGAAATTGCCAAAGGTATCTTTACCGCCAAGTTGTAATAATAGCCTTTACTATATTATTTACATTTGGCAGTTCTACTTCTTATTTCTTCGTTATAATTTCTTTTGATATTAAAATTTTTCTAATTCTTTTGCAGAAATATTTTCTACTATGCTAAACAATATTAAAACAGGTATCGCTTAATAGAAAAAAATTATTTACCGCTGACGGGAAACCATTCAGTGTCGACTCATTTTAATCGTATTACGTGCAAACGATGAATTCTCTATTTAGAAAATAAATCTTAATTTAAAATAGAAATACACCCTTTTTTAATTTCAACTTGTATCATAGTTTTTATTTTCGGTTCAAACAAAAATTCTTTTAATGCTGAGTTCGTTGAAACGAAACGGGTTGCTTTTATCCGAAACGTTGTGTATATAAAAAATTATATCAGCATATCTTAAAGGTAATATACATAAATAAAATTTCTTATAAAAAATTGGAAAAGTCCTTCTCAAGTTATGACAAAATCGGTGTAGCAGCAGGCTCTTAAAAAATCCCAAATCTTATCCATAGAATTTAAAATGTTAACTTACTATTTTTATAGAAAAATAATATATGAGTAATGGTAATATTTGGAATTTTTTCTTGTTGCATCGTGTAGTTACGAGTAATCAATAATTAAGTTGCACTTATACATGTACTTAAAAGGAGGCTTGTAAAAATAGTTTAATAAGATCATCTGAAAGTTCTCACGACAAAATGATCATAAATTTTGAGTTGTTCTTTTTTATTATTTCTTCCAAATTAAAAATAAAAGGATTTATAAGTACATACATACTTATGTATAAGTACATACTTACTTATGTACATACAAAAAAGTTTTTTGGCATTATTGTTTGAGATTCTAAAGTTTATGACCAGCCTACGAGCATTTTTTAAATGAACAAACAAAACTTTGTTTCATTACGGATAAACATAGGAATAAATGTCCAAAGACACACATTGATATGTATGTATGTATGTATATGTATGCACCATTCACCTTTTTACAAAAGGACAACATATTACAAACATGCATAAGTATGTGCATGCCTACTTGTATGTGTATGTATGTATGTATATGCATCTATCTTCTTGTTTGTTTTTTCTCTCACACTTATTATTGATTTTGTTTTTTAAAGTTTTCATCTTGAACTTTTTCCGTTTTATTTTTATTAATTTTTGTTGTTTCGTTTTTTTTTTGTTCATGGACGATTTTTGTAAATGATCCAAAAACGACATTTGTTATTTTTGCATTATTGTGATCTTCAACTTGTGTGGAGCTTAACAATTAAGATGATGATGATGATGAAGATGATGGAGATGCTGGTGTGGTGTGGTGAGGACAATAATAACGTTGGTGGTTGGGTTGCGTTAAATGTTAAATACACATTTTATATACATATGTATGTACATACATATATACATACATAGTGTTTATGTGGATACATACATACATACACACATACATCCATGTGTATGTACTCGTACTCGCACTACATATTGGCAGCTGCTGCTTGTTTAACAAATATTTTGCAAGTAAAAGCTGCAAAATACAGTATGAAATGAAGATGCTTCGAACATGATTATGGACATTCATTGTTTTTGTTAAAAAAAAACCCAAAATAAAGAATATAATGATGACGATGCAGCAGACAAATGTATTTAATTGTATGTATGTATGTATGTGTGCATATATATATATATATATATATATATATATATATATATATATATATATATATATATATATATATATATATATATACTTATATATATACTTATATATCACTCTGTGTGTGTGTTTTGAGAAAACGGATGTGAAGGAGTCTTTTATTTAATGTTTTGTCGTTATTTTTCATTGTTCTTGTTGCGGCTGCTTGGCTCTTATTGTGGCTGGATGTTGCTTTACGTGTATGCAAGTCTGTATTTTGTGGAGCTTTTACGCTTTTATTTTTGTACACACATTTGTACATACACACATGTAAACTTATATTTTTCATTCAATTTCTAAAGCCTTGTTTGCATAATTTTTTACAGCCTCTCAAAAATATGTACATACTTATGTATGTATGAATGTATAAGAAAAATTACAACACCAAAAAACACTCATCATGCAACTGTCTTTTTTGATGCAGACATGAGAAATGCAATTTAAATAATAAAACATACAAATACAATTATGTATGTATGTACATATATACATTTATACATGAGACAAAGGTACATTTTGTGTAAAAATAGTACACTTTCTTTGTAATCAAATACCTTGACATTCAAGAAGATAAAACGGACGGCTCAGACAGGACACACTGTATTTTTAAGCGACATCAAAAAAAGGAGTAATTTTTGTGTGTAATTTTTCCTTTTTTTAATATTTATGCCGATATAACTTTATCATTTGTAACCCGATTTCAAAAAAATTTTTTTTAAAGAGTTTGCTTGCAGGGTGGTCCCATAACGGACAATTTGTCCGCCCGAAAAATTAATTATCGCATATTTTTCCCATTTCTGGACCGATTAAAAAAAACTTTTTATTAAAAAATTATTTCAATCCTTCCTCGGAGAACTACAATTTAATTATATCGATTATAGGGACTTGTAAACTATGAAAGTTGATAGTGTCCAAACTTTTGAAACTACATCCGTCGACTTAGCTGTCATTTATTCAGTCTGTTTTGTTCTGTTCGAGCACCATTCCGTGTCCTTCGTGCATACTGCGTGCGTACTGTCGCCAAAATCGCCCTCCATTTCTGGATGAATGGGTACGTCAATAAGCAAAATTGTCGATTAGGTAACGATACCAATCCGCATGAGATCCAAGAGCGTCCAATGCATATCTAAAAAGGGTAAATTTTGACGGCGACATCGGTCCACATTTCATTGAGCACGACTTTGGCAGTCCATCACCGTCGATGGCGGCGCTATAGGTCAACGATTAGCAATTTCTTTTGGCCTGAACCGGATGATATGTAGACCAATGACATGTGCTTTCAACAAGGCGGGACTACGTTCCACATAGCTCATGCCTCATTAGACATTCTGAGTAAGCGATTTGAAGGCATCTCACGTGGATGTGATGCGAATTGGTCACTGGGATCGTGCGATTTTATCCCGTTAGACTTTTTCTTGTGGGGTTTTCTTAAGTCGTAGGCTTATGAGAACAAACCATAAGCCACAGCGGCCACTGAAGACATCTTGTATAGACTATGTGTGTGTGTGTATGCGCAAAAATATTGCAAGTTAAAGATAGCAATAAATTTATGGTTAAACTTAAGCATGAACTTGTTCATTGCGACAATATATTGTTGAATAGATCATAATTCATGCATTTAGGAGAGCAATCAGTTAATCTCTTTAGCTTTGGTTTCAGTTTATTTAAAAATATTTACATTTTTATTGGGTACTTTTTGCAAAACTAATCGTATTTTTCATAGTGTTCGTATTCCCATATTCGTTTTCTCTAACTTAATATTAAGCCGATGAAGAAATAAAGAAACCAAATTCGACAATGAAATACATAAATTTTGCGACAGGTGCGTTTTCTCCAGCAGTGAAGTGCATTATGCATTAATTTTCGTTCCTTTTTTTGTATTTTCGGCCCACCAACCAAAAAATAAAAAATAAAAATATTTTATATTCCAATAAAAATACATGTGCAACACTCCGCAGAGATTTGCAAAATCTGAAAATTTCTTTCCCAGTAAATCCACAAAAGAAAAAAAAAAGAAAAGAATAATAATAAAAGCAGAACAAAAAAAGGCAAAAACTTAAAGCTCCCACGAATTTTTACTTTTTTCTCCTTTTACTGATGGGTTGTATACGATTGTAAAACAAAAGATTGTTAAAATTGAAGAAGCTGTTGCAGGTACTATCTTGTGTATTTATTTTAAATTCAAGGATACTTGGATGTTGTAGAAACAAATATTGGTGGCAGTATTGGTACCATATGTTGCGATATTTACAGGAAATTACAATCATGCTACTCAAACGGAAATTAAGGTACAAATATAATGATTTCCACAAAGCGTCTTAGTGGAAATGGTGATTTAAATTTTCCCTTGAATTTATATATGCATAATACAAATGCTAAATAAACATCTGTTAGTTAAACTCATTCATTATTCAAGGATAATTGAGGAGATGCTTTTGTTACTTTACAAATCATATTGAGTTTGCCAGTCAAGAGAAATTTTTTTAAAACTCCTGTCAGGTAACTGTTATCATTTTTAATCCTTGTCTGAAACTAATATGGTCTTTACCTGGCTTATTTAAATCTCTTTGTTGTTATGTAAATCCATGCTTGGCCATGGCTTAGCCACCCCGGCTAAAAGCAGCTGCAACATTTTGACGACTACGATTTCCATTATGAGATACAGAAGATTTATATTTACAAATAAATAAAAAGAAAAGTTCTCCAAAGGCATATTTGCAATGAACAAAGCAAAAAAACCTTTTCAACCATTCTAAAACTATTTGCCTTGAATGTACAATTTTAAAAGATTTTTCCACAATATCGAATAAAGGAGCTCACAAGGTATACTAAGTGTTGTATTGGTTGTATGTATGTGGTAGTCTTACACCATTTTGCAAAACAGTTATAATAATATGTCTTCTCAAGTTTTAATTTTATATAAAAATTTAATTTTAATTTTAATTTAATTTTATATGAATTAAGAAAGCCACGTTATGCAGTTCCACAACAAATACAACAATATAAAAACAACAAAAATTTCATTTGTATAATTTACAACAACATTTAGTAAATTAGTGTTGGGAAAAATCAAATGGACAAAAGAATTTTTTATGCTCGTACGTATCCCGATCAATCGATTTTAAAGAAATTGGTATGAAGTGACGTTGATTCCTTAACTGATATGATTTTGGATTCGATCAGTAGCAAATATTTATTTCAAAATAATGTATACAGATACATTATTTCTAATTACCGTCAAACAATCTCGAAACTGAGTGAGGAAAAATATTTAGAATGACACAAATTTTGCACCGATTGGGGCAGCCGTTCAAAAGTTGCATACATATATACATACACACCATATTCACGCACACAAAGGAATATATATATATATATATATATATATATATATATATATATATATATATATATATATATATATATATATATATATATATATATATATATATATTAAAAGATTTGAAAATGTTCCCCTACAAAGTACAAACTGTTCACAAATTGCTGCCTGCTGACCATCGGACAAGGTTAACTTACTGTTAAACTTGGAGCAAGAAGAGGATGATTTCGTATCCAAAATTATGAGTGACGAAGCCAATTTCCACTTGAGTGGTTCTGTTTAAAAACAACATTTACGTTTCTGAGGGATAGAGAATCCATATGAAATGTATGAAGAGCCATTGCATCCCCTTAAAATGACCGTTTGGTGCGGCATTTGCAGTGAAAATGTGATTGGTCCTTATTTTTTACGGTTACGGTTACCACCGTAACCATAAATGGTAACATTATAAGCAGATGCTAAACGTTTTTTTCTTTTTGCCTCAAGTTGCTGCATTGTTCGAACAGTTCAAAATTCCGTAGAACGAACACAATTATGCATCAATTTGGGTGAGGGCTATTTGCGCGATATAATTTTTTGCAATTAATGTCATCAATTACTCTTATTTTCATTTGCAGCAAAATGGCTTCCAGCTCAAATTATGACATTACTTTTGCGCCACCTTGTATATACTGTTTCGCTGATTACGGGAATTGATATTCCAAAGCTAGATAATTCCAAAAATTTTCAACCCAAACGGAATTTTGATATTTTCCTGTATTCTTATTAAAAAGTACAAATATTCTCCTCCAAGTCGCACATTATACTCATATGATGCAGAAACCAGGGACGATATCACTTATGATTTTGTAGTTGTACCCCTCGAAGGTTGGAGCATTTTAGCGAAAAGTTAGTATCGTTAAACCCTTCATAACCTTGGAACGTATCAGTAGATTCGAATAAAATTGGTATTGTTAGGAAGCGTTGAATTTTATTTAAATATAAATAATTTAAGTGATCTACCTTCTTGTTGCAAGAATCTATAAAATGAGAATTTCCCTTCGTTCTTAAATATCCTGAAAAAGGATCTCTTGATTTTTATTTATATAGTTTGTAAAGAAAGTCCTTCAAATTTGTCAGTTGATAATAAAAATAATGTTTTAATGTGGATTTTAGAAAATAAATATTTTCTTTTTTATTAACAGAAAAACTATTTCCAAATTTACTCTCACAGATTTGTGGAAGTAATTCACATTTTTAATTAAAATTTTTTCAACTTCACTCTCACTTCCATATTTTTTTTTCACCGTGTATATATGAAAATATTTTAACTAACAATAAAAAACAGGCATAACTTTCGAACCAATGGGATCGAGAAAATTCAGAACTACCCATTTATTATCTATACAGGCTTGCTGTTCTCCGAATAAGCAGCTTATTTCGGAACGATCCTCACGCATCATGACGGAGTAGATGGTCAAGTGCTTAGCAAACGAGGTTGCTTTAGGTTGCATTTGTTTCCGCACGAGCATCATAATAGTCTCTATTGTCTGGATTGTAATGTTCATCTTAATGAGCATGCGTAGCCTATATTTTTCTTCTGCCCTTGGCTTATCGGTGAAAGGTCGAATCTGGAGAGGTCGTTATGGCATAGCATTAGTCAGCAAATATAGTAGATAGATATCTTACTTACGAAACTGGGGATATGTATGTGAGTTCTGTAAAATGGTTCTCCTCGAGCTTCGACCATTGGACTTGTAGCCAAATCAGTTTACCTTAGATAAAGTTATATACATTTCATGCCCTATGACGGGAAACAAACTAGCATTAGTTCTACACGGACATGAGAGTCCATTTATTGGTGTCTTTTAATCATGTTTGAAAAGAAATAGTCAGAATAGAAGCTGTTGGAACCTCAAAGATTCAAGATATAATGAAAATCCGACTTTCGAAAATCGCAGCGAAATCAGTAACTTTCATTTTTTTACAATTGAATAGTTCGTCCATAATTAGCCCAGGAAAGAAGAAACTGACATATAGGTAGGTCTGTGCTATCACTTTATCATGTCAACTTTTTAAAAATTGTTACCAAATTTCATTCTAAATAAATTTTACATACTAAAATTTTAGGAATTCCTGAAAACAATGTTTTTAAACTACTTATATATTCGCATGTGTGTGTATGTATTTGTATATATATATTGATCCTTTAAAATCTAGCAGAAAAAAACATATTGACATTTTCTTGGCAAACTTTCCAAAAGCAGCTGTACCTTTTACAATTTACAGACTTAATAATCTTGCTTAAATACGAGTATTAAAAACAAAATCCATGAAACTCAAATCGCACAACACCTGTTGTCTGTAGCAAATTATTTGAAATGATACAGGAAAAACACATTTTCGATTTTATTTTTCACAAAAATTGTTAATAATACAAAAGGATAAAAGGATGGTAATACGAATGATGATAAATGAAGTCCAGTGACAAGAAAACAGTAGACAAACGAACTGGAAACAGACAAAAGAGGTAGGCCGACCGGCATACAGACAATAAAACATAAACATTGTTTTTGTTGTAAATGGGTAAACCCCTATACTAACCCATAGAAAATTCTGTAACATTACAATCCACCACCAAGAAATGCAACTGCAACTTGTTGCATTTCTCAACAGTTAATTTTTATCTGTAGAAATTGAATGACGATTAATGAATGATTAAATTATTAGATTAAGGCTTAACCGAGTTGTTTTATAACTTTTGATATCACAATTTCAAAAAGGCAATAGGAGAAGCATTTACCGTTAACAAATTCAACTGATTAACTAAGTCAGTCAGGACAGACTGGGTGGTAATTGACTTCAATAACTATCTATATGACTGTCTCACGACCATGGGTAATTATCGAAATTGTGTATGTACTATATACCCGAGAGTAGCTGCAAAATTGCAAAAAAAAACATTAAAAAACATCCAGGCTTTTTCATTTAACAGCACAAATTATAAGAAACTGTAAATTTTTATAATTTTTGGTTGTTGAAAGAATTACATTTAAGTGCCTTGTGTTTACGTATAAAATTCAGTTAACGGCACGATTTTATCATTTAATTACATTATTTATACAAACTACCGCAGTTAGCTGCCTCACAAAATATCAAAAAGATAGAGAAGAAATAAAAATGTTTTGTTTATTAACGTTACAATACGAGTATATTGTCTGATCAAAAATCAAAAACTCGATTAATCAGGACAGTGACCAGCATTTTTAAGAACTGTGTCTAAGACTATATTAAATAGAAGTGGTGATAAAACACAGCCTTGCCGAGCACCGATTTCCTATTTTACCACCCTGTTCAACCTAATAAGTGAAATAAGTTTAAGTGGGAAGTTTTTCTTTCGTAGTGCGTTCCGAATTACACTGTGATTTAATTTGTCGAAGGCTTTTTCGAAATAGATAAAGCACGCACAGAGTGGTGATCGCCATTTAACAGATTACTCCACGATGACACGAAGACTGTTTATATGGTCGATAGTGGATTTGTGGGGTCTGAATCACGCCTGTTCTTATCTCCGTGCTGGGGATAAGAACAGAGTTGCAAAAGATTCACGTCAGTACCTGCCCGAAGGTCTAACCTGACGGTGCACTCCTGCACAAGGGTGAATAAAGCCGTTCACCACCGTCCCCGTTGTCCCCATTCAAGGGCACATACAGGGGGCGGTCCTAAATGTGCCCCCAATAGGGACAACAATGGTAGCAATTCTGTATAGGCTGCAGAACCTTGTACAGACACCTTGCTAAAGTGCTGGAGCTATCTAACCTCCAAGCCACCCCAACGGCCCGCAACCGTTAGAGCAGCTCTGTCGAATAGCAACAGCACCTAGAGATATATGGCCTGAAGAAAGCATCTACAAAAGCCTCCACAACAATTGCAGACACACTCACCTGACCCATACCTCTTCCCGCGTAACTTTGGGTTTTAACCACAGCCACCACGTGATCCCCGAAGGGGCCTCACCAACAACCAGACTAGGACAAGTCCTAGGGGCTACTGGTTCCCGTGGCACCAGATAGGATTAAGATATTAAGTTCTAGGGGTAATTGGCCAAAGGTCAAGGTCTGGAAAGACCATATTACCCATCCGGACGAGTGAACGAAGCCACTTTTACCTTTAATTTACTTGCATGCGCGCCCGTTGCCCTGTTAATTCAGGGATTGGGTAGCAACATACAAGTTTTTAGGGGTTATCAGCAAAAAGGCCTAGGGTCGGAAACCTGATAACCCTATACCCCAGAAAACACAACACCAAGCCACCAAGACAAGATGTATTGACCGTGCCCCCGGGGGGAGGCCCCCGCCAAGGGCACATGACTGGAGCGCCAACTAACATGTGCCCCTGACAGGGACAACATGGTAGCAAGTTCCGTACAGGCTGCTGGACCATGTACAGACACCTTGCTAAGATGCTTGGAGCTATCTAACCTCCTACTACCCAAATGGCACAGCAGTGGAACTTTTACCCCCATCTGACCTGAGGCTTCACCTACCGTAACCATTAGAGCAGCTCTGTCGAATAGCAACAGCACCTAGAGATATATGGCCTGAAGAGAACATCCACATCATGCCACTAGCCCATGATTGAAGACACACTCATCCAGCCCATACCTCTCCCCGCGTATCTTTAGGTTTTAACCACAGCCACCACGTGATCCCCGAAGGGGCCTCACCAATAACCAGTCTAGGACAAGTCCTAGGGGCTACTGGTTCCCGTGGCACCAGATAGGACTCTGGTCAGCCGCGTGTTAAAAGCACCTCCGATTTTAGGTTCCTTGCACACCTGAGGCATCGGTAACACCTCTACCCAGACTAGCGTAGCAAGCTACTTCCTTAATTACTTATATGCACGCCCGTTACCCTGGTATTCAGGGATTGGGTAGTAACATATTAAGTTTTAGGGCAATTGGCCAAAGGTCAAGGTCTGGAAAGACCAACTACCCCTCCGGACGAGCGAGCGAACCCGCTTTTACCTTTAGTTTACTTGCATGCGCGCCCGTTGCCCTGTTGTTTCAGGGATTGGGTAGCAACATACAAGTTTTTAGGGGTTATCAGCAAAAAGGCCTAGGTCCGGAAACCTGATAACCCTATACCCCAGGAGGTTCAACACCAAGCCACCAAGACAGGATGAATTGACCGCGCCCCCTGGGGGAGGGGGGGATAAGAACAGAAGAACAGAATCTCCTAGGGGAGATTCGTTTGGCGATTATTTGTGCAATGACCTTGTTGACCATAGAAAGCAAAGTAATACCACGCCAATTATTAGGGTTCGTAAGATCTTCTTCGGAATGTTTATTATTCTTCGTCAGGCAGACTTTCATTTTCCTTAAAGATGCTGATGATCGGGTGGGTTAATTTGGCGCTTGTATAAGAGTCAGCTTTTAATAATTCAGCAGAGGTGACTTATTGTTTTTAAGACTATTGATCGAGTTTATGATCTCATAACGTTGAAATAGGCAGAAGATATATGTATCTGGGTCGTATGCATGTGAGTCATATTCACAACTAATCTGGGCACTATGCCCATTTGAGGATAGCATTTCATTGCCCAAACATTTACTTGTTCCTCGGAAGATGTTGCGAGTTCTCCATTCCATTTTCTTAAGGGCCTCTGTGCCGTCGTATGTTCATTATTAATGGTGCGATGCGTTTCCGTTGCCGCTTGATCTTCCTTGACCTTCCTTTTTAATTGAAATAAGTATTTTTTTTTTCAATATTTCATGACGATGCCAAGTAAAAATACTTTTTTGAATAAAAAATACCTGCTGCTAGAAATAAATATATTTTCTTAAATAAAAAGGGATGAAGGAAATTGAAATATATCAATAGACATTCTTTATAAAACGGTTACGTTTCGAAGCCCTTATAGTGCCCAAGGGATATCTATATTCATTAACTTTGAGTTGATGAATCCTCTTGATTTTTGTAATATATCGAAATCGTAATATCATGTCTGCGAAAGTTCTACCTCTTATGCAGTGCCAAGTAATCTTGTGAATCGCATTCTCCTGCACACTTTTATGGATAATGGCGATGTTCTCGGTCGATCTTGTGTAACCTTGACATTCGTACGTCACTCGCTGAATACTTATTGAATCAGTTAACTCCAATTTTAGTAATAAATGTCGAATATTTAACTCTGAAGGTCCACCGTAAAATAATGGGATATGTTTTCTCTAACGGGCAAAAAAAATTTAATGATTGTATAATTTGTTACTTAATTTTTAATAGTTCCTTGGCATCAATTACTGAATAATAAACATACAAATCATATTTCCTGTTTTCAGTACAAGGAACAATTTTTAAAGTGCTGGGACTATTTAGGAGAAACGGGGTTCTCTTAAATTAATTCCGTGGAACCAAATTTAGACTATACAAATTACTTGCGCTTAGAAAGAGACCAAGAAAATATTAGTCCCTTAGATAAATTAAAAATTGCGCAAGTAAAATTGCCCAGTCTAATTTCAGTCTACAATTGAAAATCTTGCTTAAGCGAAAAATAATTGGAAACGTTTGCCATTTTCGCTTATTCGTATTGGACTGTATATATATATATTATTTGCACAAAATATCACTCACTGACTGTGCGTGTCAATTATCTCATCTGTCTATCTTTTATTACTTTTTCTCCTTTCCGTTCCTTCCTTACCCACTGCCTATCCTTCTGCCTTGTCTATGGGTCCTTCTGTGTTCAATGTTTATTTGTTAAATTTTATTTTTCATTCGTTTGCTTCACAACATTTGCAACAATGATGTTGCAATTTCTATCCGTAAAAAACATCTCAAACAGCATGTTTCATCGATTTTGCAAAAATGTTACAAAAGCAACTCAACAGTATCAGCGCCAGCATTTTACAAAAAAAAAAGCCTTTAAGGCATGAGTCAAAATTCAAATAGAAATGTGTATGGAATAAAGAAAAGAGGATAGAAGTGCATGTATGTACAGGAAATTAAATAAAAATAGCACCGTATCCCAATGTTGAAAAAATATAAAAAAACTAAATTTCGTTTTCAGTAATCAAATTCATTGAATCAGAAATATTTTGTGCGCATGCGGACCTAGAAAGAATTCAGACAACCATTTAACTGAAAAAATAAAAACTGTTTGTTGTATTCTAAAGACTCAAACTAATAATTAACTGCGACAGTAAACAATTTTTAATGAAAATAAAATTAACTTTAGACAAAATGATTGTCTGAAAATTTTTTGTCAATAATATAAAGAGTGGAAGACTTTGTATTTTTATTAAAGAACTTTTAATATGGATTACATTTTTCCGAATCATTTCGCAATGCACTGTGGCACATTTTGCAAAGGTGGCCAAAAGCCTTTCTCTGGCCCGTCTTTTAACTAAGGCGTGCAAGTAAAAATGGCAGAATTGACGATTTTACGTTATTTAACGGTTTTCCAAAATGCTGATAGACGGTATTTTGTTGAGTACCCATTATATTAGTGCCTACTACGTAAAATCTTACGTCTTTGGGGAAAGGGATAATGTAAAAAGGACACGTGTTGAAATATAAAAAAATCAATTCTTTTTAAAAACTCTATTATTGTGCGTTTTATAAAATTTTTATAAAAATGCTGCAGATGCATTAACTTTCTTAAGCTGCATTTGTAGCCCATTTATTAATTGTTTATTTCGCCCATAATTTTGCTAACACAGTCCAACAACTACTAACATAATACCACACTAATGTACAAGTACATCAGAAAAATTCATGAAATTAATGACCCGTCCCAAGCAAGGAACGGACTCACGATCTCAGTCATAAATTTGTTGGTATTCAACGCGGTAACTGCTTCAGCCAACAGCACCCTCTATTTAACGATTTGCCTACATGTTATAATCTTTCTAAATTAAACAGCGAAATTTTTAAAACGGGGAAAATGTAGTAATAAAATATTTTTTTTTTTCAAAAATGTCTATCCTTTCCTTATTTATAGTATGAGAGTACACAAATCTTTTAAGAAATCCTTAAATATTTCTATTGCAATCGGTGCTTGCCTTCTTGAAGAAAAGTGGTACCTTCGAAGCCAAATAAAAAATATTCCACACACAAGGTGGCGCAAAGGTAATATCATAATCTGAACTGGCTGCCATTTTGTTATAAATGGAAATAGTTCTAGCAAAAAAACCGACTTCAATACAAAGAGATTGCAAAACCGAAACAGCTATGGGTCAGTATAAGATCCGATTGTAGTCTATTTCTACTTCACATTTTATTCCCAAGAAAGATTTTTTCTCAATCGGTACATGAATGGTGGAATTATGCGATAAGCAATATTACGGCCGGGCAAATTTTCGTAAAACGGGATGAACGTCCAAGCAAAACCTCTCAAACAAATAAATAATTTTGAAGATCGGCTCACAAATGATAACGTACAAGCGTGTACAAACATTAAAAAAATTCGCATGAATTTTTTTAGTCGGGTAAAAAGAGCTCTGTTTTTATAAAAACTTATTAATTATATGGCTCAAATGGCTGCTTTGTCTGTGAGATTAACTGAATAGTTCACGAGTTTCCGAACTATTTCCAAAGTAAAAAGTTATTAAGCCACTGTGTGATAGGAAATCCGTGCAATTGTAAATAATGTCATCTAATTGTGAATGACCATTTTTTGGTTTAAAATAGTTTTTTCCTTTTGATTTTTTGTACCTTTTTTTCGACGCTTCTTGAAGATAATTTAATTCATTCCTTAAGTCCTCCCGACCATTTGCAAAAGATTAAGCATTGATGTACTATAATACTATTTTTAAATATCTATTTTTTGGGTAATGATTTTTTACGATTTCGATCGAAAATCTTGGCGATTGCATTTCCAAAATCTCAAATTTTATGGTGGGGGAGAAATTTATAGCAGCACAGTGAATAAGGTATCACAACGTCCGTTGGAGAAGATATGTTGGTTATACTATTAAAAACTATAAATAGATTATAATACACTTCATTTTTCTGAAACATTTTATCTATCGAGGCGTTTTGAATTGAAAATATATTTGGCTTTCTATACAAGTAGCTGTCGTGGCAGCAACTGTCAATCTATTTCTGTGCCCCCAGCTGTATAAATGTGTGCATATTCGTATTTTCAAATCCAACACACTAATGTTAATGTTATTAGTTGCAGCTCCTTGTTGTTGAAATAACTCTAACGTACATGTGTAGTATTATCCTGAAGTGTTCTTGTAGTTGTACAGTTATCCTGGTTTTTAACTAAAAAAGTGGCAGATTCTTTATATTTGTTGGCAGCCTGCTGTTGCTTGTACACACATACGATCTAAGGCCAATTTCTGTCTGTACACGTATCTTGGCAAGATGCATCCTATTAAAAAATCATTCACAAGCTGTTTTTCCTTCTGTTGCACTCGATTCGGCCTCAAATGCAACAACGCAGGTTGATGCCAAACTGACTGTATTCCGCCATGATGTACATACATACATATGTTTATACATATTTATATATGTACATATGTAGCTGTTGTAGAAGTTCACCTGCTTATATTATTTTTTTTTTCTTTAACGCAAGTTGAATTGTGGACCTGGACGCAGCAATTTTTTATATGTACAAGTATGTATGTGCATCATTATAGTTAATGATTGTTGTAAGAGTTTGTTTGTGTGATTATTTCATTAACGCCGGCAATGTGTAAAAGTGTGCCTTTGTATGCGTTAAAAACTTGCAACATGTGTATGCTAAATAACCCTTTTTCCTTTAGTTCGGTTATTAAGAAACATTAAAAAAGGACCTGCTTCATTTCGTGTGTGTTTTGCATTTTTTTATACATATTTCATAAGATCAATTGGCAACTTGGCGTTTAATTGCTCTGTCTGTTGACTCGTGCTATATGTTGTAGTTGTGGCACTTGAACACACATTGTTTCTTTCAACATTTGCCACAAGCTGCATCAATTTTTTTCTTTCAACTTTAATTTTGTGTTATTTTTTCTAGAAAAAAGGATTTTTAAGACAAACAGGGAAACTTTCTTTTTGCGAATGTAATAAAGGTGGAATATTATATATTTAAATTTCACAAGACCCTCAATGCATTTCGGCTAAATATTCGTTGCAAACATTAGATCGCAGTTGTAACAGGAAGAAATTGTTTATGCCCAATTTATATGAGTCTGACTATATTCGCAACAAGGTGCTGCAAAGTTTTAGATTCCTTCTTCTTCATGATTTGCTCTACAGGTCTCATATGGCCAAAATAAGGTTTCCAGCCAGAAAGTAAAAAAACAACAAATCATTCATGTTATTACTGCAAAATCATTATCTGCAGCTGGATTGATTTCTTAACAAAACGCGGCTTTAAGGCATCTGAAGTCTTTTAGGATAGTATTTCAGCACTGGCCTTGAAGTAAAATAATAGATATTAGAGTAGAAATCTCATTTATGAGAAATAACAATTAAGTTAGTAGAAGGAATGGAGTACTGCATTAACCCTTAATTAGCATTGAATTCGCTCTACATAAGGCGATAAATGTTGTTAGCAATGATTATGAGTGACTAATTTTCACAGTTCCAACTCAGCATCTCGGTGATTTTTGATTCCTTAATGCCATTTAGGGATGGCAAATGGTCCCAAGGACTCGCGGTTTTATTGCAATTGAAAATCAAAGATATTTCTCATGGTGGTAAAATTATGTTGTTTGTATAAAAGCATTCTAATTCATATACAATATTGAATTCTTATATTGTATTTGATTTGTATGGCATAAACATCCGACGTTGAATGTTTTCAAACTGCTTAAACTTCACTGACGATTTGATTTAGCGACCAATGAAATGTTGACGTATGAAGAGTTAAAGCCACAACAAACAAATGCAAAATCTCTAATTGTTCCAACGATTAGATGGGGAGAATATCCCGAATACTAAATTTCAATGTTAATTAATTTATTTAAAAACTGAAATATAATTCATTCTATATATCAATAAGAATATATTCATTAGTAAATTGTAAATTGTAAATAAGTCTTTCGCTTTTGCATCGAAGTGTTGCAAATGAAAAGTACAAATTATTGGTCCTCCACGACTATGATGGGTGGAAAATCCGTCAAATTTGTGTAAAATTTTCTACGACTCTGGCGAATAAATCAGACTGAATTTGAGTTATGGCATTGATTCTCTTGTCTTTGGCCGCCGCTGTGGTTTGTGCCTTATTCACAACTTAAGAAATCCCCACAAGAAAAAGTCTAACGATGTCAAATCACACCATCTCGGTGGCCAATTCACATCGCCTCCACTTGAGATATTTCGAATTTAGTGACTTCTTGTTACGGCAAAATGATTTTATTTATAAAAAACGGATTAAGTTGTTTTTAGAAATATATAAGTACGATTCCAATGAAATTTTTCATACATCTCATGTAGTGTTTTTTATTGGTTTTTTGTCTATAAAGCAAAGCACTGTGCAGAAAAAATATTAACAAAAACTTGATTGTGATTAAAATTGTTCTCTTTGCAAAGACATATGAAAAACCTACTTTTTTAATATGTTGCCGACGAATAGCTACCAATTCAGTGGATAAGCACTGGAAAAGAGAACTTGTAACAACATGACTGTGTTGAAATCATTTGGAATACTAGGAATTTCATAAATTTCTAGAACACAGTCTCTGCATTTCCATCACTTTCCTTGAAGTTGAATTTCTCCCAAAGAGTTTTACTCTCACAGCAACTCTTAGAATTATTTTATGCATCCTTTAACTTCGTGTCGTTGTTAGTTTAGATGATGAGGTGTCTGAGGCGGTATAAGGATTGACTTCAAACATGTTATGATTAAATGAAGTTCCCTATAAAAAATTCAATACATAAAATTAAATTATGTGAACAAAAATTAAATGTAATAAGAATGATTTTCTTATAAATTACTCTGGGGGAACGAACGACATTTGAAGTACTTCTAAAAAAGCGTCTTTCTTGACATGTTGTTAATGGCTTCAAATTCAGTAAATAGCAATCAGTAAACGAAGAGAAAAATTATTAGAAGTGGTCCGAATTCAAGCAACTGCCGGATCACAATATCACAAGATATTTTACATTAATAACATAATGAAAACAATATGCAATTGAAAACAAATGGAAGTCATTCTCAAGGAATGTCATTTTTATTGCTTCCAAAAACCAAATTGGGAAGTTGAAAATATGAATTTCTTCGACAAATCTGTGAAAGTCGACTATAAAATACTTTATTTTGTTTATAAAAACCCTTATTTTTTCAAATCAACATGAGAACATGATTTTTTTCAATCAGAAGTGGTAAAAGCTCCTTCACATAAAGGAAAAGAATCTGCAAACTCGTAGCAAGTTTGTTTCTAGTGACAAGTAAATAATCCCAATTTAGTATGAAATTTCTTCGCAAAAAATAGGTAAAAAATTTACTTAAAATAAAAATAATAGATGAACAGAAATCTCAAAAGATAACATTCTGTAATGACCAGGCTACGTTAAAATTATTGGAAATAGTCCGTATTTGCTGTTCTTGCTCTGTTTCTCTTCTCTGCATTTTCATGACTTTCTTGGAAGCTCTTTTTTTACTGGGATACAAGTTTAAAGTTTTCCTTTCGAATCGAATTAGAGAGTAACCCTCTCTTGCAATAACAAGCCCATGCGAATATCATTAGAAATTCAACGTGGTCCAGGATTACAAGTTTTAGATCTTAATGACTTCTTTCGAAGTAGTTTTTTAATAGGATCTTTTTAATGAATCCTGGTACTAAATTTCTTCAGTATTGTTATATTTCATCTCAAATTATAAGTGAACTCTTACCTATTAAATAAATATCAAACAAATTGCTTCTATTGAAAAGATCGTAAATTTTCAAAAACTATTTGTTTTGTCATTAAAATTTTCTACGATCGATATGACACGTTCTAACAATGCGGACACAAAATTCTTCGTTAAAGAGGAAAGTGACAAAAAGCATTTACAGTTTTATGGCTTTTTAAACTGTCATATACTCAGAAAAATGTTTAACAATTTAAATTGTTCAGAGATCCTTTTTAAGAAAAATATAATAATAACCAAGAATACATAAGTATATACCTATAAACCAAAAGGATCACTTATTAAAAACGTGTTCATATATTTTCAAGGTGAACAACATGTCCTTCTTCATTCGCTTGAAGGCATAGAAATTTTAATAATAGAAGAAAAAAATTTAAATCCAACCACCACCTTTTCAAAAACCTTAACAAATATTCAAACGAAACAAACATCGCAACCTTCTAGAAGTGACATCAGCGAGGTGTATGTGAGTAGTTTAGAAAATTTTTCATAGTTTGTTCAGAAGAAGACATTCGGGGAAAAATCAGCGATGGAAATAAAAATTTCTAAACAGAGTAAGAAATTAAGGCAACGATTAGCAGGAGAAACAAATTCTTAAAACTCAATTTGTTACAGTAGATTTGAATTTAAGAATCTTGTTTTTGTTGTTCTTCTCTTTAGCAATTTATTGGATATAAAAAAGCGATAAAACTAGATTGTATTGTTTAAACATGCAA
This sequence comes from Germaria angustata, assembly GCA_963681545.1. Taxonomy (NCBI): domain Eukaryota; kingdom Metazoa; phylum Arthropoda; class Insecta; order Diptera; family Tachinidae; genus Germaria; species Germaria angustata. Next base: position 108,836,548 of record OY812998.1, read on the forward strand.
ATTTATATCTCAAGTTTCAACAGTTCAGTATTTTTTTAATATAAATTACTTATAATAGGGTTGATTATTAAATTTTTTTAATGTTTTATTTACATATAATATTTGCTATACCAGGATAATTGAAGGCACACATTTTAAGGAATAATTTTAACTTATTAACGCCACAAATAATCTATCATCAATTAAATCGCTTATAACAAGAGTCTTATATTTAAACACAATTTATTATAAAGTGTCTGCAATAAGATCCTCTTTTAATAACAAATTTTAAGCTGTGTTTACGACAGGATATTGGAGGAACGTCCAATAACATAATTAAGCATACATATACACACATAAATATGTATGTATATAGGTACTAAATCGTTGTACCCTAACGAAGAGTTCCGAGTGTAACGTCAATCCTCGGAAACGGGGGCCATATTAGCTCCACTGGAATTCGAGCAGCTTTCTTGAATAATTAAATGGGCGAAATCCCAAATAAAATTGATAAATAGAATATAAAAGATGAATTTATATATGTATGTATGTATATCTTCTACTTCTTGATTTCCCTATCCGATTACGGATAGGATATTGATTAATTTATTGATTAGGAGTTCACGAACTTTTTCAAATCGACTTTATATATATGCATAATACAAAAGTTTCTCCCTTTCTTCATGTTATATTCTATTCTAAGTTTCTAACAATTTCTTGCGGCTGTTAACAATTGTCCTGCATTGCTTATGCCGGTCCATTGAGATACATATATTACGGAGCCTTGAGGTTTTTCTTCGATTTTTCCCTGCAATATAAGTTGAAGTAAATGTTAGTTTTGGTTTCACATCATGTGGCCTAAGTATTATGTTTTTCTCCACTTAATGATTGTTAATAGTTCTCGATACCAGCCAATATTTTGAAGCACTTCTGTATATGCTACACGTTCCATCCGTCTTTTCAAAAGCTTCTAATTTGGTTAAGTCGTCTATTTTTAACGTCCATGTGTCCATTGCGTACAGCAAAACTGTCTTTTTATGCTGATGATCATGTTCATATTTAGTTTTCTTAAAATTTTAAGATTTTACTATTGACGGCCATCCAAACTATCTGGCAAAAGAGTAGTATCATCGCCATACTTATATTGTTGATATGGTAAATATGTAAGACGAATTACACTGGAAACCAGCTCCTAAGGAAAGATATACACATGTACATATGTATATGCATGTACGTACGTAAAATGAGTGCTATCGAGCCTATATTGCTGCCTTAAAGGAAAGTACTTAAATCTTTCAATTGAAATATAAAAATTATACTTTAAAAAGAATTCACTACCTTCAGAGTCTGGCTTTGGGTGAGTTCGTTTGAAAAGTTTGCTCAACCATTTTCCAACAATTTGCAGACATGTTCGAACATGATCGTTCAGTTAAGGTGAATTCACCGGTTCGTTCTGAACGTTCCGAACGATTTTTTTATATGTAGTTTGACGTCTCTATTTTTGAGAGAGTGAGAGAAAGAGAGTAAATTTAATGCGGAACAATTTTTGCTTGAATTGGTTTAATTTTAATTATCGTCCCGAACGAATTGAACTGTGCTGCCAGATATATAAATTTTTTATGCAAAATTGAAATGAGCTGCCACATCATATTATATGTACATATGTATGTATTATAATATACAAATTTAATTGTAAATTTTTTATATTTATTTAACTCAATAGCTATTAGAGCATGCACTCGACTTAAATTCATTTATATATTTTTTATTTTATAAAAATTTGCTTAATTTAGAACACAGCAAATTGCAATCATCTGCCACTGTGCTGCCTGCTTGTAAAAGTAACACACAGCATTTACAGAGTTGTTGCATATGGTAGCTTTGTTTCTACAGAATATTTATTCGACGCGGGTGAATCTTCTGTGAGCAAACTCTCAGTAAACTAAAATTGTCTCTCAACGAAAATTTCCTGCAGAACGAACCGGTGAATTCACCTTTAGTTGCAACAATCCGTATGACGGCATGACAAAATGAAAAAGAAATAATACCCAATGTAAAGGAATTTTTGAAATTTCTACATTTGAATCTAGTGTTGCCAGCTCTTCGACCAAAATGCTAAATTGACAAGGAATAGAACAGGGACAAGAAAGGAAAGCAAAAAATGTAATATTTGCAAAATTGTTGGTAGCGTCGCAAAAAAGTAACACAAGGTTATAGAAACTTTCATATGTATGTATAAAAAATTTATATGTATTGCAAAAATAGATTTTTGAAACTTTTAAAAATTACAGAAACTAAAATTATTTGTTTTTATTTTTCAAATGTTAATGTTTAGTTTTTCGTTTAGTTTAGTTTCACAAACGTTTCTATTGAAATCATTAGCAACTTGAATTTAGCCTTCTGAATTACTTTGAAAAAGTTGAGAGAATTGTGGTTGATATCAAACGTTGAATTCGTGTTTCCTGGGGATGTATCTATATATACATATATTATCATATGTCGGCCATAAATATTGAAACTTGCATTTGGCAATGTAAATGTAAATGCAATTTCCAAAAAAAAAATTTAAAATTTAATTAACTAAGGTTGAATGTGAACTCGGTATTAAGGTAAAATGACCACAAATGATGTCGATGTTGAAAGCCAAGTGCGATATTTTTTCAAATTTATCGTTATTAGATGTATTTGTTATCCATTATTTATAATCCATTGACTGGATGATAGACAATTTTATTTTATATTGTTTTTTAACGTAATCGAATGACGTTCATTACAATTTTGTCATAACTTTTTTAAAATTATACCGCAGGCGAGAGAACATTTTATGCATTCGTTACATCACATGTACATAAGTACATACACAAACAAATTTGATTTCACAATTTCGTTGGTCAAAAGTGTTGCTTTAGTTTTCCATAGATAGCAGGATTTAGGCATATATTCTGAGTGAGCTCACAGCATTATATCATATGCGAAATGTGGGGAAAAAATCGGTACAATATGCTTTGCAATTTGCTTAAAATTTCTTTAATAAATTTATGTATGATACATACATATGTACATATATCAAAATACACTCAATGTTTTCTCTGAAGAACCCCACAATATTTTGTTGTGATATATTCAAAGATATCTGATAGTGATATTGGCTAAAAAAAAATCTGGCCACCCTAGTGCTGTGTAATAATTTTACAACAACAGTATTTATAACTTCTTTAACATCACCATCGCACACATTCGCATGCTCTTTCTCGAACATGATGATAAATTGTGGTGGTTGTTGCTTTTGTTTGCTTTGAGCCTGTTCGGGTCGATGTTTGGATGTTTGATTATAAAACGACATAATTATGTTGTGTGTGCTTATGTTTCACTGGATCAATGGAGTTGGATGGTTCGTTACTTTTGTAAAGACGAAGACGTTGAAAAAGAAACGAAGTAACTGAATGCTGAGTTTTTTTGTTGTTGTTAAAAATGCAAGAAGGCCAGCTCAAATTTGAAGAAAAAGGAATCACTTGTGCGCGCGCCTTGGAAGGCGATGGTTGAGTTTGTTCCTGTGAAGAAAAATTTTGCACCAATTTTGAACGAAGTAAAGTTTTTATTAATATTTCCTTTTTGATAAATAAAGACACGTTTTGTGATGTAAAAATATTTAAAGAAATTCGTATTCAAACAATGCATTGCGATTTAAAAGTAAAAAGTGCAAGGTGTGATAATGATTGACTTCAGAAAACAAAATGCCTTAAATGATAGTAAAACAACCGTTACGTGGTGCTCTTTGCTATTATATGTTGTTTTTGCTTTGTAAATAAGTGCATAAAGAGAAAATCGTAAACTCTCCGCGCAGCAACATTAATAAAATGCACCGTTGTAAAATAAAATGAAAAAAGAAAATCAAATTTAAAATGAAGAAAATAACTAGTACATGATCGCTGCTTCTATTTGATGTTTTTTCGTGAATGATGGAAAATAAAACTACACATGAAAATAGTGGGTGCGTCAATTTAATCATCTCCCTTCACTGTCATCATTACGATCTTGAACTCGAGTTTGAGTGTGTTTGTTTGTAGGTACGTATTATAATGTGCGAAACTAAAAAAAATTACTGCCAGGAAGTATATTATTTTTTATGATGGAGAAGCAAATTTTTAAGCATGCTTTGGTTTCTTTTTGGGTTTATTTCTTCTTGATGCAAAAATAATAAATTATCATTAGTAATGAATAGTTTGCGATTTTTATCCATACATTTCTATGCAAGTACATACATAAGTATGTACATACTTATATATTTATGTATGTACATACATATGTACATATATATGTAAATTGTTATGGATTTCAACATTTCTCAATAAAGCCAAAATATAAAAATATACATATACTTATAATATACATATAACTAATAAACTTAGTTTTGATGCCTGCATTAATTTCAATGGAGCTAACCATTTTAACTTTGCAATATTCCTGGCCAGTAGTCCATTGTCCGATTCTGCATTACTTTTCAACTAACTTAAAGCAAATAATATAAGTAAAAGTATGTGCCATTTTGTTGTAAATGAAAAAAAGAGATCTGTTTTCATAAACAGTTTTTTTCTTAAGGTGCGTATCGTGCTCTATGAATAATTATTCTTAATTAAGCATGTATATCTTCATAAATGCCAAATGCTGAAATGGCAGCCAATTGACATTACTTTTGGGCTACTATGTACATAATACGATGTATGTTCTTTACTTAAAAGTAGTTACATAATTAAAATTCGCCAAAGAAATTATTTTTTTTTTTATGAATTTTAGGAATATTCAGTAATGTTTTATTTTAATATATATAATTTTTGTAATCAAGCGTTAGGTCTTTTTTTAAAAAATAATAATTTTATTCAATATTTCGACGCCTCTTTGGGCGTCTTCTTCAGGAAATTTTTTTATTAAAATGACAATTGAAAAAATTTTTTGAATAAAATTATTATTAAGTACATATATATTTGTTAATTTTTCCGACCTTATGATATGTAATTTTTGTTTTTATTTTTATTCCGGCTCTAGGTCATATATTAAATAAAACTCTTTTTTTGTTTTATTTAAATTTTTTATTTTTTATTCCATGTTTCGATCACCATCGGTTCTCTTCTTCAGGAATTTTAAGTAAAGCAAATTACATGTGATAGTTATTAAAGAACAAATTACAACAAAGATCAAATGTGTAAATCATTCTGACAAACACTAGCAGAACGGAACAACATGCTGTTTTCGAAAGCCGCTACACTTTCATCATCAGCGTTCTTGTGTTTGGTCCACTTCTGTGGTGTCAGTTGATGTATATTTCAGCTATTCATACAAATCTTCACTGTAAATGTAATACGAGAATTGTTTTTATTCATCGTATCATAATTTGTGAAAACTTTTTTTTTTTTTGTAATGAAGAGCTCAAATTACACCTCACTAACTTACAACAGTCTTACCATTGTTATTTATTCTTTACCAACCATACACATGCTTATTTTAATTTGCTTATTTTATTTTTTACTTATGACAAACTTGTTTGGTTTGTTACTATAAGTATGAATATTTTATTAATTTCATATTGATGTTCTTCGGTGTGCCCTCCGTTAGTTAAGTATATATTTGTTAATTTTTCCGACCTTATGATATGTAATTTTTGTTTTTATTTTTATTTTTATTTATATTTTTTATTATTTTATTGTCATAAGTAAAAAATAAAATAAGCAAATTAAAATAAGCATGTGTATGGTTGGTAAAGAATAAATAACAATGGTAAGACTGTTGTAAGTTAGTGAGGTGTAATTTGAGCTCTTCATTACAAAAAAAAAAAAAAAAAGTTTTCACAAATTATGATACGATGAATAAAAACAATTCTCGTATTACATTTACAGTGAAGATTTGTATGAATAGCTGAAATATACATCAACTGACACCACAGAAGTGGACCAAACACAAGAACGCTGATGATGAAAGTGTAGCGGCTTTCGAAAACAGCATGTTGTTCCGTTCTGCTAGTGTTTGTCAGAATGATTTACACATTTGATCTTTGTTGTAATTTGTTCTTTAATAACTATCACATGTAATTTGCTTTACTTAAAATTCCTGAAGAAGAGAACCGATGGTGATCGAAACATGGAATAAAAAATAAAAAATTTAAATAAAACAAAAAAAGAGTTTTATTTAATATATGACCTAGAGCCGGAATAAAAATAAAAACAAAAATTAAAATTATTATTTTAAAAAAAAAGACCTAACGCTTGATTACAAAAATTATATATATTAAAACAAAAAAGGTCGAAAAAATAGTGTTAAGTAATGTTTTATTTTTAAATTCTCTCGATAACTTATGCTCAAAACTCAATAAACTGACCTTAGACTTTTTTCGATATACATATGTATGTAGAAAGAACGCGCAAACCTTCACATTTCCTCTTATTTTGATTGTCGCGTCGAAGTCACATCAAGTCGACAGTAAAAAAGACAGCAGTTCTGAACTCGTTGTAGGCAATAATTAACCAATATTGATGGCCAATTGTAATTTTATAAGCCATAGTAGTAGTAATATCTTATCAATAATATTTAATAGTTCTCGATAACGATCCCACAATTGCCAATATATTGATGTCGACTTGGTGTGACGTCGACGTCGACAATCATAATAAGGGCAATTATTTTTTTAAATCTGCTTAATACTCGCAGAGAAGCCCTCTAACTACTTGCCTATTAGAAAACTGTATGAATGTAATTAAATTATTTATTTTAACTAGAGTAATGAAAAATGTGTAAAACAAAACTGAAAAAGCAACAAAAACCTATCAATATTGGTCTGTACAAGTCAACAACTGATCGCTTACATTATCTAACTGCATATAAAAACTATTTAAATATTTTTTTGTATGCATAGTGTTTGACAATAAGACAAGGTAATGAATGGACTTTGTTGTAGAGATGAATAGAACTTAAATGATCTTTCAATAGAAGATATTCCAAAAATAACTCACTATATGGGATATGTATGTATATGTCCCGTATGTATGTATGTACATAGTATGTATATCTACACATGCATAAGTATTTTGCAGAAGCTGTGCTCTACTTTGTAGTTAGATTATAACGGGTATTGCATTATGTGCCTTTTATCTTTAAGTTTAAATAAAACAAATTGTGCGTAGGATATTAATTTTTTTAAATTATTTGAAGTATAACATTCTGCAAGTCCCCTAGTTCACATCACATCCACGTGAAATGACCATGCCGTTAAATACCTCGCGAAGAATGTCAAATGTGGCATGAGCTGAGTGGCGCCATCCTGTTGATACGAAATGTCGTTGGTGTCCATATTATTGGCCTATAGCGCTCGCCGTTGACGATGATGGCATGGACAACGTCATTCTCAGAGAAATGAGGGCTGATGACGCCGCCAGCTTAAAATCCCCACGATAAAACAGTTAATATTTCGGAATGCATTGTACGCTCTTGCATCTCATGTGAATTGCTATTGTCCCAAATTCAACACATTTGTTAACGTGCCCACTCATCCTGAAATAGAGGAGGATTATCGGCGCAGCACGCGGAACGTTTCCCGAAAAGAACACACATTTTCATAAAACTGTATTATGCGCCTGTGGCGATTTGACAAGAGATTCTAGAAATGACAGCCATTTCGATATATGTATGTACATATATACCTTCTGCAATATGGCCGCTATCAAACGAAAAAGCTTAAATGTCTATTGGAAGACCCGATAGTTAGTTCCATAAAAGTTAAATTACAGATCACTACTTTTGAAGGCGACTACCGAATTGCTTATAGAGTATTTATTAAAGCCTCAAAAACAAATTAATAGAGGAACTAAGACAAAAACATTCTTTCTATTAGTACCATTTAAATAAAAATACATGCAAATTAATGTTAGTAATAGGATAAAATTGGATATTTAAAAGGCATATTGCCTATTTTGTGCTAATATTCCAACATTTCAAAATTATTGACTTCTTTCCTTTGCTTTGAAATGTTAAATTATAAAATAAACCTGGACTCATTTCTCTTATATACTGATGGACTTTCATATAAAAAATGTGTCCCATACCATGCATATTTTAGAAATTGTAATTATTAGTGGCGTTTTTGTTGTCAAACAGAACTTTCTAAACTGTCCCAAGAAAGAAAAAAACTTAAAATTTACTCGTATGCATGTTTCTATAGCTTTTATATAATTTAAACTTGAAGAAAAAACTAAAATTTTTGCTATATTATACGCCGCTAGTGTAAAAGTAATTAAGCTGTAGGGACCAAGAGAATGACAAGGAGTGACCGCTTTCACATCCCTGACACAAAATACAATATCTCTGCCCACACACTGCATATTAATGGCTATAAATATTTATCCATTATACATTTTTATATGTGGAATTTGTTGAGAGTAAATAATGGTTTAAATTTTAACGTAAATGCGTATTAACGCGTGTTTAATTGTGGTTAGTAGATGCACACATAGATATGAATAGATCACTCTAAATATGTATATCCATTACATTTTCATCACAGAGTCCTTGCGATCTGATTTTAAATCAGATGACAACAATAGCATTTTATGAAAGTTATTAATATCCAATAAAAAATTTTGGTGGCAATTTGTGTCTAGAGTCATTTTATGAAATTTCATTAATCTACAATTTGTCCCATTGTCTCATTCATATCGATTGCTTATGTTGACTATATTTGCGTGGTGTGCGGTAATCCTTTGAGTGGTGCACATTTATATTTCTCTTATACGTACATATGTAAGTAAGTATATAAATAAGAGTAAATAAACACATGTGTATAAGAGCATGACAACAAGTTACTAATTAGACAACGCATTCGAACTTGTGCGTGAATGCGTTTGGCTTCAATTGGAAATCATTATTTACCTTCAATACAAATACAAATTTCAAATAAGTATAAGAATCTCAAAGTACCTATAGCCATTAGTATCCTTTATTACTGCTGAGATGTTGTATTTTGTGACAGTGATGTCAATGGAATCAGTAGTCATTCTCTGATATGTAAGTACATACATACTTACATATTTATGTGTATACATATCTACATATAAATATGTACATACATACATACATATGAATGTATGTACGTAAGTATATACATACATAAGTACATATGTAAGTACATACACACATTTTTTTGGACACTGTGACAGATTTGCTAAGCATTAGATAACGAAAATTCGGACACTTATAGAACCAAAGTTGCATAAGTGAATAAAATTATTTGGAACCCATTAAACACTTGTATGGTGAAAAGCTAGTAATAGTAAAAAAATATCTTTAATATGAAAAATCTTATCTTATTGAGTGCAGGTGGGATGAGAGCGATTCTTTAGTCATATAGCATCTATTCGTAATCGATGTATGTATGTATGTATGTAAATACATACATATGTACATATGTAAGTATTAAAGGATTTTGCAACAAAATATTAAAAATAAATAAGAACATAGTCAGTATCATTTTTTTTCTTCTAATAGTATATAAACGTTTCTAATTAGTTACCGCAGTCACATAAATATTAAACAATCGCCCTTATTATGGTTGTCGACGTCGACGTCACACCAAGTCGACATCAATATATTGGCAATTGTGGGATCGTTATCGAGAACTATTAAACATTATTGATAGGATATTACTACTACTATGGCTTATAAAATTACAATTGGCCATTAATATTAGTTAATTATTGCCTACAAGGAGTTCAGGAACTGCCGTCTTTTTACTGTCGACTTGATGTGACGTCGACGTCGACAACCATAATAAGGGGGAATATTATTTGTATTTTGAACCTACATACATACTTATACATATGTATGTATATGTAAGTAAATAGTAAGAAATAACTGTTTTTTATTCTTTCCTCCATCATACATAAGTATGTATGTATGTATGTACCTTAATATACTTACATACATACATATACTTACATACTTATGTGCAACCTTACAAATACATACATATCTATATGTATGTATGTATTTACATATGTACGTGTAACAAAAATTATAAAATACTGATATAAAAGAGAAACAATAAGGCATTTTATATAATTATATAATATAATTATATAATATAATAAGGTATAATATACTATAATAATATAAATTCAATGTATAATATTGCGAAGGTAAATAATGATACTCCCTATTCGAAGAATTAGGAGTCAAATAGTAGATAAAATTATTTGAAGTTGACCGCAATTAGCCCTTTAGCTCTTCGTTAACGAAATGTTTGGAATGAATAAATTTACTTCGAAATTTTGAAAAATGGACGAATTTATAAAAACAAACTTTTAGACAAGAATTTTTGAGGCTATTTAGAAAAGAATTCTTTTTTTTTCAAAAATTTCAATATCTCGAAAAAATCTATCGGCGTTTTTTAGTTTAATAGCTGAATAGACTATGGATTTAATGAAAAGTCGATTTTCGCCAAATGAAGCATTAATAATAACAAAATCAATTCTCAGTACCGTTTTAAAATCTTTATTTTCCATCAATGTTTTTGATTAAAAAATTATAAAAAACAAAATTATTCTTCGCTCCTTGTTTTCATTTTAGCTCAATAGTGATGTTGATGATGATAAGTGTTTGTTCGTCTCAATTTTGAATTTTATGTAAAAAAAGTTTCCATATTATTTTTGTTTGTAGCAGTTGCAAATATTTCTGCTGAGTTTGCATTCGCCTCCTTACGTTTAGTATGATCAGCCATACTTGAATGTTATGATCATTATTATAATTATAATAGAGTTCTTTCTTTAAGTTTTCTTAAATAATTTTTTATTTTAATCCTGCCTTGTCATCATAAATTTGCTTCTTTTGCCTGTTCTACTATACACACTAGAGATGAGCTCGTGAGTATGTTTTTTTATTGTTTTGAACTTACGATCATAAACGTACATGTACATAAAAGCTGCGAGAGGGGTACATTTACTTGCTAGCTTGTAATGATTCTACATACAACAAATATAAATTTAACCTTTTTGATATTGTTTTTCGCCTGGAAATGTCATACATATACATATTTTTTATTTATATTTACAACAAATATTTGAATTGCTTATTTGTTATCAACCACAACAAATTTAATGTTTTTTTTTAATATTTTTTTCTATCAACTCACATATTTGCTATGCCGAAACGGCTGCTGTCAGATAAAAATGAAACACGCTCTAACTGAAATTTTGTCATCTGACTTTGCATCTTTGTTGTGTGCAGCTGAAATGTGTGAAGTTTGAAGTGGAAAAAGAAAACTCAATTAAATTCACAACAATCTGATACTATTTTTTTTTATTTTAAATCATATATGACTAGATTTATTACACTGTGCATATTTTCCAGAAACTTGTTGCATGCAACTTTTTTTATTCGCTAATATGAGGGGATGTTGAAGCAAACGGGATAGCAAACCTTGACAGCATATGATATTTCATATGTTTTCTTACATTTTTCGTATCAACTGTTTCATGGACAATTTTTTAGTCCAAATACAGTATATTCTTCCTCACAACCTTGAAAAAAAATTTCAAAAATATTCTAAAGCATTTATTTAGTTTTAACAATATTATATATGAAAACCACTGTCAATATTTTATAGATTTTAGGTGTGTTGATATATGTATGTAATTAGTTTTGAGAAATTAAATAGTTGCTACCACTCAAATAATATTACTCACGATCACGAGTGATTCACATAAATCGCATGAGCGCCACTCATCTCTAATACATCAATGTATGTATGTCATACATCCATAAGTATATTAGATATGGGCACAACTCATGTCCTTATAGTAAATCAGCACTTATACATACATTTTTTTCTTTACTGCAATCACCTGTTCTTGACTATACAACCTCATAGTGACTGAAAGCTAACAACTTTTTCACGTAAAAGAACAAGCGAACAATATAGTTTATAAAATCGCAGGTAATAATTTTGGGAATAGGGAACATACATAAGTATGCATGTCCGCCATTTTTTTAATTTTTTTAAATTAATTTAATAGTTATGTACTTATATGTATGTAAAAATTAACAAAAGAAAGTGCATAATATTTTTTGAATTACCCATAAATAGAATTACACTAATATGAAGTTCTGAAATTACAGTAAGATAAAGTTCTGAAATATCATTTTAAATTTATGAAAAACAACTACTATTTGTTATTAACTTAAACATATTATTAAATATTAATACATACTTAATTTTAATATTCTATTGTTTGTTGTTGGCTTAGCTAGGTATATGCCTGCATTTTATTGGCGCTAACAAAATCATCACTACCCTTTTAGCCAAATCATGATTGAAAAGCATTCAAGCTCGTATACTTATGCCACGGACTACAAATACTATATGAGAATTCAAACAGAACACAATATTTTTCTATTTGTAATCAACAAAACACATACATACATACATACATAAGTATAATAGCTTTAGAAAGCTTTTGTACAAACATAACACATATGTATACCTAGCTAAGCCAACAACAAAAACTAAAATATTAAAATGGTTATTTTGAAGAATATCTCGAATAACAAATTTGATAAATATTATATAATTTTACATACAAAAGTACCAAGTATCAAAACTGTAACTCAAAAGTATTTGCATGATTGTGTAGCCAGTCAGTAAGTACTTTGGGTAATTAAACGAAGGAAATATAAGAGAACTTTTATTTTCATTATATTTGAGATAATTACCCAAAATGGGTAATTAAACGAAAGTTAATTAACGGTGAACTTTCGTTATAGTATAAAAAAACAGAAATTTTATAAAGCAAAGCAAATAAGCGCGAAAAGTAATTAAGTGTAAAGTAATTAAAAGATTTATGTTGCATATGTATGTATGTGTGCATAGATGTACATATGTACATATGTGAAAAAATTAAACCAATTGTGCTGCGGCGATATCGCTTGTACAACACTGATTCTAGATGGAGTGGCTTGTATTGAAGTATACTTATATACATATGTATGTACATATATGTATGTACATACATATGTATGTAAGTGTATATGCACGTGTGGTACTTGATCTAGCTTAACTTTTTTTGGTTTAAAAATCTACTCACTGCATCATCTCATATAAGTACTTACATAAGTACATACTTATGTACATATTATGACGGTTTTTATTCCTTTTTTCTCTAACTTATGTACTTATATTAAACATCTTTAATACACAAACACAAAAATACTCACCTTTTGTTTTTGTAGAGTATAAACGTTGTTCGATCGGCTTAAAATTGTTGTTGTTATTTTCTCAAACCATTCAACCACATAAGTATGTACTTACATGCTTGTGCTTGGCGTTTTTCTCCAATAAAGTTTACGATCAAAAGTTAATTTTTTCTTTATTTTTTTCCACTGCATTTTCTTACTTCTAAAGATTCTATTTATTAATAGCGGACCAGGTGACTTCGCCCCGCCCCAATTTTAGGCCTTCAGACAAACTTTCTATTTTTTTTATTTGAAAAGCCATTAAGTAGTAATTTCAAACAAAATTTCATACAAAAACTCGATTTTCGATTTTTCCAATTTTCCGACTTTTCCGGACGGATTTTCCAAAATTTTCTTCCATAAAAACCTTCTCCTCGAAAATACGAACAACTGACAAAAAGTTTTACAGAAATCGGCCTAGCCGTTCTCATTTTATGAATTATTGGATTTTGCCACGCCCTCCGCCCACAGACCGAAAATAAAAAATCGGACTTCACAGTGTCACCCGCCCGAGTATTCTGAAGGTTCCCTGAAAATTTGTCAAAATCGGCCCAGCCGTTTTGGAGCCATTACGTTACATACATACACACATCCTATTTTATATATAGAAAGATTGCTCATTATGTGTCTCTAAAAAGAGTGTGGAATAGTATTTCGTTTGTATTGTTACTTCCTACTCTACCCTCTTTATGTACTTATGTATGTATGTATGTATATATATACATACATATGTACTTATATAATCCCCATTTACACAACTACATATGTATGTACATAAGTACATATTTATGTATACATGTATGTACATATCGAGCCTTTGCTGCAATAACGTAGTAATTCAAAAAAGCTTGTTTTGCAGAAATTGAGTTTAAAGTTTTGAATTTACACACAACTTAATGGTAAAAGAAAATTTGGTTCTTTTCTCAAGAGCTGAGTACACAAAATATTTTTATGAAAATTTTACAGAATATAAAAAACGACAAGGCGAGTAATTTCGTAGTATAACCTTAAAAAATTCAAATTTTGAGTTACTACGGTATTGCACCAAAGGCTCGATATGTATGTAAGTATGTTGTGTCATATTAAAGTATTGAAAACCGTTGTGTTTAAAGAGCTTAAATAGGGAATTACATTCCTTCGTTGTGATTTTAGGCAATAATCTTTCAAATGACCATTAATTGGTGTTTGTGTAAATACTTATACACATAATATAAGTATGTACTTATGTACACAAGTACATATGTACATACAGTGTACATATCACTAAAATATGTACATAAGCAACCTTGCTATCCACACAGTTCATAAAATAAAAGTGTGAAATAAATATTTTTTTGAGCCAATTCACAGTTGTAGGGTTAAAGGTAACCTTAAATGCTAATAATCTAAATTAACATTATTCTTTTATTTATTTAATTTTTAAAGGATAAAAAATAAAATTAAGAAAATTAATACATATCACAAAAGAAAGTATGCAATATCCATGGGAATAGCGGGAGGAGATGAATGTGGAGCATGTGGGGAGGAGAGCGAAACATTGGAACACTATTTGTGCCAATGCGACACCTTCTCACAAATAAGGTCCCGATATCTTGGTGGTGACACTTTACCGGACATAACCCGATTACGGGTAATATGCTGGAGGAAATTAAGGAACTTTGTGAGTGACACGGAGTTTCTCTAGACCTTTGGATCATTATGATATGGTTAAACCCAAGGGAGCGCACAATAAGTCTTCACTGGCTTAAGTGTATGTCGTATAACATGGGCTGTCACACCCCACCAATCAATCTAACCTAGCCTAACCATGCAATGTCTAAAATTTTTTTTATTAAAAAAAAATAATTGGGGACATCAATTGAATATTTGGTAGAGGGTATTCTTTGGTTTTTAAAACTGCTTCGAGTAGTGAATGCATTGAATCAACCAAATGCTGCGTCACAGAGCTGAGAATTTTTGACCATTCCTCCATGATAGTGTTTTTTAAATCAGTTTTTCCCTTTACCTCCCGTTTTAGTCTATTGGGTTCAGATCAGGTGATTGAGGATGCGTTCTTAGTTGCTTGGTTTGGTACAAAAGCCATTCTTTGACGATGAGAACTGTATATTTCGGCTCATTGTCCTGTTGTAATATAAAAGATTCACTTAACCATAATTGTGTATCGCTTTCTTTCAAATTATTTTTTAGTATATTTAGATACGCATATTTATCCATAGTTCCATCGATGAATATACGTTTTCCCACGCTTGATGCTGCCATGCATCCCCAAACTAATACCGAACCACCACCTTGTTTCGCAGTGCCCGTAATATTTTTTGGTTCAAACCCGCAATTTGCTTTACGCCACACTTTATCACGTCCATCAGAAAACTGAATGTCTATTTTAGTTTCGTCCGAAAATATGAGTGTTCCAAAAAAATTTTTGACTGGTTTATGTGCTTTTTACGAAGTTTACTCTCTTCTGCTAATGAATGGTTTTTTTTCCTATACTTCGGCCTTGGTATCCGGCTTTTTATGTAACAAGACGGATTGCTACTGGAATACAAGACTTTCCGACTTCCCTTTATACATCTAATTGCAGCTTCCGAGCATTTATATCTGCGTTCGCCTTAATTTTGCGAACAATAATTCGTTTACTTGGCTATAAAATATTTTGGGTCGACCAAGAAGCGGCTTATTTTCTGTTGAAATTTTTAGATTTGAATTTTTCTACAATTTTTTGCATCGTGACATTATTTTTATTTACAATACTGGCAATTTTTCTTTGTTAGTTATTTTCCTTAAAAAGTTTTATTATGAGATCCTTCATATCCCTGGATAACTCCTTTCCTCTCGGTGCAATGGTTATAAAAATTTCTTTTAATCACTTGTTTTTGTTTTATTAATTTTTTACACTCGTATATGCTCCAACTGCATACTTACCTTTGTGACATAAAATTGAGTGTTACAATAAATTTTTCGAAAAAAGTAAAGGGAACAATTAATTTTTTTTGTTTTTGTAATTTACATATAGACAAGATACACATAGTATGCACAAAGAGAAAAGGACACGATAAAAATATAATAAAAAAGAGGTGATGATGCAAAACACAAAGTGCACACTTATTAAAGTGACACACTGTATGTATACAGTGGCCTACAGCTTATTTCAACCAGCGCCTCTTAAGGAGATACATACTTATATCGTATATAATTTCGAAGTGAAACAAAATATTAAACAATTTTTAATGAGGGCTTTTAGAATATGCTCCATATTTAGGAAAAAAGATATATTATTTAGTCTTAAAATAGAGTTTTAAAAAATTACAAAACAAAAACTGTAAGCACATGTATGTACATGTATGTACAGTATATATGTACATCTATATATATAAAATAGGATGTGTGTATGTATGTATGTATGTATGTATGTATGTAACGTAATGGCTCCAAAACGGCTGGGTCGATTTCGACGAAATTTTCAGGGAACCTTCTGTCCGATTTTTTATTTTCTGTCTGTGGGCAGAGAGGCGTGGCAAAATCCAATAATTCATAAAATGAGAACGGCTTGGCCGATTGTTGTAAAACTTTTTGTCTGTTGTTTGTATTTTCGAGGAGAAAGTTTTTATGGAAGAAAATTTTGGAAAACCCTCCCGAAAAGTCGGAAAATTTGGAAAATCGAAAATCGAGTTTTTTTATGAAATTTTGTTTGAAATTACTACTTAATGGCTTTTCAAATGAAAAAATAGGAAGTTTGTCTGAAGGCTTAAAATTGGGGCGAGGCGAAGTTCGCCTGGTCCGCTAGTACATATATATGTAGGTACATAAGAAGTCACTGCTTATTTCAATTAGGTACTTTTAAGACTTATTAAATTGACTTCACTCCTTAAGTAAAGGTAAAGTTCCAAGAATATTTCTTATATTCATACCACTCAATTATTTAAAAAGTTTTTAGTCTGATTTCGGCAGTTAGTTGGATCAGAGCTGCATTTTTTGATAATGGGACAACCATACAACAGGGTGAATAGGTTATTACTCACGTTAAAAGCGGTAATCCCCGTCGAAAAATTGCTGAACTAGTTAGCCCTAATGATTCGACAGTTCTTAGTATAATATCTCGGTTAGTGCACAAAACAGAATACACCATGAGGGTAGAAAAGCTCTCAATAAAATTTTTAATGAAAGCATTAAGAGTTACATATTCCTCTTCAAAACTGGCTTCAAAGGTTAAAAATGAGCTGGAAAAATAAGCAAGCGCAGAAACTATTCAAGTTTTCCGAAATCACGGTTCTAATGACAACGTTGGTCGGGGAAATTCCTATTACTAAGAAAAATAAAGCAGAGCACCTGAAATTCGCTAAAGAACACATTATCAAAGACACAAGCTCTTGGGATCATGTTAGTTTCGCGGATAAGTGCAAATTAAATATTTTCAGCTCGGACGGTCAAACTTACGTCTAGCGTATGCTATATATAGAGATATGTACATATATTAATCTAAATAATTTTTTTTAATTTAAGTTTTTGTATGGGGGCGACCCTAATGATTGAAGATAGAGGGTAGGTTTATTTAGAAAAAATGTTGGGCGAGCAAAAATATTCAAAGTCTGTTATAGCTTCGGCTCCTCTAGGGGCACTCTGGGACCAGTTAGGGCAGTTGACTCTCATTTTGTAAAAATTAGTATTTTGTATGGGAGCCCCCTTAAGGATGGCAGATAGGGTGTAGGTATGTTCAAACAAAATGTAGCGGAGGAAATATTAGTGGGGGTCGGTCTTACATTGTTTTCGTGCATTTTGTGCCGTTTGGCTTACCTTTAACCCCGATGCGAAGCCATTTAGCCCCAATTTATCGTGCTAATTTTTTGGCTCATACATTTTTTTGCCAAACCCCATAAAATAAGAAGTTCTAGCGTTTCCAAATCTTGTTAATAAGAATTTCCATATAACACTATTCCACCCCTAGTGTACATATGTACATACTTATACTTAAGTATATACTTAGCTAGGTATGTATATAAGTATGTATGTATGTACATGTGTGCATATGTATTAAAGAGTAAATTTGTCATAAGGAGTGTTCACCTTAGTGGGATCGACAAAGGTGTACTCCTAGGTCATATCGTATCTACTTTATTTATCTAGCTATATAGTTAGGTAGCCGTAAAGTAATGTAAATTCTATGACATACAGTCACGAGTGAGGAAGTCATTATTGTATAATGCTTTTAACACATTACAAAATATTCCTTTTTGCACAATATTAATCAAATGATTTTTGATTTTGTTCAATATGTTATGCCACATACTAATAAATGTAATACATACATACATATAAGAACATATACCCCGTTAATTAAGTATATTTTACAATACCTTTTATTGAGCAATAATGTTTTAAATGGATGTGTACCTTAAAACATTAAACAAGTTATTGGGTAGTGTGAAGCGAAACGACAATAACAAAACCAAAAAAATCCTATATAAAACTGTGTAGTCTATGTGTACCTTAATACAAAATAATACATAAATACTTATATTAATTTATCACTACAAGAAATTTAATTATATATATTTTTTATAGACAAACAAATTACCGTTAATCCCTAATATGAGCAAATATTCTTTATATTTTAATTTTAAATCCTACTCCCTGTTACAAACACACAGAACTACCAATCGTTTACTCAACAATCCATGCCATCAATACGGAATATACACTTTTGTTTCTTAATTATATAGCGGGGACAGTAAAAAACTTACGCTGTCGTTCCACGAAGAAAATCATCATAAAAAATTAAATAAATTATCATAAAAATACAATTTTAAAGTAATTTTCTCATTTAAAAGTGATGTTGGCTGGCTGCACACCAAAATGAGAAGTTCAACCAACGAAAATACCCATAACAAAGGATTAACGCCGGCCGCAGTAACGTTTTGTTGGTGTTATTGTTGCTTCTTTTTTTCATGTCCACATGTCTGGCAGTAAGTCTTGTAGCACGTGATGTTTGAGCAGAAACAAATTCTGCACTTGTACTCGAAAGTAAGTTTTTGCTGCGTATTACCCAGCCTGAAGAAAGGCCAGGAGAAAACTACGTCATTTCCCAGCAGTAATTTAAATTGAAAACCTTACAATCTCCCCTTAATTTTCTGCCCACTCAATTCAATTCCAGAAATAATATTGCAAAATACTCATCTGAATGACTCATACAAATCACGCAGGGAGTTTGAAAATATGTACATATGTAGTATATGTATGTATGTACATACATATGTATGTATGTATGTACTTATGTATGTGTTGGTGTGAGTGCTTATAAATCCTATAATTCAATAACAAAATAATGAAACACGCGTTTATGGGCATATTGATTGCTATCAGTAAGAAGTTTTTCATTTCTGATAAATAACCAAACTTTAGGTCCTTAAAGCGAATTTTAGATTAATTGGAAAAAGCTTTGGATGTTAACCAAGCCTCTTTATTATGATTGTCGTCGTTAACGTCACAGCAAGTCGACGTCAATGTATTGGCAACTATGGGATCATTTTGGAGATCTATTAAATATTATTGATAGGATGAATAGACTGAAAATTTGTCAAATAAGCAGAAACAATAATACCACGTTCTTGAAGTGTGTAGCTCTCCATGGCTTGTTGACAACTAATTCTCCATATATCTACATCATAAATGTCAAAGCGCCACGTGACATTTGGCGCCATCTATCCAAATGGCATTCAGTTCAAATGATGACTTTATTTTTCCGCAACCTTATATATGTACATACATATATTTCCCTGGTAAATGAGGTGCCTGCAGCACCTGGTCCTGAGGTAAAACGAACTATATCAAAACTGAAAAATTATAAAGTAGCTGGCACAGATAATATCGCTGTGGTGGTTTTGAAACATGCTATCGCTCTAATCTCACACATACTTTTTACCATAATGGCAAGAAGGGACTATTGCCTGTAACCCTACTAGCTGAACGAGTTTCGAAACCAGTTGATCATAACACTACTCCTACACCTGAAACAATTGAACAAATTTCACAATATTGAGTTGGCCGATCGGAGATTGAAAGTGCGAGAGATTGTGGAGACCATCACATGGGTCACTTGTTCCGATTTCGAATGATCACTTGGATATGAGGAAGCTTTCGCAGGTGTTTTTGGCGTTGTTCTACCAGGTGAATCGGCGCTAAAGAAAGCCAAGGTGGGTTTGTCTCCCAATAAAGTGCCACGCGGGTGAAACAATCAATGGCGAATTTTAAGCCAACTGTTGGATCAATTTAATGATGAATTGAAAAAAAAACCAACCGTATTTGGCCAAGAAAAATAGTTCTTTTCCACCAGGACAACGCAAGGGTTCACACATGTGGAGTTTTCTTGTGGCCATTTCTTGTTTCCAAACTTGAAGAAATTGGCTGAAAGATAAAATCATCTCATAAACAAATGCTAATTTTGATGACCTTGACAAATGTTACTTTTTATTATTATTATTATTATTTTTTTTTGGAGGAATAAAAAAATTAAAGAAACGTTGGACAAAGTGTGTAGAGCTGAAAGAAGGTATACAAAAATCTGTATATCATTCAAAAAGTAATGGACTTACATATTTACCTGCACTCGTACATACATATGTACATATACAAACATAAGTATGTACATTTGGTGGGTTTTATCGTGTTGAACTAACGCCTACAACTTCGAAGTTTTGGTACTAAAATAACAAAAATTTGTTTGATATCTGTAATCCTAGTATAAATGGTCGAATTCGCAGTCGAAATTCGCCAAACAGGGTAAGGGAGAATATATTCGTTATTTTATATAGTTTTTAGTTGGTTTTGTGTAAACATGTATTTTTTATTATTTATTAATTTCTTCCACCCCTTTATCATAATTTCGATTTTTATTGAAGTAGTTGGTATGTTGTTTGTTGCTGTAAAGCTAAACTTTACTGCGTCATAATAATATTTTCCCCCTTTATCATTCATTGTTTCTTCTTTTTTCTCTACCTAGATAAATGAAATTTAAGCATCAAGCATTTTTACAAATTCAAATTTATCTAGTACGTACTACATACATACATATATTTGTGGGATGTGCTCAAAATTGTTCCAATGTGACGCAATAATAAATTTTATTGTCGTTACGAATTAAATACTCGTAATTATTCATCATACAACTTTACAAAGCTTGTTGGAAAAAACATATATACTTATGTACATACATACTTACGTATAAGTATATATGTACATACATACATACATGTATAATTTTACTTATAATAAAATATCAAAAAGAAATCTTAGATAAACAAATTAGTATCGATCTGTAGGAATGCAAGGAGGATATCCCTCCTATCCCACATTGAAGAATACAGCGGTTAAATGTGTACTAAGCCAAAACCCGAAATGATACAAAACAAAAGGTGTCATTCTATTACGCCTTATGCGAAAAGTTGCAATATGATGTCCCTTAAAAGCCTTAATCGATATGAGTTCTGGTACATTTTCTACACAGACATCGACTACTTCGTTATACACTTACTTTCCAAAAGTCATCGCAGATATCTTAAGGAAAATTTTCCGGTAGAGCAAAAAGCCATATATTTCTTTGTGATTGTGTAGTAGTCGAAGCAACAGATAAAATACCAATTGCTTATAGAAAAAATATTTTTAACGATTTAAAAAATGGAGGAGATTTTCAATCAGTCTCTTTCTAAATGTTTGTGCACGCATAATTCTTATCGTCTGTGAAGAAGATTTTCAAAATCTTTTGTTATTTATGCTAAAGGTCATGCTTACAGTTTGGTCCCGTAAATTTTGTTTTTCGAAGATTGGAATCGAAATGTTGATTATGGCATAACTCCCATATTTGCGGACTAATTTTGAAAATTAATCTTTCATATGAAAGAAGCCAAAAATCAAAGACCATGTTCGCAGATTGGCCCATAAATTTTGTTTTTTGAAGATCGAAATCGAAATATTGAATATGGCAAAACCCCTGTATTTATGGACCGATTATCGCAAAGGTTCTTCATTAATGGACCGAGTTTGGTCACATAATTTTTTTCCAATATCGAAATCGTAATATTGACATAACTGTAATATTGGCATAACCCCCACATTTATGTACCGATTTTGGAGAAAAGCTTTGGATGTTAACTTCTTTCATTTGAAAGTGTATGTTTGCAATTTAGTTCTACAATTTTTTTCTCGTAGTATACGTTAAAAATAAAATCTGCCATATCACAAGAATAAATTTACAAAAAAAAAAAATTAATGCAATATGTTCATTAATTTTTAGTGAAAAGCTCTTGTTGACATTTTGTTTTTTATTTTTAGAAATTTCTGTACATTTCTTTTGGGAATACTACCAAAATGCACCTGAGAGTTCTGACTTAAAATTTGTAAGCCGTGATCAGAAACTGGAAGTAGTACTAAAATAAGAATTGAATGATGTTCGCTGTCCAAAATGTTGCTTCAATCTAAGTTTGACACATTAGTTCTATAATATTCGGTCAAATTAAGCATTTCAATATATGTACATACATATGCATATTGATTGAGAACATAGAATTGTTCCGGAATAGAATTATGTTATTGGAAAGATAGAATTATAATAGAAATTAATTTCGAAAACAATTCTTTTTTTAAATCATATAAGTACGCCAAAGCACAATGAAACAATGGCAGCCAATTTAAATTATGACATTACTTTGTGTCGAATGAAATTGTAATCGTTTTTGTACATCACTAACTATAAATTACGAATGCGTTGCAAATACAATTCCTTGAATCAGAAATTAGTTCAAATAGTATTTTGCATGCGCTTTTGTTTGGTTTTAAGTCAGTGGGAAGAAAGACAGAGAAAGGAATATATGTATGCTGTCTCTGTCTTTCTCCCAGCTGGGACAAAAAAAATTTACATGTAAATTTTTCAGCTGAATTTTTTGAGCAAGACAAGTTTACGTACTTATGTGAACCAGATATTTATGAAGCAGGTACCAATATTTCTTAACAAATATTTGTTACTTGTGTTAACTAATGTGAACTTTAAAGCCAAAATAAAATTGTTTTCATACGGCCGTAATTTTTTTTAACAGTCGATTGATTTTATTTTAAAAGAGTATTCGTATGTACATAAGTACATAAATAAAACTATTAAATATATTCAATTTCTTGAAGATGTGCTTTTCGTTAATATTTGTTTTTTTCAGTTGACAGCACAAATATGTGGCATATTTTCACAACTGCATGTTCTTGAAACAGTTTTAAAAATATATATTTTTGGTCTCCATCAACATTATGAAATTATTGCCCATTATTAAATGATGCATGAATAATTTTGGTCTTCTTTGTATTTCAGAGTTCTAGAAAATGAAATAAAATTGAGATTCAATTTAATTTTTTTTTTCGTTAAAAGTCTGAAAGTCGTGAAAAGACATGATATTTGTAATCACAGCGCTTGATTTTTGATAATTTTTTAACAAGCATGTAATTTGAATATCCTTTTAATAAAATTGTTAAGGAGATAACCTCAACAGTAGCAAATCTGAGTTTTTTTTGGTTAATAAACAGCTCACGTGCCGTTGTCCTTCCTTTGATTGATATGATATGGTGCAAACAGACTCATTTGTTATTTCAAAAAGAGGAGACAAAGACAATATATATTTATTGTCCCAATGAGTCCCCCAATTTAAAGATATGGAAACCAAATTGTAACTTTTCAAATGTCATTGTTTGTTGTTGGCTTAGCTGAACTGGGTATGTTTGTCAACAACGAATAATAGATTTTTTAAATAGTAATTTTGGAGAATATCTCGAATAGTGATTTTAATAAATACAAAAATGAATTAAAAAATCGGTGAACACGGAAAATATTGAAGCCTGAAAGAGTGGAGGCTCTTCATCAATTTTTTAGTAATTAGTAATTAGTATATTATTTCTACTGAATTCTATGCATGTATTCGTGTGTGGAATCTCGCATTTTAAACAAAAATCTTTTCTCTAAAACTTAGTTAAATATGTCAGCATCTTTTAGATTTTTCATTGTTTAATAAATAATATAAAAACTAAAAAAAAAATGCCATCGATCATGATTCGGTTAACTAATTCTAAGAATTTTGAATAACTACCAAAAAAATCTGTATTTGTGTTTTGTTTTTGCTGTAAAAAAAATGGTAGTTTCGGATCACCACCAGGCAGGCAGGCAGGCAGGCAAATCAGGCGGCGTTTGATATAATTTTCCAAAGCTTGAAAAAGAGATCCCTCTTTTGTTTGTTATAATTCGAAAAAAATATGTATATGTATGTATGTATATAAAAAAAAAAAAATCAAATACTTTACGCTGAAAGTATTAAGAAAAAAGACAGCAGTAAAAGAAATATCAAGATCCATTCTACTTTTACAAATGGACTGGGACAGACTTCACAGCAGCATTTGTGTAGTATAATAAAAACGTAATAAAAATGACCATTTTAGTAACAATTTTTTAAAGTTTCCTTTCTTGCTGTTGTTTGTTGTATATCACTTAAAATTTTCAATATTTCCAAAAAAGATCAATACATTTTTTGACTGCTTCCTAAAACGAAATCCATTTAAAAAATTGTTATTCTGCTGTTTCTTTTTTTATTTTTTTCTTTTTAAAGTATTGATCTGTTTGTTGTTGTTCTTTGTATGTAGTTGATTGTGGTTAGTATACGGTTAGCATACGAGGGCTGAAACGAAAGTTAATTGAATATGTTGCTTTTTTTAATAATTGAAATCGTAATCAATTGAGTGTTTTAGTCTTTGTCTCTATTAAATATCTATGTGTGTGTCTCAAGAGATTTTCCAGACGTTGGGAATGTGGGGAGGCCAAAGTGGCAGTGATTGAAGAAGGGTGAGGGGGCGGGGTCACTTTTAGATAACAGTTACTCTGTTAATAAGCAGATTTGGAATGATATTTCCGCCAGTGGTGTGCTCTACAGATCAATATCGTTTGGACCAAACTTAACGACGCGTCGTCGTGACGACATGTTGTTTAACTAGAAAAAGGAATTTTCTACTGAAGAGATGAGTCTTGAAGAAAATGATTTTTTATTCAGAGAAAAGAGGTTCTCTTAAACAACACTCAATGCAATACTCACTCGATCAGTGTGACTCCTAGATTCTTGCAACTTACAAATTGTTCACATTGTTAAATCAATTGTCACAACTTTTTTTCTTCCTATTCACTAATTTTTCCTTTTTTTCGGTTTGTCTCTTATAGAAATTAGATTTCATTATGACATTTGAACGCTTTAATGATATCTTCAAAGGTAAGCATGGCATGATAAAATATTCATCAAAAACATCATAAAATTCCAGTACAGAAAATTATTCCATCTAGCAGTCGAAACTTTCTGTTTATTTTTTATTTTTATTAATTAAAAGTACGAGTAGGAACTTTAGTACAAATATATGTATATTAGAATGTGAATTATTTATTTAATCTTTTATTTCAATTATAATATCGGCAATTTTTACGAAAGCCTCCCACTTTCCAGGAGAGGATAAGAATTGTTGACTACGTTTATTGTTCGGATATTGTAGAATCAATTTGATGAGGATTTAAAATAATAACCACATGTGGCCAAAAAAGGTTTTCTTCCACCAGGACAATGCAAAGATGCACACATGTGCATTTTAAATGCAAAGCTCTATGAATAAGGCTACGAATCACTCCCTCATCCAGCCTATTTTCTGGATTTAGACACTAAATATGAATAAATGCCTCGGCGCAAAGACATTTAAATCCGACAATGAAATCATCCCATAAACAATAGTCTATTTCGATAACTTCGACAAGTCCTGTTTTTTGAATGGGATAAAAAAAATTGGAGAAAGTTGGACAAAGTGTATAGAGCTCAAAGGTGACTATGTTAGAAAACAAAATGATTTCTTTTTCCAAAAGCTTGTGTTTAATTTCAAAAAGTCACGGGACTTGGTCCGCCCTCGTCATTATTAAAATAACGAATAATCTCTACTGAATGTACTTTAGGTAAGTCAGATCTACAGGCATTCTTTAATGAAAATAATCGGAGAGCAAAAATATAAAGTTTCGAAAAACAAAAATTTTAAGTGCTGCGTTAATATAATTTACCATGCTGAAAAATTTACCTCTTGAAATAGGGGAAGACTTGCGGTATTTAGGGGTCGTACAATACAAGAGTGTACTGTGTATGTATTCCTTTGATGTATTTTACATTAGTAATTTCTTAAATATATTTTCTGAAAAATTGCAATTCCAATTCTTCAAAAAGCTTTCTCCGAAATTTACACTTTAACAGCACTTCTATATATATATTGATTCTATATCAAGTAGACTGACTATACGAGTATAAAAATTTATTTTTCATGATGTTCCAAAAATACTTGAAATTTCTCACCAACGACTTATTACATCTACCCTCGTATATGGGATAAATAATTATATGTGTATATTATGTGGTAGAACAATTTAGTTCACCACCAAAAATATTGTTTCTTAAGTGAATATATTTTTGTTGTTTTACTTCTACTTCTGTTGAGGGTATTTTTGCATTTCGAACCTTTTTCATCTCGAATTTCTTTTTATATCAGATACAATCATTTAAGTTCCATTTCAGATCAATGAAATTTCACCGCTTTTTAATCAGTTCAGTGTAGAGGTGGTATTTAGTATTTTTTTATATACATAAAAGTATAAATTTTTCTCGTTTATGCACATTTTTTTTATTAAGAAATGAATATATTTTAATTCAGCCATAATTTCTTGCAGTTATTGTCAATGCAATTTATATTTGCAGAATTAAACTTTTAATAGGTTCAACGTGTGTTAATTTTGTCCTTTTTAACAGACACATATACTACATACATACATACATACACATATATTTAATTCACCAATTGTCACTTGTATTTCTCTTCCCATTTACAATTTACAAACAGTCCTTTGTGTGATAATAAGTGAGAATATCTTACTTTTCGTAATGTATCACGTTCAATGAATGTACATGTAATTGAAGATCCTTTTGTTTTATTCCAATGGAATAATTTGAAAAGAACTTTGCTGCTGGTGTGCGCTTAAATGAAAGATAATTGAAATATTCTTTTAAACCAGGAGGGGCTATATCTTTTAGGATTTTGAATTTTTTAGCTTTAATTTTATGAAAAGGGACTTTTTAAAGAGCCTGGCTTTTATTAAAATGTTTAACAAATTCTATCGAAGTAGACACAAGCTTTAATTAACTGTTGCTGCATAAATAGTCTTTACATTACATTTACATTGCAAGGTACTTCTTCAAAATTTTCTTTCTTAAAAGTACTTTTTGAAAAAGTAGTTTTTCAAGAGCACTTTCTATGGAGGGTGCTCTGTTGAGAAGAACTCATTTTAAAGGTATTTATTCTAAACGCATTTTTTTAAAAGTATATTTTTCAAATGAACTTTTCAGAAGGTACTTTTTTAAAGGGTACTTTTGAAATAGGTACTTTTTCAAAGATACCTTATAAAGAGTACTTTTTTGAGAGACACTTTTATGAAAGTGGTAGATAGCTAGTTTTTTTGAAAGGTACTTAATTGAAATGTTTACTTATATAGTAGGATTTTTCTTAAAAGGTATTTTTTTAAAAGGTACTTATCTAAGATATTTTTTTAATAGATACTTTTTTAAAAGGTACTTTTTTAAAAGATACTTCCTAAAAGTTATCTTAAAAGGTACTTTTTTTAAAAGTACTTTTTTAAAGGTACTTGTTAAAAAGTTACTTTTTAAAAGACTTCTAATAGTACTTTTTCAACTGCCACTTTTTAAAGGTAGTACTTTTTGAAAAGGTACTTTCTAGGACCTCCTTTTTGGAAAGAACTTTTTTATGTTACTTTTTTTAAAAGTATTTTTTATAAAAGCTACTTTTTTAAAGGTACTTGTTTTAAACGTACTTTTTTAAAAGGCACTATCAAAAGGCAATATCCAAAAGGTATTTTTTTAAATGTACTTTTTTAAAACGAACTTTTTCGAAGTGATTTTTTGAAAGATGTATTTTTAAACGTTCCTTTTTAATAGTTTTTTTTCTTATATTTTAATATGTAGATCTTTTTACAACATATTTATTATGAGGTACTTTTTCAAAAAGTACAATTTCAGTACTCTTCAGTATAGTCAGAGGATATTATGAATTGAAAATGGTATTATATAAATTCCATATATTATATATTTTGCGTAGATTTATGCAAGCATACATATATTAAGAGGTACATACTATAATTAAATCAATTGTACAGCGGAAAGTAATTTATTAAAATATATTTATATTAAGAAGTGTTTTAAGTTGTACTTTTAACACGAGTACTCCTTCATAAGGTACTTCTTTGAATGACAACTCTTTTATTGTGTATTTCTATAAAAACGTACGTATATCGAAAAGTAATTATTCAAAACTGCTTATCTTAAAAAGTACTTAATACGCTTTTATATGAAAAAGTACTTGAAAAAGGCAATAATTGTGTTAAAAAGTAATTTATCTAAAAGTATAGTATATTAAAAGATTTTTTATACAAAATTATGCTTATTTTATTCGTACTTTTGTAAAAGAGTATGTACATGAAAAATAGTTTTTATTGAAATGTACTCTTACCAAAAACTTGTGTTAGTAAAAAGGACCTTTATGAGAATATACATTTTGTTGATAAAAGTAACTACGTATATTAAAATGTAGTCTGAAAATATATTTTTTAAATGTTCATTAAGGGATACATCCAGCAAAAGAAAATTTGTTAATAAAGATATTCGTATACATATGTATGTATACATTCTTGTATGTATGTAAAAAAAAGTACTTTTAAAAAGTACAACTCATCTCCTGCAATTTTTACAACATCTCATTAAGATAAACGCAGTTTAAATGGATAGTAAGACAGATTAACAAACAGTTCTTTGCCTCAATATGGAGGTTATTACATTGGAAAGATGCGATATTGAGACATGATAGCAATTCTTATCTGTAGCCTGTGCAGTTCTTGAGACTGTGACGACCATTCCTTTAATTGTGTTTTCGGTGCTCATTCATTCCCTCATGTTCTTTATGATTTCCTTACGTTTACTTTAGTTGTTTGTTGTTAAGCAATATTGGAAGGAAGATCTAAACGTTCCAGATTTTTTGTTTTAGGAATTCATTTTAATTGTCTGTCGTCGTCTCTGTTAAAATCTTTCAGGTAGATTATTTTCTAAGAATTTTTTTGTAAATTTTTTTTCCAATTCTTAATCATTATCATTTAAATTCAGATTTTTTCTTGTATTTGTCGGAAATTTATGTGTTGTTGGTGGCATGAGATGAGAGCCTTTGTGTTTCTTGTTTGTTCTTTGCTGCTTGGTTTTCATGTGTGAATAAAACGATTTAGTTTGATGCTCTGATTTAAATGTTTAATAATTATTTAAGTATAAAATACAAAATAGAATAAATCTTTTTTACTGGTGGCCGCGTTCCAAACGCAAAGTGTGGGAATGTTTTTCAAAAACATAAAATTTTTCTTAATCGTTGATGAGGGTGAAGCCAAAGCCAATATTGTCAAATTTTATTTTAGTGTAGAAAAATATAAATCAATTTTAAGGTTATAAATTCATTGATATTATGTTTAATAATCGCAATAGGTTTTATTTCAATATTTGGAAATTCGACCTACAAAATTTATTTTTGTAATGGCTTTAAAACTACATACGTAAGTTAAGCTACTTGCCAACAGTCAGTCCTTCGAGCAGCAAAATCTGCTTAATTTATGTTCGAAGTTTATCTGGTTTTGACAGGCAGTTAGAATAAGTGTGTGCGCTACAACAGATCTATATATATAAAATAGGATGTATGTATGTATGTATGTATGTATGTAACGTAATGACTCCAAAACGACTGGGCCGATTTTGACGAAATTTTCAGGGAACCTTCAGAATACTCGGGCGGGTGACACTGTGAAGTCCGATTTTTTATTTTCGGCCTGTGGGCGGGGGGCGTGGCAAAATCCAATAATTCATAAAATGAGAACGGCTTGGCCGATTTCTGTAAAACTTTTTGTCAGTTGTTCGTATTTTCGAGGAGAAGAAAATTTTGGAAAATCCCTTCGGAAAAGTCGGAAAACTGGAAAAATCGAAAATCGAGTTTTTGTATGAAATTTTGTTTGAAATTATTCCTTAATGGCTTTTTAAATGAAAAAATAGAAAGTTTGTCTGAAGGCTTAAAATTTGGGGCGAGGCGAAGTTCGCCTGGTCCGCTAGTTTGGAATAAAATAAAAAATTTATTTTAAATTAATTGAATTATTTTATTGAAATTGATGTCTTCTTTTCTTTAACAATATATTTATTTCAACACCCTGTGGGTGTCTTCTTCAGGAAAAAAATATTTTATAAAATTTGAATCAAAGACAAAGAAAAAAGTTGAAATATTTTCAATACAAAATATTGACAATTGAGGAAAAAATAATACATATTAAAAAATCAAAACAAATAAATATATTGTTTAAAAAAAAGAAGACTTAAAACTTAATAAAATAATTCAATTAACTTAAAATAGGAAAAGGTCGCATTATATCATCAATTTATACAAAATTTATATAATTTAAATACTTATTTAAATATAAAACTCAGCTATGTATACAAACATGTAATTATTATTAGAAAATTTTCCCAGTTTATTAATATAAACAATTTTCATTATTTTCATTCCAGCCATTCGCTACAGTCCTGTGTGTCTTGGAAAGTAATCGTAATAGAGGTAATTATTTTATTATAAGAAATAGGAACAAATATTGTTTGTTTATATTAGTCACATGTTTGCTTGACGTAATTAAACCCAAGAAAGTGAAATAGTTTTAAAAACGTGCATTGCAGGCGACGAAATAAGACTGTACAACAAAATAAACTTTTCCAAAATACCAGTCTATTGGCAACGGATTAAGACAAACATGTACGTATGTACATGCAATCGGTATTTTGAAAATTGAATGTAGTTAGGTTTTCAAATCGCCATATGACTGCCTATATGTTGATTGTGGTCCCTTTGCCAGATTCCGTTGACTGAACCTAATTGTTATTATTGCTATTTATTTTGGTGTACAGTGTAATTTGACGTTTTAAAATCTGTATTGGGACTTTTCCAAAATTTTCGCAACCTTTGTTCCTAACTTCTTCGAATCTCCGTCACTTTGGCAAAAATTTATTCATTTTAGCTTCACGTTTACAAATCCCCATTATTTTTTAGTAGAAAGTTTGTGATAAAAATTATTGATAATAAAAACTTCCGTTCTTTGAGAAAAATTTCCTACAGGGAACTTAAATGTACATGTATCGAAAAGCAAAATATTCTATAGATAAATTTGATCAATATGGAAAAGTATCCATAAAAAATATTCTATAGGAAATGTTGTCATTAAGACAACTTTTCTATAGAATAGCTTATCGATGAAAGAAATTTCCATTAGAAAAATATATCGATGACGAGATTTCAATTTCTAGTTGCTTACCTACAGAAAATTCATCGATGATATGCAAATTTTCGTATAAAAATTGTAGACAGCAAAGTTCTTCCATAAAAATTTCTATAGAAAAAATAATCGATAAAATTTTGTTTTAAATTCCTTCGACAACAAAATTTTTTTATAAAAAATTATCGATACCATAACTTTTCTATCGAAAATAAATATACGACTATTCCATAGAAATTTCATCGAATACAAAACTTAAAGAAAATTCATCGAATACTTTCTATGGAAAAATTTGTCGACCACAGAAGTGTTGCAAGGAAAATTCGAATTCGCTTGCTGTTTTATCAACAAAATAGTTGAGCAACTTTTTTCTCGATAATAAAAAATTTGTATGGTGAAAAAAATTTTAGAGAAATTAAAAATAGTGCATAATTGTTTCAACATATACTAAAAAAGTGATGGCCTGAGTTAAATAATTTTTTGAATTTTGCACCATATTTTGTTCATGAGTGAACAAAATATGGTGCAACATGTTTGTTCACCTTTTATTCACGATAACTGTAATTAAAGTTTGTTAATTTTTTATACTCTTGAAAAATGTGCAAACGGAAAAAAGTGAAAAAATCTAGTACCTTAACCTGCAATAAAGTTGTGTGCAAGACATGTCACATATTTATACATATACATACTTATTTAGAAAATAATATTTATCACCTTTTCTTGTACCATTGCAAAATTTTTCTTTCAGAAAAGAACATCAAACATTTAGGAAGGGTAAAATATATGTAACATTTTTGTTAAAAAAAACGCCATATACTGGTTCCTCTTTAAAAAAAAACACCTACCGAAGCTAGAGTTAAACTGAAAAGTAGTTTAAATAACTGTAACAGTGTATGAAGCCCTCATATAGAGTGCGAGAGAGGGGTGGGAGCGATATAGTGGAAATGAGAGAGTGGCGCAGATATGCACAGTGTAACTGCAAATAACTTCTTTTTTTAACAGGAATAAAAAGCAAAGACAGGGAAATAAGTCCTCATAACTGGCTTCAACGCAACAACAAAAACAATAACAGCTCCCTGACCTAAAAAAGAAAAGAAAAACCAGTTTTTCATTCTTAAAAGATTTTCCTATTCATCTATCTATTTATGTAGTTGTATGTGTATTGTAGATTTTTTGTGTGGTATTGATCTTGATTTTTTTGTTCTTCCATACTGAGAGTATTGCAAATGTTAAGAAAAGAACTGAAATAAATCCAGCGTTTAGAACAAGAACAAGTCTTTGCAGTAACACCACAGCATCTCGCAAAAGAGGAGGCAACTCAACGAGGTATGGGTTCTCTGTTGGTTGCCAAACTAAAAGACGAGGTTTTTTTCTATTAGAAGATGGTTATGAGGATGCTGCTGCTGCGACAGTCAACCTGGATTGTTTTCATCTTTCCTTTGTTTGACGGTTCATTTATATGAAAAGCAAGACAAACTAACAGCAGTCCAGCAAGAACATGATAAAGTTCAAAAATTCACATTGCTGCAAAATTCCTAAGAAAGAAAAAATACAAATACAAATACAGACAAGTCAACATTAAAACATGTGCCAGCAATTTGACCAAATTGTTTTCTTTATAAATAAATGAAAATTGGTAATCGACAGAACATGACCGTTAAAAAAGTTAGGACTACTTGAAATTTTAATTCATTTAGTAGGATATACAACGAATTTCAAGTACTTATTTTCCTTTAGAACGATCCTTAATGCTGTGATAATTGAAAGTTTTTCTTGTACTTAATTTGAGCGATGGCATGCGTTATATCGACGCTATTGAGGCATTTTCCGTCTCAACGAAAATTCTAATGAGATAAAAACGATCTTGGGTACCACATCTGCTGGTGATACCATCATATCTTCCATCCTTCGCTGTGTGGCTCTGTCCTGCTGGAATATGCACCACAGTTTGCTCAATAAGCCTCTTGACGGATTAAAATGTTTTTCGTGAAAACTTGTGTTTGTGAATTTGGAAAGAATGGAGAGAAATGCGGCTTGCAAAGAAATGTTTGCTACTTTCTGCTAGAAATATCGAACTGTTCCAGTCAGTGCGATCGAGTTTTGATTGCAAACCAGTCTTTAAATTTTTATGTCATTTAATTTTATCATTGTATAGAATTTCCTCTTCTCACGGATCCAACTTCACAAGGGATGGATAGGGAATTTGACTAATTTTGTGTTGCAATTAAGTACTAATTGCTTAATTTATCGATTGAGTTATTTTGTTGCAATGGAGTCCTTAATTGCGTAAATTTGCGCAGTTAAATTGCATAAAAAGTCTTGCGATACTTGCTTGCTTGATTGCCGCCAAGATGTGTTTTTGTTAAGAACATATCAAATTCGTAAAACTTCTATTTTAATTGTTCGATCATCACATTTGTTTAGTCTGGAACTTGGTACAAGGCCTATACGACCGACCATGCTGATGCGAATTTAATTAATTGCCAGAAGTACAGTGACTAGATTATTGGCACAGGAAGTTATTTTTAATAAAATGCAAAATTTCTTATAATGATGGAAATTAATTTATCTAGGTAGTCTTCATCTAATTTCAGTTTTGTACAATGTGGCGCCATAATGTGAATTGTCTGCCATTTTGTTATAAATAAAATAAGAGCAAAGTTTTCATAAAAAGTTCATTTGAACGTGTAAACTTGATGATATTAATTGAAAAAATATATATATCGCTCAAATGGTCACCACCCGTATTGATGCATAATTGCTCATGTTTTGTGGCGTTTTGAATTGTTGATCGCTCCAAATTGGCGATTTCTTCTTCAATGGTAACTTTCAAGACTTGCAAAGTTCGTGGAAAGCCCTAAAGGAAGAAGTCTAATAGTGTTAGATCTGGCGACCTATTCTGTTTCTAAATTTTGTTTGTCAATATAACCGCTCAAGTGAAAACGGGCTAAGTCGCTCAGTAGGATTATTGGTGCGAAATCCTCCTCTTCTTGCATCAAGTTTAACAGAGTATGGCAGTAAATTAGCCTTTTCCGATGATCAGCAGGCAGCAGTTGGTGAACAGTTTTTACTTTTCAACTTTTCAAAGTTCGTTGCAATTGTGTGCATCATCGTCTCGTGGATGCTTGTAGATTCTATCTGACGTCGTCGTTCTCTGTCAAATGAGCAAAACGAGGCCTGCCACTTCCTGCGACATCTGTAGTAGACCCAGCTAAACGCTTAATTGTTTGAGCACATGGAACACAACGACGACGAAATTTACGTTGCGTTAAAACAACAGGCTGCAAATTTGTCAAATAAGCAGTAACAATAATTCAATGTTCTTGAGGTTTGTATCCCTCCATGGCTTGTTGCAACGAAATCTCTGTATATCTACATCATAAATGTCAAAGCATAGTGATATTTGATGCCATCTACAAAAATGGCAGCCAATTCAAATGATATTATTTTGCGCCATCTTGCATACATACATATGTACATATGTAGGTATGTATGTCTGATCGCTAAAAAATATACATATAGGAAAAATATAAACAAATTTTTAAATTTTTGTTTTTGTTCAGTTTGTTGAAGTGATTACAAAATAAGGACCTTATATGTATGTACATATGTATATTCAGCATCAATCATATCATGAAATCTCAAGTAATATCATTTTTAATTTCCACTTTTTCGTGACAATTAACAATTTATGATCGATCACTCAAATTAAATCTTAAAGTTTTATAATCGTGGCAGCACAAATTTATAAAAAAGATCAATTTTGCAATTGCCTTACAACTTAGTGCAGATAGTTAATAAAAAAACTCCTGTAAAATTATTTTGTTTGTCCCTTAAGGTTTTATTTTGCGGTTAAGGCCCTATATATAGTATAGTATAGGTATTATGATATATTATCAAATATCTGTATTATATATTAGTGGCCGCCGTATGTTTTAATTCAGATTGTATATTCAAATTAGTCGAATCTTGTGTACGAGTAGAAAAACGATTACAATTTCAATCGAGTAGTCAAATATGTAAAAAAAAATAATTTTGAAATAAAATCAATGAATAACGCGAAATTCATAAGATTATTTTTATTCGAATGTATTATTTGAATATCGAGCCTTTAATATTTATTTTGGTTAGAATAAGTGCATCACTAACTTTTTTGTATTGTATATTGTTTCACTAGTACGAGTAAAAATTTCTATTGATTTTTTTATTGAACATTTTGATTCAATAATATAATTTCATTAAATTTTCCATTACATTCGCGAAAAATAAACTTCCACTGAGAGCTACGATTTCTAGCTTTAATTTAAGATGCAACATAAATACCTCATGTGTTCTTTTAAAAAGGGGGTATTTAACCTGAAAAATTTAATTATGAATCTGTAAACTTCAAATATGAATGTTTAAAATATGTGCTCACTTTAAAATTTTGAGATAATAATGGTTTTTGAGCCCGATTTTACCTAACAATGATTTAAAGGCTGTTTTAAAAAGTTTCTATGAATACGCAGTACTACATACGTACGAGTACATAAGTACATACATATGTACATATATGTATATCATAAATACTGATAGAAAGCGTATTTTTGGTAATTATCTATAAAATATATTGTAAAAAAACAGAAGCAAATGCAATAATTTAAAACGGTCTGAAACTAAAGTAGTATTTAACAATGAAATAACAGGAAAAGAGAATGTAACACACTGCTGATGCAACACAAATTACGAGTACTGGTAGACACAATCACAGCAGCGACAACAACATTAGCAATGAAATTATATAAAGTAGTGATGCAACATTTCAGAAACAAAGATAGAGGATGATGGCCCAGTAACTATAACAGTAAATATAAAATAAAATAAAAAACAATAATAACTCAAGCATCAGAAAAAGGAGAATGCTGGCCAAATGGCCAACATCATACATACATTCATATATACATACATACATACCTATGCACATGTAAAATAAATGAAAAGAGAGATGTAACAAAAAGAGGATAACTGGCTTCTAAACTAGAATATTTAGAAACAAAGTGTAAAAAAGTATTAGACAAAACCAGCCCAGATACACATAAGTACACATAAGTATAAGCCAGCGACTAAAATTGCAAGCAACCCCAAGCAACTCGCGCTACAATTCTTGTGATTATCGTAGTAGTAGTAGACTTAACCTAAAGGCATACTCCTCGTACTACACCCGTAAATGAAAACTTGTATTATAAATGGTATCAATAGAGTGTAATACTGCCCGTCTCCCCAAAAATTTCAGCGTGCTGAAATTGCATGCTGCTGCTGTTGCTGCTGCACAATGGCAGCTGCAACGTCTAAAGCAACAGTTGGCCTGGCCGCCTTTTTTTGGTTTTTTTTATTTGTTTCCTTTGTTACACAACTAAAATGGCATGAAATAAACTACTAGTACGAGTACATTAAAAAGTAGTAAGAGAAATGTGAAGAAGCGTTTATGTCATTCATGCCATAGAATTTGTTACAGTTACAACAAGTTTTCATGTTGAAAAAAGAGAATCAGGAAAAAAAGAAATCTACTTGCGTTACAAAACTTTAACTTGCCACAATTTTAAGTCGTATTTTTTCAAAGGGGAAAAGAAGGACATAAAAAGTTGATGACCCATTCCTTGAAAGTGTGGCGTTGGTATTTTTGTGAAATTAAAAAAGGCTATTTTTTTAAAAGGTGCGGGGGAAATAGTGAGAATCACAAAATTTTATATATGTTACTATGGGACCACCAGTGTCCGCCAAGGAACGAAGTAATAGGAGAGTGGGAAGAACGAGTACCTCCCATACAAAGTTATTACTAATTGTTCTACACCTGCAGATCTACAATGGTGAGACTATCCAGCTTTTTAATGTACTGTAATATAAAAATAAAGTGAGTTCTGGCAAAGGGGTGGAGGGATGCGGGTATCCCTAATACAAAGCAACTATTAATTGTTATAAATCCTGCGAACCACAGTAACTGGACTCTTAAATTTGATGTAGCTCAGTATGGGACTAAGATGCGACTTTCAGCATAAGAGTGGGAGTATAGGAAGACTGGGGGACACTGGTACACCCCTTACAAAGTTATTATGGATTATTATATATATGGTGAACTAAAACAGTGAGAATATCGAAATTCAGTGTCCATTACCATGGAAATAAGGTAACATATTCGAGCAAGATCATGGCGGTGTAGGAGGGTAAGAAGGTTTCCCTATACAAAGTAATATATATGTAATCTACATCTAGGGAAGTACAATAGATTTCATGCATACTATTCTAGCAAGGAAGATATTTTTCTGGCAAAATTCTGGAGCTATAAGAGGACGGAGTACTCGTAATTATTTATTATCTTTTATTTAGGGACCAACAAAAATTTGTCATAAAATTGTGTGGGCGTTAGTTTAAAGAATAAAGGTTTATAAAAGAAACACCCTAAATAAAAGCAAAAACAAGGCAATTTAAAATTTAGTGATTGTTTTGAAATTTAAATTTATTCAAATTTATCTTTGAAACTGGCGTACACAGATGTGATGTACACAGATATAATTGTGGCTATCAATCTCGATATTTCGATTTGACTCTAATCGATTTCTTTCCTCTGCTACATGTCGATAAAGAAGTAAAAGTACAGACTGTTTTGTAAGGAAGAGGTTGGGCGACTAGTGTCTCCAAATTACGCCATGCGCTAGAAATCTGGAAGGTCAAAATTTCTAAAATTATATATACGCATTAATATCATAATATTATATTTGAATTGAACTCAAATTTATGGATGTTGAAAACATATTTTTATATATTCTCTCAATTTCAAGATTTACATCGCTGAAAAAAAGCACCCGATAAAATTCATCAGCGTAAAACTTATTTTTATTACACGTATTAAAATTAAGTATTATACAAACATTAATAATCAAATATAAATATTTGTTAAATAAATACGCCCCCTCAACATAAAACGTCAAGACAGATCGACACGCACTCGCTCACATTTGCGCGGATATAAGAAACATTTCAAAAGATGGTCGTTTGATATAGATGATTGTAAACTTAAGTTGTTTTTGTTTGTGTTATAAAATACTACCACAAGTAAATAACTCGTACATACATAACTATGTATAGTATATTTAAATATTCTCTCAATACAAATTTGCAGTGGTTCCAAGTTTCCACTCCCCTTTTACGGACAAACGGAAGTATTAATAAAAGAAGAGTTTAAATAAACTTTTAGAACTGAAAGCTTAACATTTTTATTTTCCATTTTATGATAGAATACACAAACCTTCAAGAAATTAAATATGTATGTATGTATAAATAAATTATATTACTCCTATATTTATGTGTAACATTTCGCTTTAAAAGTTCATTTTTATTTTATCAAACACATGGTGTTTGAATGTAAATAATCGGTATTTGATACTAAAGGTGATTTCAGAAATGTTTAAAATCAGCTGCCAAATTCACTTATAAATAATATTTTATCTGTAGTATTTTTGTTGTTGTTGTTATTGGTGACTCGTGGCAAAATAGATATACATAAAATGGAAAAAGATGTTATGCTAAGTACACACGAGGCAACTGTTGTAGTAATTAGGTCATGTTGCTTCGTTTGCAGCTGTTTTGACCCTTGAAGTCCTGAAAAAATCTGTATATGAGTGAATAAAAACAAAAAAAAAACAATAATACTGAGACAACTCCTTAATAAAGAACTGTTTTAACACTCAAATAAGTGAAATAAGTTTGTGTGTTCATATTTTTGTTTCCACATAAGAATATATACGCCGGAGGCCCAATTCGGAGAGCTAACAGCCGACTTATAGCCGCTAAATATGAAACGACTGGAATCGGCTAATTTTCGTCAGCCGTACTGACAAAACCAAAGGAATAATGAGTCAATATTAATCACTAAAATTTTTTTATTTTTAATATTTTATTGTTTGTTGTTGGCTTAGTTGAGTATATGCCTGCATTTCATTGGCGCTAACCATATCATCAGTACCTTTTAGCCAAATCTTGATTGAACAGCATTGAAGCTCGTATACTTATACCAAATACTATATTGAGAATCCAAACAGAACTAAATCATATTTTTCTATTTGAGATAAAATGCAACAAACAACACACAATAAAATATTAAATAGTTATTTTGGAGAATATCTCGAATAACAAATTTGATAAATTTTTTTTTTTTGTTAAAAAAATGCATAACAAATATACTTTCATCTAAAGAATTTCATTGTATATTTTGTGTGCTTGTTTTTACATATTTACATGAATTTATGCAAAATCTGCAAATATTTTAGACTCGAAACACTAAACTGAAAATTCGACCATAATATACAGTGCGACAAAAAATGTCTTCTGACAAGACGAATTATTTTATAAGAAAAAATTGGTATTTTTCATGCTGAAATTTGTAAGAAAAATTTATGCTCAAAAATTGGTGTAAAGTGTTTAGTTCGTGCTTAAAACTTTGACAGACAAGAAATATGTGCATATGTGTATATAAGTATACTTTTTTGTTATTAATTTCAATTATAAATTGGAATTTAATAATTTCCAATAGAAAAAAACTATATTTTCCTAAAAACGTTGAGTAATGTTTTTAGGGGAAAAATCGGCTGTAGCCGATTTTTCGATACAAATTGGACATCTGGTATATGCCGTTAGTGTATTAGAGTTACGGAATGGTAAAAAAAAACGTTTCCAATTCATTTCAAACAGATTTGAAATTGTTTACAACAAACTTTTTAAATTTCTCTCAGTGTTAACTTTAAAAGAGCTTTTATTGAAAATTTTCAAGAACAAAGGAAAACGTGGTTGAAAAATTATGATGTTAAAAATGAAAATAATATGTAATAAAAATAATCTAGAAATTGACATAAACCTTCTTTTGCTATAAAAAAAAAATTAAAAAATCAAAAAGGTTGAAAAAGGTGATTTCATGCGAAAATAAAAGTATTTTCCGCATGATTTGTTTCTGCTTGAAGATCATTATACAATAACGAAAGAGAGAATGGTAAAAGCAGCTAAGAAGGAAACAAAACACCAATAAAGATATTGATGATGAAGATGCTCGCTCATATGATGATGTGTCTCTGCTTCAGTATGGTAAAATAATCATTGACGATGTTTGTTGTCTACTCAACTTGCAACATGAGCTAAATTTTTTCTTGTATTATTATGATATTTATTGAATCATGTGTGTAGCTTGTGTTGAAAGAAATTTGAAAGCAATAAATTTTGAATTAAAGG
The DNA here is from genome assembly GCA_963681545.1 of Germaria angustata. Lineage (NCBI taxonomy): Eukaryota > Metazoa > Arthropoda > Insecta > Diptera > Tachinidae > Germaria > Germaria angustata. Next base: position 108,877,493 of record OY812998.1, read on the forward strand.
TTGAACAGTGTTCAAACATAATGATGACGGCGATGATGAAGATGATACCAGTTAAAGAACCAAAAAAAAAAAAAAAAATTAAACTGATAAAACCAACAGACAGGTAGACAAATAAATTAATAAAATGAAAGAACTGAAGACAGGAAAAAACAATAACTTGTTGTCCTTCTGTTTTGATCCATTCTCTCTTCTATCATCCTCTCACAGTAGGCCAGACATTATTGTGGCACCACAAATAAATAATTATTAATTTCAATAAAATTATCCCTCAGTGGGGCTGTTGGGTCAAGTAGTATTATAATATAAGTATATTTATTAATATTCATTTATTTATTTAAACATTAAAAATACAAATACACATTATTTTGGTTTAACGAACATAATAACAAAGATCTTCATTCCTCTGTAGTGAAGTAGAAAGGAGTCTAAGGTTGGGAATAGAACCCACAACCACGTTATTGATAGCACATTACCAATTTAGTGTACAGAGGCAATCTTATATTAATATATATTTTTTTGTCATAAAATCTAAAAGGTATTAATCTTAATTAAATAAAGAGCAACGCTTCCAAAATTCGGGTATAATCAATTTCTTAAGGAAAATGAATTGTAAGACCTGTCAAAACATCTCGCCAATTGAAAAAAAAAAGAAATGGGAAAGTTATGAAGCATAGCGATGGCCATCCGAAAAAAAGCGGAATTTAAATAGGCGATGCTAAAAGGGAAGGCATGATTTATATAAAAAGTTATACGACAACCCACCGCAAAGTAAATATGTAAATCTTATTCACAGAACTTATAATGATCAATTGTAAATTGAAAATATTTATGTCTTGTTTTGAAAGAAATAAGCAAAAGGTCTATTAAATAAAAAGTCCTTGAAAATAACTATTTTTTTATAGCAGAAGTACTTTGTCAACTTAATTTCCTAAGAAGTCGAAAAAATGCATTAATAGTTGCTTTGGATGTAAAGAGAGTGTCATTCCTTAAGAATGACTTCGAGTTTTTCACTGGATATGGAAGATGGACCTTATCAAGCTTGCATTAGTTAGTGGCTAAACGTACATATCGTGATGAGACTTTACTTAACATTCAGTTAATAAAAACACTTATGTAAAATTGTTTTGTTTGTCCTTTAAGCTTTCTTTTGGCGGTTAAGGCACGATATGGAAGCGAGGCAGATCAAAGGCCTTGAAATGAAATAAGTATGTAATCCTAGAAGCAAGATTGGTGTATTGAAACACCGGTATTTGTGGAATATAATTTATACCCTAAATACAAGTAGTTATACTAATTAATCAAGGCATTTTATTTTGAATTGGAAACTTTCCCCATTAACAAATATGCTTAACTTTTGTTTTTAGTTAAATCAGGAAAAACGTAATAATTTTTTATATGCTAGAGGTGATCTCTTAATTATCACACCTGTACTAAAATAATGCAATTAATTTTTTTGGTTATTTTTGGATGGGTTAACAGCCATTCTATTGGAGGCGATGGCTTCTCGGCGTCAATGATTTTGTTGATATTATTTAAAATTGTAAAGCAGGATATACACGATCAAACTGCTTAATATTAAGTTTATCTACCAGTGCTTGGTCGTGTATATTTTCCCTACATGTTAATTAGTTGTTAAGCAAGACGAAGATAAAATGTTTGCGTCCGTCACCGCCAAAAAAATTCCAATACCAACATAATGCAAACCATAAACGCAGCGACCGTTGGATCAACTCGGGCAGGTTGTACGAAATTACCTCTTAGTTAAGCGAATCACCAAGTTGTACAACACATTTGCGACGTTAGTAGTCATGTGGCGCAACACTATTTCATTGTATGCTTTAATTTCCTAGTGACTACACATTGTTTTAATTGCTGGAAATAGATAAATAATGGAAAACTCATACGAATTGGATTATATAATTTTATAAATGTATGCGGAAACTTTTGTAAAAGGATAACTACAAAAATAGAAAACTTCGATGAAATTTTTTCATAAAATTACTCCTAAAAAATAAATTTTACACGTGTTTGTGTACGTATTCCGTGGACATCAGAATGCACAACTTGATTTGATATCGATCGAGATTTCCATTTGAATTGCATTGAAATTTCTAAAGACATCGAATAGTTTAATTCCTCAAATTTGTGCTTTAATAACTTATAAATTTTAAATTAAAACAAAACTAGACCAAATATCAATATTTCTTTAAATCGTTTCCTGCACAAAGACCTTAGAGGGTTAATTTTTGTACATTCGTAATTTCGCCATCTAAAAGATCCGACCTCATTTTTATACGCTTTTTGTAATATCAGGGTTATCGCGCAAATGATGAATTTTTTTTCCTTAATGATGAGCATCGCATTTGATCACACTACTACTGCGAAAAAATCACTGTGCAAACGGCAGACGTACATAATAATTACGCCCTCATCTGTTTTTATTAACGCATCGTAACACACAAAATCTTTCCATTTCAATAGCGTAACTGTACTTTCTTCTCTAGCATAAAATAAATATAATCCTTAATAAATTCTGCTGCCCCTCCTTCTTTGTTTTCAGTGCTTTGTTCTTATATCCTAAGGGCGGAAATTTAATATTTTAACTATAATTTTTTTAATATGTTTTCGCTTATTATAATTTTAATACTTTCTTGATATTTTAAAACAGGTAATTTGATATAACAATTTTTAAGTAATTTTTATTTTCTTAAATTACTTGTTCAAGGATTTTTGCTTGAAAGAATGCGTTAAATTACAGTGTGCGTTTAAAAAAAGAAATTATTGTTTGTGTTTGGCAAGACTCTATTAACACGGATAAATTGCCTTTAGGTGGGGAAAGGTGTCAATGTTTTCATTAATTTATAAAAATAATATTGCACTTGTCCCGGCCTATAGGCGATTTATAAGAAGACAACATAAAGTTCTAAAAAAGTAACAATTTTGACAAAAAAAAAAAAAACAATAGTTTAAAGATAAAAAGTGCAAAAGAAGAGCTAGAAAAATTGTGTAATATACGTATGCTGTTCATTAAAGTTGGCTTATACAGTAATATTATAAGTATTTTGATTAAATTAATCTTGTTTTTATATTGAACATTAACTTTTATACTTGCAATCACCTTCTCTACACTAATTTAATTAAAAACAATTTTCTCTTTTTTTCTTGCAGTGCATTTTATGATGCCATATTTTTTGTACATCAATGATGGGGTAAGTTTAATTAATTGTTAAATATCGCATACAGAAATTATTCTTTAAAATAAAAAGTAATTGTTTATTTATTATTTTTTGTTGTTGGCTTAACTGAGTATACGCCTGCATGTAATGGGCGCTAGCCAAATCATCAGTATTCTTTAACCCAATCATGTTTGAAATCATTCAAACTCATATACTTATACCAAAACCAACAAATATTATATGAATATTCAATAGAAATCAATCATATGTTTCTACTTGTGGTTCACAATAAACGTTTTAAATTTTATTACAATGTAATAAATCCATTTTGCAACATTGTAACTAAGTGCAACAGTAAATAAATAGGTACATACATATGTAGGCATGTAATTACATAAAGATATGTACATACATATATGCACTTATGTCAAATGATGCTGTATTGAAAAATTTCGGCAACTGTTTTTTTTGTATAAATGGTTTTATGATAATAGGTACTTGATTTCGAGTTACATAATTATGTATGCTTTGTCAAACGTTCGGCGGTACATTAGGTATTAGAATTAAAAAGAAAATCAATTGTTTCAATCTACATTTAAACTTTAACTCATTTGAAAATAACGAATTTTTAGATGATGACACCATTTATTATCTATTAAATTTTTGTTACTATGAATATGCAACGAATTTAGTTATTTTAAGAGGAACAATTTCACGAAAAAACAATACAAAAATGCTCTATCAAACAAATCGCTGTATCAAGCACTCTACTTGCAAAAGAGAGTAGCTAAAGAGAGTTAATTATTAAGGTTATTAAATTTAAACGGTGTTGCCACAATAAAAAGATTTTTGCAAACAACATTTTTTAAAAATGTAACCGATAATGTTGTATAATATTATCTTAATTTTTTTAAAGGTAGTATGTACATAATATAATTTTTTTTACATAATTGGGGGTTTCATAATGTATGATATCAATCATATTGTCATCATGTCTTGAAATTCTTTTTAATTGTTTTTTTTTTTTTTTGTTTGAAAAAAATTAGTTCGAAATAATTTTATGACCATAACAATATGATGGCGTACCTTGTGAATCCCCAAATATTTTTCTCGCCACATGAAGTCCGCTTACATCGTCGAGTTTTTCTCTCTTTTTTTCCCATCTCTTTCATTTCTATCAGAATTTTTAGCTTTTTATTCCGTTTTACAAATTACACTTACATGCATTTAAATTTTGTAAAATTTAGTGCATTTATATCTGCTGATCGGACGATTCGATTGAATACAGCAGTTTTTAGATTTAACGAACCTTATAGGTTGCCAGGCATGAAAAGTTCTTACTCAAAGTGTAATTCATTCAAGTAATTCATTTACAAATTCCACAAAAATTACCACTTACGAATATTTTCGTATATGTACTTATGGGTTATAGATGTACATATAAACTTTCGGTTTCTGAAATTTAAGTAAATTTCAACCAAATTGTGTTTTTGCAATTTTTAATAATTTTGCTTTGTTCTTTGTTCGGAAACAATGCCAATCATTCACTAGAATTCCGCCATTTTTTCCTAAATCTTGCTGTTTCTAGCAGTGTATGTACATATATTATTTGTCGCGTGTTTTGATTAAGTCATTTTTTTTTTTGCAATTGGACCAGTACTCAGGGGATGACCCCTATTTATGCAGTGCATTGTGCTGGAACTAGGAAAATAGGATAGGGTGAGGAGGATAGCGGGAGTAGTGCTTATGGATATTCGACTCTCTCCACGCTGGGTATGGCAGGAAAGACATCTGCAGGGAGCTCGTCATATTGGTAGTCTTAGAAATTTTTGTTCAGATTTTTCCCGTTATAAATTTGTTCCTACTGAAATTATATTTTATTCACTGACTTGTTAATTAATAGATGTAGATATTGTAGTTTATAAGAGAAATCTTAAAAATTAAATTTATTTACCATAGATCTATTATTCTTCTTTGCCAAAAAAAAACTAAGCAAAATGAAGAAAATCTACACAACAGCACTACAAAGCTTTTGGTTAAATGCGAGTAAAACTAAAGCGGCAACAGTTGACTTACATATATTTGTTTAAAAAATTGTTGTTATTCTTGGTTTACCTATTATTGTTAGTTTTTTTACTTTTGATTAAAAGGGAGAGTGAGTAATGAGAAAGGAAGAACTTTATAAAAATGCAATTTCTCAGAAACTTGAAGTAAGTACTTGGTCGACCAGAGCGTATGTATGTGGAGTGGTTGGACGACGGGATGTGTTAGGGGTGAATAGTTACAATATGTATGTATGTATGTATGATGTACATACTTATATAGGAAATAACGGTTGCCAATATTTTTAAAACAAAACGCATCAACTGATAAGCTAAAAGGCACTAAATGGAGCTAAATTAAGAAAACGTTTTTCAAGTTTGAGTCGTAACGAGGGCTTTCAAACTCCCGACATTTTGTCGTTCCAAGAATTATGAATTTCTTTTTTGTATTCCTGGGAGTCCGAGAATTTCCGAAAAACATTAAATTGCAAAATAATACTACTATTTTTTTCACATGAATATACATACTTTTTATAGGAATATACACCAAATACCTACTTTAATTTCATATACTCGATATGTTTAATATTAAAAAAATATTTAAAATATAATCAAGCAATTCAGCAACATTTCATCAGCTTTTGTCTATCAAATATTTATCAATATAAATCGTCATAGCACATATTATTTTAATTGCTACAAGCTGGCGCAAAGTAATGTCGTAATTTGAGTCGGATTCCATGTAGGATATACAGATATACATATATAGAGAGATAGTTGCTAACAAATAATGGAACGATACGCATCTCCAGAGGGCGTAAAATTGTTGCTGCTTATTTGACAAACTTTAAGTATATTATTTTAACGCAGCGTGAATTTCATCGCTGTGGTTAATTTATCAACCAAATTTAGATTTCTGAGGCACAGAGAATCCACATGAAATGCATGAAGAGCAATTGCTTCTTCTCAAAATGGCTATTTAGTTCGGCATTTGCAGTAAAAAAGTGATTGGCCCTGTTGTCAATTCATCTAGTACATGATTTCTAACACAAATTTTTCAGAAATTTAAAGAAACTCGGTTGCCTTCAATGGACATGTGTCTAGTTCTATTAATGTGTCACGAGAAGCAATGATCCTTTTTTTATTACATATTAATTAACGGAATTCTAGATAAAATTTCCGGGTAAGTGGAAAGTTTAAAAGTGCACAATTTCCGGAAATTTTTTCGTAAAAAAATGATTGAATCTTTTAATATTTGTACAGACCTTTTTTTATTTCTGTAACCATTCATTCATTATTTTCAAAATCAAAAGTTATCGCGCCAAAAAATCTAATCTAGCGAGAAATAAGAGATAAGCTGGATAGAGAATACATCTTAAACTTAATCTGCCTGATCACGACTGTCGTATTTCGACTTCGTAATTTTTGTCACTCTTAATTAGGCGAAATTTTTAATATCCGTTGAACAAAAGTGATATTAATAATATAAGTATTATCTTAAAGAAAACATGATAAGAATATATTTTTATCATTTTAACGATTATATAGCATTATCTTTATCCTTTTAAACATGAAAGTACTTTCTTGGAAGTTGCATATATGTAAGTATGTACGTATTGTTAGCAAAAAGTTCACAGACAATAATCGCATTTCATGAAAATCGTTTGACAGTTTACACGGGAAAGTGAAAGCTTGTTTTCAAAATTTCGTCGAGGGAAAACTTAATGCTAAAATTGCTCTTCTTCTATAGTTGGAAAAAAGCATTTGATTAGAGTTGCCAAGAGCATTTCAAGCTGATCTTTAGGGAATGCATTGTAATTAATATTTTTTCATGAGGTTTATGCACTATTACACCACAAATTGTTTTCTCAGATTTAATTGAAAACAATATATGTACATATATTTCTTTCTTCAACATTTCGTTAAAAAGAGAGCTGAAAGTAAAAAAAATTTAAATGTGTTGGTAAGAAATGTGAATATATTGTGTTTTTTCGTTTTCATGTGTAAACGCTAAGTTGAGATTTATCTTCTAAGAATTGCAAAACGAATGTGACTTACCGAAACATGTTTTTGTTTCCTTCCAGGCAATACGATTTCAATAATTTTTCTATTGCCATGTTTGTTGGGATGGATATATAGTACATGTATTAATTATTATTCTAAGTGATTTTGGTATAACACAAAAGTTTAAATAGTTTGGTTGCATATTATACCCCCTTACGTGTTTAATGATTTGCGACTGCAAGTTCGATGGTTTATACTAGTTTAAAGATATCGAGCAACCTTTTTCTTTAAAAATGTCGGCGAAACTCGCCAAACAAGATAAAAAGGAATAACAATAATTTGTACTTTTAAGAAATCCAAACATTTAAAACATCACCTTATGGGTACAATTGTAATCGTATGCGCAGTATAAACAAAATAATTTCCTATGACGAAAATGAATTATGTACATATATACATATGTACCTATTGATTTTTTTACTTATATTATTATTATATATGTATGTATATCCACACGTACGTTCTTATACCTATACTTATATACATACATATATACTTAAATACAAATGTACATATTCGCATTAATACCATAATTTGTGTAAATTTTTATGCTTTCATTATTTTGTTAATTTTTCTCCAATTTAAAAAAAAATAATTTAAAATATATTTAAAAAAATTTATTGTTTGTTGTGGCTTTAGCTCTTCATATACCGACATTTCATTGGTTGCTAAAACCAAATCGTCAGTGAAGTTTAAGCAGTTTGTTTCTAACAATTAGTTGGGGAGAATATCCCAAATAATAAATTTCAATATTAAAATATATTTTCTTGTATCTTAATTTTTTATTTAATTTTTCTGTATAAATTTATCCACATCAACTACTTATTTAATTAATTTTTACCTATTGATTTTTTGCTTATGTATATTATTATTTTATATATTTATACATATGTATGCATATCCATACGTACGTACTTATACATATACTTACATATGTACGTACATATATACTATAAATACAAATGTACATAAGTATGTATACGCATTAATACCATAATTTGTGTAAATTTTTATGCTTCTTTCATTATTTTGTTAATTTTTCTCCAAGTTTGAAAAATTAATTTAAAATATATTTTCATATATCTTAATTTTTATTTAATTTTTCTGTATAAATTTATCCACATCAACTATTTATTTAATTAATTTTTACCCTTTTTCAGTTACCCATGAGTCATTTGATTATTTGCTTTTTATAATTTATTTATTATTTTGTTTATAGTATTTGCTGGCTACATTGATTATTAAACATTTTTTCTCTCGTTTTCTCCAATACTAAAAATTCTATTTGTTGTTTTTATTATTATTGTTGTTTGTAATTTAATTCAAATTGTTGGTAGTGCGGTTTTCAAATATAAAATAAGCAAGAAAACTATACATACATACATAATACTTATATTATTATATCGATATACTTATATCGATTTTTTATTTAAAACTAACAACATTATTAGGCTGATTTATTATTTTATTTAAAACATTTTCATTAAATTTATTAAAAATTGTATATTACCAACCAAACAATATTACAGTTGTTGTTTTAAAATTAAAAATAGTTTATTTAGTTCATTGTCTTTTTCATTTAAATAATTTTCGCCCTAATATTATTCATTAAGGTTCAAAGTTTTGAGAAGACGTGTTTTCTAAACCAGTGTTGCGATAGAAAATACCTATAAAACTATCCAATATTTGAAATAGCTTGCAGAGTTCGTAGGAACAGAATAAATACATTTTAAAATATACAATTCAAGAAATCTGCTAGAAATGATGTTCCAAAAATATATAAAAGATATATTTTTAAAATATAAATATTTTGATCAATGAATAGTAACTTATAAAAAGTACGTTTTAAAAGGGCACTTCTTAAAAAAGTTTTCTGAAAAAGTATAAAATAAGTAGTACATATAGACGTAAGTATGTACATATATACATACATATACTTATAAACATTTCAACGTATCTAATTAAAAAAGAAAAACGTAATCTTAATTATAACCCTTGAAGACTATAAAATCTGAACTTTTTTATGTATTTTTGATTAATCTAATAACTTAATTTAAAACACACGAAAGAACTTATTTTTATTCCAAAAACGAATCGCATATTTGTACAAGTTTAACTTAATTTTTTTTTCTAGAAATGGGAAAAATTAATTTTAATAAAATAAATATAGAAAAAATACATATATACACCAAATATTCTAAGATGCAAAAATAAGAAATCTGAATAGAAATTAGTTCACATTCACAAGAATTTTCATACATTTCTGACAGCTCATATAAACGCTTTTCGTATTGAAAGTATGAAACAGCTGATGAGTATTTAAGCTAATGCCCGTAGCTTGTTAAAAATTGCCTTCTATGTATTTATGTACATACATATGCATGTATGTACATTTTCAATATACATATTTATGTATATGCATAAATATGTTTGTATGTACATATGTACATATGTCAATTTATCTTGCACGTGTTCTTATTAGTTACTGTTTTTTTGTAATTTATTTAAACAACAATATTCAAATTAAGCTACCTACTTTTTGTATGTAAGTATGTATGTACATACATATGTATGTATGTATCTAACTACGAGTACATAATTTCTTTTAATGAACTACATATATTTGAGTTAAAACACGAATATAGAGTGCCTCTGAGTTCATACTAACCCATTCATAAATGCACTCTATACAACACATACTAACTTGTTTATAGATTTAATATCTACATATTTTCTTTTATATGGTTTTTTTTCTTCATTTTTTATCTTTTATTTTCTTTTGGTATAGACATTTACATACATACTTATATCAAGTCGCATTATTAATTTTTTTAATTTTTTCTTTTTCATAATTTAAAATTATTTCTTTGCTTGCTTTAGTCATTCGGTCTTTAAGTTCATTAATGTAATTAAATTTGATTATTTAAGAAAATAAAAAAATACCTAGACGAAATAAATAAAAAAATATATTTTTTCAAATCTAAAATGAAGAGACTTCGTGTTTTAAGAGATTTTCTCTTGTCTTACTTTATTTCCATGATTTCTCTTAGAAGAAGTTAAACTAGAAAAGTACCTAAATAGTTATGTATGTATGTACATGCATACACATACATATGTATATTAATAAGGTTTCTTTTCATTTAAGTAGGGAGTAATTTTATAAAAAAAAACAAGAAAAAATATTCCTTTATTAATTAAAACATAAGAAAGAGCTGCCAGATCAGTAATAAGTTGAGGAATGGTATTTATAGCAACGCTATTAAATATACATATGTGAATGTTTGGTGCTAAAACTTATAAATATGTATACGCAATTTTTCTTACAGACTTTATAAATGTACCCATTTTATTATATGCTCTGTTTGTGGTACTGACCACACACCAAACATAAATGTCCATCACGTATTTCATATGCGTTCTTGTTTGACAACAAAATGTTTTCTAATCTCAAAAATTCTATTTACCTTATTAAAATTGTATCTCTTAATACAAGTGTAGTATGTACATGCATTATAAAACTGACAAAAAAATTAATTTAACAAAAATTAATTATTTCCGTTTAGCTGTGCCAACATTGTTGGAAATCATTGAAGCTAATATATTTATTTAAAACTCAGAAATTTAATGTGAAAATTTCACAGAATTCACTCAAAGTTTTCATGAAATTCTCATAACAGGCATGTCGTTTTTTTATACAACCATATGGGCTTGAATGCTTTTTCAAGCATGTTGGTTAGTGTACTGATGATTTGGTTAGCTCCAATGAAATACAGGCATATGCATACACAACTAAGCCTACAACAAATAATTAATAATATTGTAGAATATCCCTAATAGAGCCCAATTTATGTCAACGAAAATAAAACATTACAAAAAAACTCCGTGTGAAGAAAGTTTTTAACACAGTTGTTTTATGGGAAATAATTGATATATTCTGCTCTACTACCATATTTGTAACAACACAAACAAACAGGAGGCAAAAAATTTTTTAAATAGATATCAGAAACGAAAACACTAGTAACGATTTCGCAAGTTATTAGTTATTTATTTTCGTATGGTAGATGTTGGCGTCATGATGCTGCAATTTCAGTCTAATAAAGCACTCTTCCAAATTTCACAGTGCAAATAAAGCACGAAATCAGTATAGAGTGTAAATAGTCTTAACGATAAAGTGTCGAAAACGATAGTTTTTATCCATTTTGTTTTTTTTTATCAGTAACAAGACATCTGGCAGCACAAAATGTCAGCATTAATTGCTTTTTTGAGCTCTCTTTCAAATACATCTTTGGATTTTCCTGTATGTGTAAGTTTGGCTCTGTGTTAGTGCCTTTGAGTAAATAAATGCTATTAACCGCTATGCTTTTGGTAGGATGATGGTTGGTGGTTGTTTTTTATTTTTAAAATCTTTTTTTATTATATATATTTTATATTTTGAATTACTATACAAAAGAAATATACACAAAAACACAAAACAAAACGAAATATTTTTATATTTAAGCGCATAAAATACAATAAAACAGCAGGCTGTCAAGAGACGAAAGAACAAGAAACCAAACGATACAACAACGCGCGCGTTTATTTTAGAGAAGAAAAGCAAACGTAATAAAAAATAAAATATAAAAAAATATATTTGTATAAATTTTTTTTAAGAGTTTAGTTTTAAATTAAATGTTGAGGAGTTAAGACGCGAGATTTTTATTTTTTGATGAATAAAAATATATAAAAATATACATATACATACATATAAAAACAATAAAATTAATTAAAAATACTACCGACTATATAAATTGTGTGTTCAAATAGAGAACATTAAACTTAAAAGAGTTTTTAAGACAATTTAAAAAAGGTAAGTTTTATTTTATATTATAAAAAATCTATGAATGTAAGTATGTAAGTACATACATACATATGTACATATGTACATATGTAGTATATGTATAGCATGAGTAGGTACAAATGTATGTGGATACATCCATACACACATAATAGTACGTACATACACATATGTATGCATATAAAAAATAAATTATCTATAAATTTCAAAGTTCACTTTGTTCAGGGAGATTTTTAAATTTATATTTTGTGTTTAATTTATTAATTTATTATTTCTTGTTTTTTGTTTTATTATTTTCTGCTAACGTTTTAATTTATAAATTAACCGCAGTGTGAAAAAAGCTTTATTTATTAATTTTTTATATAAATTTTCTTGTTATTGTTTGTCTCGCTATACTAGTGAAATATTAAGTATGGTTCCAATTTTTTATTATTTTTTATTTATTATAATTACAGCAAAGAGTAACAGTTCGTTAACTCTCAGAAATAAAGGTGTGAGGTAAAAAGAGTATTGTTTTCATTTAACGGCCATGCGCTCTTTCTTAACATGTGCTTTATATTAAAAACAATTGTATTTATTTGTGTTTGCGTCTTTCTTGTTTATAAATTTTTAAGTTGAAAACAAAAAAGCTTTTTTTATTTAATTGTTATCAATAAATTTAAAGATAATTTATTTATTTATTTTATTTGTGTATATGTACATATGTATGTGTATATGTATGTACATACATATATACCTACGTATACATATATACATACATATGTATGTGTATAAGTTGTATGTATATGTACCTACATATTTATTTCAAATTAAACATAAAAATTTTTCGTTTTTTAATAGTATTACATATGTAAACTATTAATTGTCTCTAATTGTAGTTTATAAACGATAAAAAATTTTCATAGAAGAAAAATATTTGTATATTGTAAATTTTTTTTGTAGCCTTCAAGCTGGCCTATATAAGCGATTTTCAGCCTAAACGTGGTCGTCCGCGCATTTTACCCCAAATGGGTGAATTCGATTTAAGTTTAATTAGCGAATTTCGCATTCGCCCTTCGTTTTATGATCGCAATTCACCCCGTTTTAAAGATAAACTCTATAATGCCCGCCAATGGCAGGAAATATCAAATAAATTGGGCTTTGATGGTAAGTGCAGCAGATGTGGTCAAAATTATTGAATTAAATATTTAAGTCAGTGCATATATATGTACATATGTATGGCTATTACATACATACTTACATATGGATATGCATTCATAATTATACATTATGGTGGAAGTTTTTTTGAAATGTGTTGTGTTTATCTTAATAAATTACTATTTTTATCCTTGAAAGTTATGCCTACATACATACATACATACATACATAAGTATGTACATAGATAGTACCCATATTACAAATATGTAAGTAACATATGTATTATATGTACATACATATATGTATTTGTATATAATATAATTGAACCAATTTGAGGAGTTTTGATGATGATTTTTATGATTGATATATTACTCTTAGGAAGAATATTATTTTAAGTTACTTCAAAGATGTTACTAAAAAAACTTATAGAAAATTGTATTTTTGAAAGTTATAGGTACTTAAAAAAACATATGTATGCACATATGTACCATATAAAAAAAAAGTTTCTTAAAATTTAATTTTGAGTAGGTGAAACTTTCCCAGGAAAACAGTTTTTTTTTATAGTCACTGTAAGCAAAGGCGAATTGATTACAACAAAGCGGAGAACTCCACATATAAATCTGAAGGAATCTGAGTCTATCAATTATCTTATCTATCACCTGGGCGGTTGCACAGATCTTATTAATTGGCCTTGGTAATTAAAAACTAATTCTAATGGATTTCGTAGGCCATATCGATTTATTTTAGTAGACTTATTGTTTTATTTATTCTATTATTTTTTGATCAAAATGCGTTCTGCAAAAAAAAAAAACATTTTTATATATGTATATATGTTCATGACATACATACATATGTACATATGTATTTGTAACTAAAAACACTACAAACAACTTATGAAGTTGAAAATTGGCCCTAAAATACCGAGTTATGTAAACATTACTCTCTTGAATTATTTTGATAATGTTTAAATTTTTTTTAATTTTTAAAACAATAACAAATTAAGATTTTCAATGTAATTTCTTCAAAATTATTTTACCTTGAAAGTGTTTACCTTTTATTTTAATAAAAATAGATAACTTCGTATTCATTACAAAACTCACCAAACATCACCAACCAGCCTAAAAAATTAGAAAAACATTTTGTTTTGAAGGGTGGGTTTTATTTGTAAAAGGGTTAGTGTAACAAAAAAAAACTAAACTAAATTGATTTGTTTACAAAATTAAAATGCACATGGTTTTTGTGACTCAGTGCGTAAAAGCTTCATGAGGAAAAAAGAGTATAAAACGAGTAAAAAAACCAAAAAAATTTAATGAAACCAAACACATGTTTTTGTTTAACTTGTTTTTGTTTAACTCTGCAGAATATAACGTTCAATATCATTGTCAAGCAAACTCCACCATCGCACTAATTTATTTATTGTACTATCGTATCAATCGAATACTAGACCATTTTAAGTTGTAAAACAAAGAAAAGCCAAACAGACTTGGACCGAAGTATACTTTTCTTACAGTTTCCATATTAAAAGATCGGATTTTACAATTACGGAATCGATACAATTTGGAAAAGAGACGCATTGAGCAATTACGTGAAGAAAATCCAAATAAATTTTATGATTCACCATGGCCGCTGTACGATCATTTACATTTTCTCTCAGACCATATAAGAGCGCGAAGATCGTATAAGAAAATGATGCCTTTAAATAATGGTTGTGCTCCGGAAGGTGATGGTATTGGCTCTTTTGCAACAGGACCAGAACTGAGTAATTCTTGCAGCAATTCCAATTTAACTTTACGTCATGTGACAGTAGGTGATACAGAGAGTAATAGTCACAATGTAACAGCGTTCCCAAATGGCTTACTAGCGGTCAAAATGGAGGATGGTTCAGAGGAAACGGAACCAGAAACGTAAATTTTTAAAATTTTTGAAAAGTAGAATAGATGACTCATGTGTATTTTTTGTGTTCCAATTTTTTCAGAGAAAGTCAACATAACGAATCGGAGATAAATGCATTTGAAACAGCAGGATTAATGTAAGTTAAAAAAAATAGTTTTTTTTTGATAAAACAAAAAGAAAACAAGAGAATTTCGTAGTTTAAGAGAAACTTTTTTACAGATTTCATATAGAACAGTTTTAATAAGCAGCCAAACATAAGAGTTGAAAGGATAAATGTTATTGGAAATTTTTTAGTACATGATTTCCCCAAGTATTCAATCGTTTTCAAATATAAATAAATATTTGCCTTATAAACTTCTAGTTTTGAAATTTTAAATAGACTTTTTCATGCTTTCGAATAATTCCCTAGATAATCAACCGATTAAAAAAATCAATTGATTAATAGAGAAGAAAATGCTCTGAACTGTTTGTTTTCGTCTATTTATATGTATATAGATAGAAGAGAATCGAACCTCCAAAAATAAAAATTTATAAGGTATGCAAATAAAAAAGCTGAAACCTTTCAATTATATTTTTTTCTATATAACAAAAATATTCCGGTGTCATCAAAAACTTAAGAACTTAAGAACTTTTCCAATGGGGAACGGTTGTTTGCTACCGGTCACAATAAGCGAGCTTTACTGTGTTAAGAAATTGTAATTTGCATATTAAATGATGAGTTGAATATAAGAGTTTCTAAACGTCCCCGTGTTGCAAAATATCCGCAGTCTTTATGCAAAGTATTAAGAAAAATAGCACTGTATCCACACATTTAGAGGTCGGTCAGGTATTTTTATTTTCTCTCTGTCCGTCTGTCTGTCTGTCTTATAGTGTCGAAAATTTGTGTTTTTAAATAATGTTGGGAAATATGACAAAGTTTTCTTGAATTTTTTATCGCAGTAAAAGAGAGTTTCCAAAAAATCATGTAAATGAGATTAGGATCCGGAAGTAGTGCAAATTCAGATCATTTCCAATGAATATAACATAGGCTAGTTATTGCAGGATGTTCTTTTCTTTTGATTCCTATTCACCCGATCTGAAAGTTGTCTTATATTGAGAAAAGTAAATTTCACATCTAGAAGGCGATTCCTTTTTTTCTTTTTTGAAAGTTATTTTATCAATTAATGTGATTTGATTTCTTATGGCAAATTTTTAATAATCTAAGAAATGTCAAGTGTTTTCTCAGTTTGATTTAAAATAGCAGTAACTTTTAATATTAAAATGTTAGGCAAATATTAACCATAAATTCCTTTACATTTAGTCCCGAAACACATTCCTCGTCTTTACCAGTCCAATATGAACACCAACAGCAACAATATTGTACAAACAAACAAATCAAAATGCAGCAGCAGCAGCAACAACAACAACAACAATATCCGACAATTAGTATACGCCGATTAGATTCTTTAAGGCAAGATTTTGCCGATTCCCAATCATCCATTTACAACAACAAGAAACTACATCAACAACAACAACAGCAAAATCATCACAATACATCATCCTTCAATCCAACGTCGCATCAAAATGATAATGATTCAGCCGTTTCAGTAGTTCCTCCAAAACAACCGCGTTTAACGCCACGTGAATTGAAATACACAGCATTTGGTAATTTTGTGTCCGCCTCTTTAATGGATTTACCACCCAGTATAGCTTTAGAATTGGTAGAAAAATTTACCTCCGATATTGTCAAAGTATTAATGGAAAAAGCCCAGCAGCAGGAACAACAACAACAGCAACAATATAACGATTTTGAAAATTAACAACAATCAAAGAAGAAGCTATAATTTTACAATTTCTTTTTAATTTAATTTAATTTTATCTCCCTGATCTTAAAATGTATATTACATTCTATTCTAAGTACATAAGTATATAGGAATTCATAAAGCGGTATCGGCTTTGTGTGTGAGGAAGTATACAAGTGTGCAAGTATGTATGTATGTATATGTATTTCCTTATATACTAATCAGATATGTGATCGGTCTTGAAGGGGTGTGATTTGGATCAATTTTGAAAATAAATTTTCATCCGATTTCGATTTTGAAACCAGAATATTAATTAAAAAAACAATAACAACTGGTGTATGTATTTTTAAAGATGAAAATAAAATAAAAATTAAAAATTTGTTCTCAAAATTAATCGAAACTATACATCACACCAGCATTACAAGCCTGGATCTATATTAAGGATCTCCCTTTTAGGCTCGAATTAGGCTGCTTATTTGTATGACAAATACAGTGAATTTCGATTATAACGTGCACTGGTTATAAGGAATTACCATATATACATAACGAACAACGTTTCCGATTCCAACCATTTTGTACAAATATTTCATAGATATTATTACGTTGGTAGCGAACTTTCGCTTATAGCGAACTATTTTGTAAGTATCAAATACAAAAAAATGCTTGTAAACTTTTACGCTTATAACGAACAAAAGGAAATCTGTAAATATTTTCAATAATTTTCTGAGCCGATGAAATAAATATTTAACAGTATCTAATATATATATATATATATATATATATATATATATATATATATATATATATATATATATATATATATATATATATATATATATATATATATATATATATATATATATATATATATATATATATATGTAATATAAATTACATACACTGGTTATGTTATATAACGAACTTCGTCTATAACGATCTAAATTGCCTGCTCCCACTATTTATAGCCGAACTCTATCATATATAGTTTGAAATGTGTTTCTTTACTGAGGTAGACGATGTGTGTGTTTTGTTGAAATTGGTGGAGGATCAATAATCAATTGCTACTAACACAAACGTAAAACACATATGCAAAATTTATACCCAACAAACATGGCAGTTATAGCAATTTGGAAGTAAATGTTGAGTGTTTGAAAATGTTTGTAAAAAGTTTATTTTGATTGAAAAAAAAAAATTTGTTAACCGATACAGCACGATACCAACAAACACGTTTGTGAATTCCTTTATGCATTTTTAACTCTTGTATTTATTCATTGAACAAAAAATTAGAATTTTATATAAAATTACTATATGCACGTTTATAATAGAAATATAAAATATTATTTTATATTTTACTACTTGGGTCCAAAAAGAAATAGGATCAACAAATATTTTATGTTTATTTTACACCTTGATTTATTTCAAAATTTATATGTATTGATATATGTAAAAGTGGAAGTGATGAGAAGCTTATTTGTATTTCTTTTTTGTAAAAAATATATTAAATAATAAAAAGAGCGCTATTTTTAAAATAAACTTAAAATACATACATAAAAGTGTAAACAGTACTATGAATGTATGTACATGTTTTTTTTTTAATAGATTTTTACTTATTAATAAACTTAATTTATTTTTAAAGCTTAAGGTCTTTTTAATTTTTATTTTTATTTAAATTTAAATAAAAATTAAAAAGACCTTAAGCTTTAAAAATAAATTAAGTTTATTAATTAAAATAAAAACGGTCAAAAAGCTAGAACGTAGATTTTTACTTATATGAGAAAAAAATTAATTTAGAATACATATAAGAATTTCGTAGAATTTTAAAACAAAATTTTTCATAGAAATTTTTTAGACGCGAATTGCGTTTGTTAGGACAAAGGAAACCCTTAATTATGTGGATGTGGAAAATTTACATATTATGCATGAATTATTTAGTTGTTCAATTCTAATTTCTGCCTTCTCGTCGTATTTGTGTAGGCATTTATAGTTTTTTATTTCGAAAGTTATCCTAAATGATTTTTACAATTTGCGGATAATGAAAGATTGCAGACTTTTAAGCTTAAGCATATTCAAATTGAATTTATTTCCAAAAAAAAAAAAAAAAATTAAGACGACGGTGTAAGGTTTACTTAAATTGTCAATGACTGGTGGTAAAAATTACAATATCTTGTACTTATATAAAAACTAATATACCCGACTAATACCCGACCGCGATAAAACTTCGTGAATGTATTGTTTCTAACTGAAGATAATCTACTTTTATTGGATATATCAAGGAGGTGTGGCACCTTCCCATACAAACCAATATTAATAATCGAAAATATGACCAATGCTTCTCTGAAACTAAGAAAACGATTTTGTTGTAATTTGAACCACAGAAATTTCTCAAACTGCCGCAGTAACGCGAAGTGGTCGTATATAAATATTAAGTGTCTTATCATAATACGAGGTGTGTGCAAAAAGCAAGAATTTTTTATTTTTATCAGAAAATATATTTATTCATCAATATTCATGTTGTCATTCTTTAAAATAATTGTTCTCAGAATCTTTATCCAATTCTCGTACCACTTTTTGGTACAACTTAAGGTCTCTCAGCGATGCAGTCGGTGTTTCTGCAATCGTTAAAAATCTATATCCTTTCGTTTTGAGAACGAAATTAACAGTCATTTTATTTTTTGTACACAACTCACAGTTCATTCATGTGTAAAGCAATTTTACTGATTTTTAAGGATAATCTTCTCAGAACCATATACTACATATAATAGACCTATAAAACTTACAAGACCGTAAATGGTTGGTGTCATGGAAAACTCATTCAAATAACAAAATAAAATATCGACCTATTTTAACTAAAGTCGCACTCTTATATCCTGGATTTTTTTTATAGATTTAAAACTAAACTGGAAATTTTTTTAAGCAATTTTTTTTTTAATTCTTTGAAATTGTATTTGTGTCCACACAATAAAATTCTGGTTTTGCAATTTCAGTGGTCCTTTGAAATTTTCTTTCGCTTTCTCTTCCATATAGTCAAGAATTGTTAGAGCAAAAATTGCAAGTGTGGACAGGCACATGTAGTGCTCGTGTATTACAAGTGGATTTCGTACCATTAGCATTTGCGTCATTAAATGCCTGGAATGTTTCATTATTTTTCTTTTCTCTTGTTCCTTTTATTACACAATTGTTGTTGTTCTTGTGCTGAATTTTTTTCCAGCAATAGTTGTTAATGAACAACCAGCTTTGCGACATCATAGTTAAAAACTTGCAGTAAAATAATGCATAATTACAAAATACTACACAGTAAATTATAATTTTTATTCTATTTTATTTTTTCTTAAGGTGCTGTTTTGCTGTTTTGGTTTAGCAGCAACTGGTACATATAAATAGTCCAGGTTTAAGAGGCTGGTAACTGTATTTTACAAATTTATTAGAAATTTCAAACACGTATTCGTACATGCAAAGAGGCAAAGTGGGCATTATGAAGTTGATTACTAATTGGTTTTAGGAAAAAATCTGAATAGAAATATTTTTAATCGATACGAAACAAATGGAAATATCCTTTCTCTGGATTAGTGCCCTTGTTTTTATGTTGTTCGATATCCTTCTCCTCTTCACTATAAGTCAATTTGAAAAAATCTTTTTCTTTTAACACGCCAGATTTTTTTATATTTTTTAATTTCATATATTTTGTAAATGTTTGCACTTCTTTGGGGTTACTCGAATTTGTATCTTGTACTTGTTAACATCAAAATTGGAAAACATTTCCTTTTTCTTTCGATTTATGTATGTGTATTGCCTAATCGTAAACAAAAAATCCTTGGGAATATGATTGCGCTGATGGATTAAACTCTCTATTTTTTTGATTTATAAACAAATCTTTTATATATAATTATTCGTGATATTTGTCGAACTAATTATCATAAAAAAATTATTCGTTGATGTTTTAGCTGTCTATGGTATATGTCGGATATTTGGTTGCTGCTGACCAACACAACCATCACATTTGAAAAGCATCTAACCGTAGTAGAAAGTTTAGAAAACTTATATAAGCAAGACAACAAGCAACTTGAATTCAATATAAATCTTTTTCTTTTTTATTTATTTAGCACTTGCACTTGCTGCATGATCGCGATCAACTATATAAAGAATCTCTTTTATTTGGAAAGCTGACTTCTTAAAAACTATATTATGTCAAATACACAAAATAACTACCGAACTGTTAATCTCTAGCCGTTATACTAAACCAGACAGGATGTGCTTACCTTCAGCACACTTATGTAGGCTTCTCATTCTGTTTGTAATTTCTATATAACGTATACATATATTCTGGTTCCTTATATCGGGTGGTGAAAAAAAATAATGTTAGGGTTTGAATTCTGATTTGACATTTGTAATATAGATATACTTATATAGAATTAATTGTCAATAAGCCATGGAATTATTATTACTGCTTATATGACATTATTAAATTATGACATTACTTACGCGCCATCTTGTAGATAGGATCTAATGCTGACCGTCTGTTGGTCTTTCCGATTTCTTGCCGATAGACTGCCAGTATGGCAAGCATATGGTACGCATTTGCGATATTCCTAACAGGCCAATTTGTCTGATCTCCTCAATTCTTTTAAAAAATTAATAAAATGTATGAGATCGAATTATATATATATATATATATATATATATATATATATATATATATATATATATATATATATATATATATATGTATGTATGTATATAAAAAAAATTGCAAACCTTTGTCCGATCCACCTGTGGCTTCCAGTATATCGAAACGCCAACCACGACCACTTGCTAAGTCGATTGGTAATTGGTTGAGTGAACAAAACAAAACAGATTTATTTTATTTTTGAAATTTTTTTTTTGCACAGAAAAATCACGACTTATGATGCGGTTTCTTTCAATATCATATGGTGATGAAGGGTACGAGTATACAAAACTCGTTACAACATTCTTACGTGTTTAAACTCGACTCGAAAGTATTCACTATTAATTGGGGAATCTCACAAAGCGACGATCAAACTACATAATTGCAATTGTGGAACGAAATCCTTTTGATCGATCAGCTCAGGCAAAAAAAAATATACACAAACAGAATTAAATATTTGTTTTCACTGTTATTAATTTCGTTTTTAAAGACCACTGTATGGTACGATAAAACACTCATTAGACACAATAAATTGAACAATAATGGCTAAATTTACGATGTGAGTATTTAATAACATGTAACGATTTTAAACGTTTAACCTGCAGGTGAAATAGAAATGCATGTTAGATGTTAATTTGCATTTAATTTAACAAAATGTTGTAATTTAGGAGAGTCTATAGAATAATAGGAGAGAAGAAATACATTTAATGTGCATTACTTTACTCGTAGCAGTAAAAAAAAAAACAAATCCGACTGGGATGCACAGAAAATTCTCATAATAATAAAGGGTGATTTATCAGATGTTCTCTTTAAATATCGTACATGATATTTGAATATAAATTTGCGATTATTTTAAAACAATCCCGATATGGCACTAAAAATTTTTATTTCCTTAACCTTCCAATATATCTACACGCATTTACCGCCCCCCAACATGTGGCAGTCACATCTTTATACGTTTTTTTTTGAGCAACCAGCAGCGATTGCGCAGTTGAATTGAAATTTTAGTTCTTGATCAAAAAAAAAAAAATATTTTTTTTTAATTTCTGTCAAAGATGACAGAAAATTTACTCAAATTAAAGTATTTACACATAGACCATAAAGTCTGCGTGTACCACCTTCCCGATTTTTAGTCTTCTTGAAAAAAGGAGGAGGTTATCAATTCGTTTGTATTTTTTAAACTTTTTTACAGGTTGTACAGGCATAACATTATCATTTGTAAAGCGATTTTCAAAACTTTTTTTGTTTGAAAGGGGTTGCTTGTAGGTTGGTCGCATAATTTTCTTTCTTGGAAAATCGAATGGGAAATTGCTTCCCCCAGAAGGTATTTTAATATTTTTAATTAATGCTCTTTTGGGTTCAACAAAAGTCTCCTTAAGGGAGAGATTTCGAAATGAACATCGTCCAGGATTGCACAACATTAGAATGACATCAATGGATTATGTCACTCCAAGAAATTCCTACGCTTTGACACTGGGAGGGCGGATCTGGCTCTAAAACTGGGCAGGAAAAGCCTATGGACGCTGGTAGCGGCGCTCACAGGCTATTACACCTGCCTGCAGCTTTTGCGGTGAGGATGAGGAGTCGATGGAACACTTGCTAGCAAATTGAGGGACATTGTGCCACAGAAGACACAGGACTCTACATGCATATACGCTGAGTGAAGAGGATCTGCTAATGCTCCCATTGAAGGAGCTGATCCTATTTGCGAACGTATTGGACTAGTAGGGACAGGGGAAGCACAATAGATCAACAATGGTCGCAGTGCAAAAGGCCATCCTGGGCCAAACCCCCATTACATTACATTACATTACAATTAATTGAAACTAGTTTTTCGATCTTTTCTAATATATCTTATTTTATTTTATAAAAAACAAATTTATTTTATTTTAATATTTCCAACCCTCTTTGGGCGTCTTCTTCAGGAAGAAGAAGAAGCTCGTTAATAAAGACGCCCAAAGAGGCGTGGAAATATTGAAATAAAATAAATTTTGTTTTTATGAAATATATTATAATTTTTATTGTTCTTATTATTATTAATATCATTATTTTATTTTTTATTATTGCTATTATTATTTTCTTTACTACTGTTATTAATTTGATTATTATTACTCTTATATTTTTATTATTACGATTATTAATTTAATATCTTCATGATTCGAACTTTTATCTTCAATAAAAAAATATTTGTAATTTTTTTCTTATGAAACTAATAATTTTTTCAACTTTTCTCTTTAATTTCAGAAAATTCGGTAAGTGAAAAAGACTGGACTTACATTGCTTTTTTAATGAAATGTTTGCATGCAACTTTTTTTATTCGCTGATACGGGGGATATTGAAGCAAAAACGGTGTAACAAAATTAGCGGTATATGAAGTTTTATACGATTTCTTGCAACATTTTTCGTATACCTTATGTTGGCAAGTAGAAAAGGTTTCATGCAACAAATTTCAGGATAACAATGCAATGTGTAAATACAGTGAAAGAAATTTGATTAATTTTTTTCTGTGTTTAATTTCTTATTTTGTGCTTTAAAATTGTGACCAGTGTCCTTATTACATTTGTAAATACTTCGCAAATTCAGTCATATTACGTAGGTCGTGTCTGGTGCTTTATTGTTGCTTACATATCATTTCAAATTGCACTAGTCCCGGCCTGCAGATCGTGACTAAATCAACAGAATTGCATATATTTTGCAAAGTGCTTCAAAAAAGTAATCAATTTAGGTAAATAATTAAAATCACTATTTATGTTTAGAGGAGCCTGAGAATCTATGTACTTATGTGCAGCTTCTTCTTGGGGAGTAGTAGAATGGTTTCCTTTTCGTTAAAAATTTCCGTGTGCATTGAGTCCATTTTACTAAAACCAACCTGTATTTTAATACATTTAATATCTTTCTTATATGTGCATGTGTAACTGTTAAAACAAAATCCTATCACGCCTCTCCTGCATGTAAGAAAAATGATTTACCACAATTTTTGTGTCAGCTGTCAAGATTAATTTTTTCCTCTTATTTTGTTTTTTGTTTGTATTTAAATTTTTGCTACTCTTCTTAAAAATTTAATGATGATAAAGAGGCTGCAATAATAATTTCGCCCCTTAACACCCTGAAGGAACTTTCTTTCTAACTATGGCACAGGTATTTCTTTTTATGGCTAATGTGGCGGCATCAAGAGAGAGAAAACATGAAGGCTTAATGATCGCAAAGTCTAAATAATGAAAAATAATAAAACTTACAAATAAAATATTTAAAAGAAAAAAAATGCAACAATTTCTTATATTTGGTATGTCTGGCATGTCCGTCGTAAAGAACTCGCCAAAAAAAGACAAACCAACAGCTAAATGTTGATTAAACTCTTTTTTCTGCTCTTGATGATATGTTAAGGAGGAGTTTTATACTGAAAATATTTTACTTTATTAAAATTTAGCATTTTGTTAATATAATTTATATTAAATATGTATGTATGTGTGTGTGTGTGTTTATGATTGTCTGTATTTTAGTTCTTAATTTTTGTGGTTTTCGGTAAAACATATGTATGCATAAAATTTTATTAAATGATATAATTATAGAGCGCATCGTGCATCATGCAACCGAAACATCCATTCTTCTGCCATTTCCTTCCCATTCAATTCATTTTCATTTAGCAGATGCTTATTTTGCATCAACAATGCTGAATCATCCATCGTCATGATCATAATTATTTATCCTCTCAGAAGTCAAATGGTTTTAGGGAGTGGAGTATGAGTACTCGCATTTAAAATTAATACGTTTTTCCAAATGGAGTCAAATATACAAATTTAACTTGAGCAAAAACTGTGAACCAGCCAACATTTAAATAAATAATTTCCTTTTCGTAGTATCTAACCAAAATATGATTGTGTGTGTGTGACGTTTTATACTAACGAAGATGAATTATCACAATGGATTTCATTTTTTGTTGCTGTAAATCGAATGATTATAAATCGCCTAATTCTTCGAAATGAGTTCTATTTTAACGGCAATTGGTTTTTCGTTTTTGGAAATCGTATGATTTAAAATTACTCGTTTTATAGCATATGTATAATATACGAGTAAATAATGAAATTTAGAAAGGTAAATGCAAAAAATTATTTTGTAAATTAAACTTAAAAACGAGGACATGTTATGATCAATATTTGAAAAAATTGCAAAATAATTTTTTAACTGCTTTCTGAATAACACCATACAAATAAACAATATTTGTATTGGTCTTTGATATCCATTCAAAATTCTGTTGTTTATTTTTCTGTCTTCCATAATAGTGACAAAATATTTTTTTGTTCGTCTTCTGCGACCAATATAAAAAACCCAAAAAAATAAATTATAATTTTTTATTACTTACCATTCAACAAAAATAAAACATAATTAAATGCAATACAATACAATTAATTATAACATTTTGTTTCGAATACTTGTTAATTAAATATATTTCAATCAATGTTTCTGGGAGCAGCATTATAACAGTTATTTTTAGTAATCAATTACCCAAAATAAATACTTTGATGAAAAGCTATAAATCGAAAAGCTATAATTTTTTTTTTGATACGAATAATCATTCCAAATTCATGTAAACCTCGTCGGACTCTATTTAGCACACGAATAGATTTTTTAAAATTTAATTTAATTAAATATCATTTGAATTATTTTAATAATTTCCTCTCCATATGATGGCCGAATATTTGACCCACCGTATTAGTTATAAATAGTGAAACAAATCGCTGTAAAATACCTATGAAATAAATGGCGAACGTAGTCCAATTATGTTTATTATTTTGTTTGACACAAATCTAACTTAACCTGACTAAAACTATTCATTCAATTATGCATTACGACGAGTATTAAACATATTTCGATTACAACAGTGAAAGTAATCGTTGAAATATAATTTTAGTTTAAAAATAAAAAAACTTTGATCGTCTATATTTTGTGAAAAATTAATCGAAGAAGTTATTGCCGCAATTCATACACACGGATGAGCTCTCTTCCTTATCATAGCTTAATAATATTAATATAAATAGTCTGTCTCTATTTGCCAACGTATGTATGTACATATATATGTACCAAATTTCTTCAAATCGAATTGTCCGTACACATTTTATTTTATTTTGTAATGTTTTTTTTTCATTTATCATCACACAATTTTCTGTTTCTTCTATATTCTAAAAATACCAACAAAAAAATTCATAATACGAAGTCAAAACAGCGGCGGCAACACTTTTTTCATTTTGATTCTTGTGCAACTTAAATTTTTCAAGTTAAATACCAGGCGAGCAGAAATGCAAAAAACACAGCAGGGCGATTTGTTTGCTTAATTTTTTTTCTCACAGCATAGTTTTAGGCACCGCAAAGTATTTGAATCGCTCTGTGGCCAAAAATTTGCACAGGCTGCTTCCGATATTATTTTGGATTTGCCGCCCCTAGAGTATGTGAAGAAATCTGTTGTTTTGTGTGGTGAAAACAGAGTGACTCAAATACATTTCAGTGCCTGACATCATGCTGTGAGAAAATAAATTAAGGGAAAAAGCTACTTGCTGCGTTTTCTGCATTTCTGCTCGCTTGGTATTTAACTAAAAATTTAGGTTGGACAAAATTCAAATTTAAAAAAGTGTTGCCGCTGCTGACTCCGTCCGTGTTAAAATTTTTTGTTTGTTTTTAGAACATAGAAAGAAATAGAAAATTGGTCAATAAAAAATATTTATGAATAAACGAATTAAAAAATTAAATTTTTATGATGTTCTCTTTTAATTTCTTGAAGATTTTTCTATATATATTTTACGTAACTTACAGTTATTTTTCTGAAATAAATCACACGTTTTGTTTTTGTTTTTAATATTGTTTAATCGATTTTATTGCATTTTAAATGTGTATAATTTTAAATTGTTTAAATTAAAATTTCATCGCGCATTTGATTACATATTTATTGTATAATTATAATTTTTCTCCCTTTTCTGTTGTTGTCAAGTACATGGTTGTATTAATAAATATATATTTTTCCTTGTTTTATTATTTAATTTAAATTACATTTTGTTTTAATCGATTATTATATTTAAATGTTTTTATATAATAGAAGAAAATGTAGAATGTAAACACGTTTTTATTATTAATATTTTTTTGTTTGTTTAATTTTGCTGTTGTTTTTAAAGACAATAAGTAAAATATTTATGTAAGTATTTATTGAATATTTGCATTTTAGTTAAATAATTGGTTTTTTATGTCATGTTTTTTATCAATATTTTGATACTTATAGTACAATAGATATACATATTCATATAAACGACGACAAAATAGAGACACTGAAAGATTTGTTTTGTTTTCTAATATTAATTGTATATTAAATTTGAATTGTATAATTAATATATGTTATTAATATTACTATTTTTGCGTTTTATAAGTATAAATATGGATTAAATGAGTATGGGAGAGATGAAAAATTTTAAATTTTTTAAATACACTTATTAATAACATGATTTTTGTTTTGCTTTCATAATAACGTATAGACTGTTTTTTAATTTATTAAAACAATTTTTAAACTTTATTTTTAGGGATTAAAAGGAGATAAAAAAATTAAAATATTAATGTGTTTGTTTGTTAATTTTTAGGCTTAAGTGACGGAAAGGAAGAGTGAGTGTACTTTTGTTCTTATGTTGAAGTTAAACAGATCAACAACTTATTTTGCAAATAGTTTAAAAAGCGATTAGCAGTTAGTTTTGTTTTAAAATAAATAAAAATGAGCTTTAGAACTTTGAAATAGGATTTTTTTAAAGAAGTGTAAGACCAGTTATTAATCATTTCCATCGATAGACCATCGTCTTATAGAACCCATATTAAATTTATACTGAAAAATTTATTAAGAGTTTAGAGCGCCCACTCGAAACACGTTTCGCACGCTTAAAACATTTTATAATTTTACCAACTTTTAACTTTATAAGCAATATTTCTTCAGCTGGAGTGAGGTAGAACTCGCAGGGGTTCATGAGAGCTGCTGTTAAACTCCTGCATTTGAAGAATTTCCATAAAAACTATTAAACTAAACAATTTGTATTGATAAGTCATTTGTAAAATAGGTGTAATTTTTTATTTCACTTCGATGAGAAGTCGTGTTATTTTAATGTAAATTGTTGTTTTTTTTACAAATCAAAAATAAAAAAACTCAGACAATTGTATTTAAATAACGCAACGCTTCACCTTGGTAAGACATATAATTAGCCTATGCCTATTAGTTTCGCTTATTAATAGGATGGAAACATCTAAAAAAATTATTTATTTTCACTACACATTCATACTATTCGAGTAGATTTCTACCAATTTCATTCGCTTAAAGATAACAGAAACAACAGGCATTAGTATTTTCCAATGCAAAAATAAACCGAAAATAAAGTCTTATCATTTCTGGACAATATTATTTTTTGAATAAACATAATGGAATCTGTTCTGTATTCCATAGGTTATGAATCCGCTTGAAATTGTCATTATTGTCATACAAATCTTCATGGATTCATTACACGTGAAATACAGAAGAGCAAGGAGAACATATAATAAATGTTTTCTATCCAATTGACAGGTATTTTTTTCTTATTTAAAATACGAAAATTAGATTAACGATTAGGGAAAAGTCTTTATCAATTCATAATTTTGTGCTTAAAAAGCACATAAAAAATTATTTAAATCATTTGCAAAATATTTGGATGCACAAAAATCACTAAATGTTGTTGTTTGCTTTTTGTGCACATGTATAGGGAGTGTTTTACCATAATAATAATTATTAATTGGAGTATAAGAATAATTAAAAAGAGATCATATTTTGGAAGTTTAAGATTAAGTTGATGTTCCTCTTTAGCTTTAGTTTGGTATAAATTTAACCAGCGTCACAATTCATAAGCAATATTGTTTTGTTCATCGCGAGTTTTTCTTGCCTTGAAAGGTGCCGAAAAATGTTCGAAAGCCGTTTCGGGTGTGAAAGATGAAGTTGAATAAGAACGTAATCTACGGTGTGGAGTCTTAGAAGATGACGATTGAGGTCCCGAACTACGAGATCTTTGGTAAGGCGGTCGTCCAAATGAAGTACTATAGGTAGTACCATGGCGGCGACCACCAGTACCGTTTCCACTACCGCCAGCTCCGAAGCAACGCATGGCCGCACAAATCAGAGTGCACCAGCGCCAAGAGGTGGGAGAGAAATTGTAAAAAGGAGGAGCCGACTTGGGCAACAAATGCTGACGACTTGTGTGTATATAAGGATTATAATTGGAACGAAATGAATTACCACTATCACTACTATTACCACTATCTAAGCTACTTTGGAGGGCGTTAGAATGAAAAACATTACCGTTTTGTGGAAAGTAAGGATCATCTTCAGTACTATGAAAACCATGATTATCGGCAGCTGTCAATGCGGATGCATTATCGGAACGTGTGTCTCGATTGAAATCTCTATCTATAGAAACGGCTGGCGTTATTATCATAAATTGACTATATTTTGTACGGTATGAGCGATTGGTAGATGATGTTGAAGCCTTAGAAGTGGAACTGTGTGAAGAATATTTAGTTTTATTTACAGCATGATTAGAATTTGAAACAGACTGTTGTTGCGGCTGTGGGAGGGGCGGAAGTATTTGCTGTTGATTGGCGATTGAATTTAAAAGGGTTTGATTTGTATCGACCGAAGAGAAGGAAGCTGTTGATGATGAGGGCGAGATGTCGGCACCACTAGAGGCTGCATTAAAAAATGAGGCCGTCTGGCCAAGGGCTGCTGTACTACTAATAATACCAGCAGTTTGACTAATAAACATACCAGCCGGGGAGGGCTGGGTCGTGGTTACCTGATATTGCAACTGCAGCGGCAGTGAATATTGTTGTTGTATTTTGGCATGTTGCTGCTGTGCGACAGCAGTCGCAGAGGAATGTTGTTGTTGTTGTGATGTCGGCAAATGAGAATTTTGTGGAGCCACTGACTGCGTCAACGATTGTTGTTGTTGCTGTGGAGCCGGAGATGTAGTAGTTGGTGTTGAACCTACCGAAGGCATCCATCATCTTGTTTCTTCATTCCCACTACTACTGTCCTCAGGTTTGACAATCTTATAAGTAATTAAATATTCCGGATAGGCCTTAAAAATCGAATTAAAATAATTCTTTTAATTCTTCAATTACAAGAATTTGAAAAACAATATATTATACCTGCTCCCCTCTATAAACAACATATTCAGCAAAATGTAAACCGCCCGCAGAAGGTCTACCTATAACGGAATGATGCCCAGGTGGTGCATGTGCCATTTTCATGGCACTATATTGAAGAAACGATTTGCCCAAAGCCACACGACACAAAAGTAGTTGTCTACGGACAGAAGTTTAAATAAGTATAACAAAATCCACTTAAGTTGTCTTTACATTGTACCACAAGTCATAAGATTTTGTAGAAACAAAATAAAAGGAAATTACCTCCGTACGTAAGAAGAGAGCAAAAGTCTGTTGTTTTCCATATTTACAATATGTCTTGGTGTGAAGTAGAATCAGAGTGAGATGGTTGAACATTTTTACATTTACAAAAACAACATGCAGTTTCCTTGACTTGTTAAAATCAAGGCCTATTTAAAAGGTATACGCAAAGTGAATTGACCGATAATATTATTGTCAAACTCCTTGTGAAATTTTTATTTTATTTTTTCATATAAAACTTGAGTCATCTTATATGTATATCATACGTTGTTTTTGTAATTTTTTTTTATAAAACTGTGACCACCTTCCATATACACTGAAAATGTGGTCAAAGTACGCTTTGAAATACAGCTCTGCTGTGATGAAAGCCAGCCATTTTCGTTAGAAAATTAACATTTACCATCTGCTTTTCAGATTTTCAATCATATTTTCGCTTTTACTGATACATTTAATGTTTAGAATGTTTGATTTTCTTCATTCTACTCAGATTTTTTACAGATATATATACTTGTGGTACAATTTAAAGCCAACTTTATAAAATAAATCTTACCTAGGACACAAGTAACATGATTTATCCTTGTGTGAAGGGCAGCCTATGCCTCCTCCAATACCATAAACATATTGATTACTTTTTGAACTGTGCTCTGCAAAATATATGCCAGCTCCAAACATGCCTCCTATGTAGGCATGTCTCTCATCAAAACCCTTCTGTACAATGGCATTTATGAATGGGCTACCATGGAAGAGCATACGTTCATTAGCTTGCATTGTATTCTCCTCAGAGACTTCTTGACGCCGATGTGCGTAACGTTCCCAAAGTTTACGATTTTGTACCTTTTGTACCTGGAATAAAACAATAAATTAATAAATTCTTAATCTATGGTAAATTAAAAAAAAAAAAAACATTACTGGCTTATCAAAAAGTGTTTATTTTAGCACAAGGTTTTTTTTAATTTAAAGAATTATTTATTATTATTATTTAATCCTTTTCAATATTTTGCCCCAACTTCGACTGGCATCATCATTGAATTTTTTTATATTTATGTGTGACATTAAGGGCCCTTATGAACTGGTTATATGCCTCGAAAATTGTGCAACCTGTAAAAGTTTTCACTATTGTAAATTAACTGTAAAAAAAATTATGCAAATTCATTTGGACAACCTTCGTAAGTATGCGAAACTATTTTGGTTTATTATGCACTTTTTGAATCAGCTGTTTCTGTTTACGTTTGTTAAACAAAATACCGATATAGTGTGTAAGTAGTTAACTGTTACTTGATCAAATTTTGATTTAATCAGTTTCATGAAAAATTTCATTTTTATTCAAAAAGGCATTTTAAAAAATATTTTGATCCAAGTTTTATTCACTTTCCCCTAGCAGCGCCTCTGGTGTTAAATAGACGCATTAAGTTTCTTAGACTGTATTAGCCGGTACTATTCAGTGACCAGTGCTATACCTTAGTTAAACAGTCCAACAACAACTAGCACAATGCCACATTAAGGCACATCAGAAAAATTCATGTCGAACTCATGTTCTTAGTCATAAATTCCTTTGTAGTGAAAGCGATGACTGCTTTAGCCAACAGCAACTTTTATTTTAATAATTTCATAAACTTACCCTGATTATGTTATAACGTGTAAAATAACCACCCGCTTGACCATTATCTCTGTGCTCTCTTATAGTGGCCTGCATTTCCTCTTCAACTGCTAAGAATTCTTTATCGTCTGGCAAAAGATCAACTAGCAGCGTACCAGGATTAACATTGTTGCCAATACCTTAAAAATTAAAAAAATAAATAAAATAACCAATAAAACAAATGAAAACTTTTAATGAAACCGACCTGTTGTTGCTCTCAATTGTGCTATACCCTTTAAAATCTTATGACGAAAACCATACGCTGACACCCCCACTTGTTTTAAATCTTCGTGACCCATTTCAGCTAAAATTTCTAAAGTTATTTGTTCTCTTTCAAAGAGATCTACTAAATGTTCTAATTGTAAACTAGCCAATAAACTTGAGATATTCGTAATCGATTCAGGATCCGCAACATCTTCACCTAAGTCGGTAGAATTAGCTTCGGCTCCCTGAGCCGGGCTGATACGTGTCGATAGTGGTAGTGGTACAGGAACACTTAATGTCATCGAGGCGCCAGAAGGCAGTGTTACAGTCTCTGTACTGGGCGATAAAACAGTACAGGCTGGTACATTAGGGCTGGTGTTGGCTGTTAAATTGTTTGAGGAAGCCGTGGTAACAGGCGCCAAGGGTGTAGAATTATTACTGAGTAATGATTGTTGGGAAGCACTTAAGGCTGAACTACTCAATGAAGTAGCCATTGCATCTTGTAAGAGACACTTGACATCATCAGCTGTGGCCAATTCAATGGGCGTTTGACCCTCCTGATTTTTCATATAAGGATCGGCTCCGTGAGCCAGTAGAAGGGAACATAATTGGGTTCGACCCTTTTGGGCTGCTTCATGCAAAGGAGTAAAGCCCCATTTATCAGTAGCATTTACAACAGTCTTGTGTTTAATAAGTAGAGCAGCGATTTCTAAATGACCGTATGAGGAGGCATTGTGTAGTGGTATTAAACCACCTTTGTCTTGGGCATTCACATCGGCTCCATTTTCTAACAAATACTCGGCCACTTCGTAGTTATTGTAACCCGCCGCCAAATGCAAAGGTGTAGAGTTACGTCCCTGAGCATCACGACAATTTATGGTCTCGGGTGTTACCAAACGTTGGACTCTGGCCAAATTGCCCTTTTTGGCAGCATCTAATAAGGCAGAATTGCCTCTTAATAATTCGGCTACATCATGATCAGATTCTTTCACCAAATCAGCTGGAGTGGCACCATCTCGATTCTTCTTTGTAGGATCGGCGCCATGTTTTAGCAACAGCTTAACAATATCATACTTTCCTTTGGCTGCAGCCTCATGCAATGGTGTAAACTTCCACAAATCCGACACATTCACATTAGCTCCAGCCTTAATCAGTAATTTGGTTACCTCAAAATGGCCATAGGAACATGCATTGTGTAGAGGCACTAATCCACCCTTATCGGCTGCATGCACCTCTGCTCCATGTTCCAAAAGAAACTCTACTACCTGAACCCTATTAAAACCGGCAGCAAAATGTAAAGGCGTCGAATGTCTACCATCCAAATCCCGACAGTTGACGGAATGTGGATTAGCTAAGACAATGCGACGCACCGTGTCCAAATCGCCTGCCTTGGCAGCCTCTAGCAAGTGTGTTTCTGTATCTGGAGGGTCTTTAAGTATTTTCAACACGCTATCGGAGGCTAGTTGAGCGGCTGTATAACCTTCTAGCGAAATAATGGTGGTATCTATGTTGTATGACAACAATATCCTTACAGCCTGTTCATCTCTGGCACATTTGTGTAAAGCAGTCTGTCCTAAGCCATCCAAAGCATTGACTTTGGCACCATTTTTCAACAATGTATCCATAATATCGTAGTGTAAATGTTCGGAAGCCAGGTGGAGAGGTGTAAGGAAGGCCTTATTTTTCTCATTCAACAAAGAACCCTTTCGTATGAGCAATTCGGCAATCTAAAGTGAAATGAAAAGTGCAGCAATTTTAATATGTTTATATTTTGGGATTTCGTTAAGCATACCTGTTTGCGTTTTGGATCTATAGAAATGGCCGACGCATGGATTGGTGCGTCCCCCGAATACGGATGTATAAAATTGACAGTTTCCGAAGATAAAAATTTTTTTAATCGTGGAATATTGCCAGTTTTACAAGCATCCAGCACACAGTGCCCCTTATATTCATCTTGAAAAGAGAAGATTTCATGTGCCTTTAACTAATAATGAAAAAATTTATTACTCAAACTTACAATGAATTTTCTCTCTCAGTTCTCTTGTGGGTGCTGAATCGATGGCTGATTTATTATGACAGTTCAACAGAGTTGGATTAGCGCCTTTACTCAATAGCAAACTGCATACTTCTACACGACTTTTAGAGGCCGCTTCATGCAAAGGCGTAAACGCCCATAAGTCATTGGCATTAACGTCCGCCCCAGCCTTTATCAGCAGCTTGGTAACCTCAAAATGACCATATGAACAGGCATTATGTAATGGAACTAAACCACCTTTGTCCTTGGCATGTACATCTGCTCCATGTGCCAATAATATTTCCACTATGGCAATACGATTGTAACCAGCTGCCAAGTGAAGCGGCGTGGATCTACGCCCATCACTTGCATGGCAATTGACATTTAAAGGCGTTAGCAGAGCTAAAAGTCGATCTTTAGCACCTGACCGTGCCGCCTCCAACAATTCATCTTTACGATACTCGCCCGTTAGTACAGGTCGCGTATTTTCATCCGCTAACTCCAATGGTGTTTTGTTTTCCGAATTTCTTATATTTGGATTGGCACCATGTTGCAACAGAGCTATACAAACATCAACTTTACCTTTGCTAGCAGCCTCATGCAGTGGAGTATAATTCCAATTGTCTGTGGTATTCGGACAAGCGCCAGCCTTCAGCAATAACCGCACGACTTCGGCGTGACCAAATGAACAGGCGTTGTGTAATGGGTGAAGGCCACCTTCATCGCATGCTTGTATGGAAGCACCATTATTTAAGAGAAATTCTACAACCTCCCTGCGACCGTAACCTGGAAATAGACAAGTATAGAAAAACGCATAAGAAAATAATGCAGTTGACTCGCACATATTGTCTTTAACATCATTTTGTAGTTGCGAAAGCACATCTCAAGTGTCAATTTTCTATTAATTACATTTATGTAGGCACACGTACAAATGTACCTACAACCTCATGTACCGAGGGTGGCTAAAAAAAACAAAATTTGTTTGAGTACTGATTTGATTCATTGATTTTTTTTTTAAACTATCGACAAATGGAAAGAAGGAAAAAAATAAGTTTCACTTCAAAAGAACCTTTTATAAAAAGTACTTAATATAGAAAGAATATTTTAAAGAAAGTACCTTTCTTAGAGGTACCTTTTATACAAATATTTTATGGAAAGAATCTTTTATGAAAGTATCTTTTGTAGAAAGTATCATTCATAAAAGCATCTTTCATAGAAATCGCCTTTTATAAATGGTGCTCTTTTTATAAAAAGAAGTACCTTTTGCAAAATATACTTTTTGTAAAGTAAACCTTATATAAAACGTAATCTTTCTAAAATGTACCAGTTACAAGAAAGTATCTTTTATAAAATGCATAAAAGTATCTTTTTCTAAAAGTACCTTCTGAGAAAGTACCATTTAAGAAAATAATTTCATCAAAAATACCCTTTATAAAATGCATCTTTAAAAGGAACATTTTATAAAAAGTAACTCTTATAGAAAGTACCTCTCTAGAAGTACCTGTCATATAAAGCACGTGCCTTTCATAAAAGCATGTTATAGAAAGTACCTTTTATAAAAGGAGTCTTTTTTATAAAAATATACATTTTGTAAAAAGTAAAGGTATAAAAAGAAATTTGGAATAAAATGTATCTGTTATGAAATGTACCTCTTATAAAAAAGTAGTTTTTATAAAATATATGAGAGTACCTTTTAGAAAAGTATCTTATAGAAAGTACCTTTTGAGACAGATTTTTCATATAATATACCCGTTTTAAAACACATCCTTCATGAAAAGTAACTTTTATAAAATACATCTTTTATAAAAGCATCTTTTATAAAAGCACAAAATATGCCTATTATAAAGGGTAATCTTTTTGTTAAAAAACCTTTTATAAAGTATACCTTTTGTAAAATGTACCTTTTATAAAATGTACTTTTTATAAATTGACCACATTATAAAAAGTTCCTTTTATAAAAAGTACATCTTAAGCAATTCACCTTTTATAAAAGTACCTTTTATAAAAGTACCTTTTATAAAAAGTACCTTTTGTAAAAAGTGCCTTTATTAAAAGGCATTCTTTG
This sequence comes from Germaria angustata, assembly GCA_963681545.1. Classification (NCBI taxonomy): domain Eukaryota; kingdom Metazoa; phylum Arthropoda; class Insecta; order Diptera; family Tachinidae; genus Germaria; species Germaria angustata. The sequence goes on from OY812998.1 coordinate 108,914,452, forward strand.
CCATCAAATGTATTTAAAATGTTATTTCTAGATGTGTGTTCGTTGCAAAGACGATGATTAAGTAGAGATTTGAAATGTCAATAAAGGTCTTGCGTTTTCAATGCCCCACCTCCTCCATATTATCACCAATCGAGTTACTCTAACTATTATTTTTATTGAAGATGCACGGGATTTGCATTATATATTTTTTCTTTTAATTATGAATGAAGAAAAAGGTGACCAAGGTTATCGTTAATTTATTCTTTTCTTGCAGTTCTCAGATTTTTTTCTTGTTTTTTTCAAAATCTACTTTTGGGCTACAGCTTCATATTGCTGCCATCATTGTTTTGTGGTTGTAGTCTCATATAACACTGGCGTTTCTAACATGTTTTAAATGACAATTAGTTGCTGGTTTAGTTTTAAATTTATGATCTCCACTGTATACTCATTGTGTTGTGTGTAATTTTGGTTTCTACAGAATTTATATTTTTCTCATAAAACCAAAATAAAAAATTAATTGTTTTATGGGAAATAATGATGCATAGCAATTCAGATCAAATTTGTTGCAAGAATTAGGATATTTCTATTTAATTTTTTAAAATAATTCAAATATATACATTTCGTTGGCACATAAAATATATGATGCCTTATTTATAATAATTTATCAAAGAACTTAATATACAAATTATGTTTTTTAAACCTTTTACGCTTGAAAGTATTATGAATAAAGCCCCAAAAGTAAAATAATATTTTCCAAAATACATATGTAATAAAAAAGGTACAATCAGATTGGGAAAACATTAGCATCAAATAAGTTTGATCATGCTTAAATAAAATTTTTCAAATTGAGTAGGTATTTTGTTCAGCGGCGACACTAGGTCTATTTGTTTGACAACCTCAATGAGGTAAGGGAGGTAAGGGGACATATTCCCGAGATCCGCTCCTACTTACGAGCAACACGTTCCTCATTAAGAGCACATCCATTTGTGGTCGATATAACAGCGAATCGCACTACGCATTTCAGAAATAATTCGTTCTTTGATCGAACAGCTCGTATGTGGAACGAGCTCCCTGCAGATGTCTTTCCTGCCATACCCAGCGTGGAGAGATTCAAGTCGAATATCCATAAGCACTACTCCCGCTATCCTCCTCACCCTATCCTATTTTCCTAGTTCCAGCACAATGCACTGCATAAATAGGGGTCATCCCCTGAGTACTGGTCCAATTGCAAAAAAAAAAAAAAAAAAAAAAAAATGGCAAACATCGGTCATACTCACAGAAATATTACGAAAATGCATCATATGCCTTAAATCTGATATTTTATTGCTTCCAGTTTTGAACGCTGGAACATTAAAAATTTATAAAATAATAAATTAAATTAAATTAATAAGAATTGATAAAGCAATAGGAATTTTGAATAACAAAAAGAAAAATTTATTGTTAAAAAATTTATTTTTTTTGCATCATACGTATATATCTATAATACATTTTAGAATTAATGATATGTGCAGTATTGCAAACCGATGCATTTTCGAACATACTACGCATTAGATACAGAGCAGGGTTGCATTTCCGAATAAGCCCTATATTTCATCAAGCTGCCAAAAAAATAAGTATGTATGTATTTAAAAATTTTTAAATAAATTTTTTTATGAAAGCCTTCTTTTCTTGCTTTGTTTTGTTTACTTGTGGAATTGTTTTGTATGCGAAGGAGAAGTGAAAATTGGTGCGGAAATGTACTTAACACAGAAAAGTGAAAATATATCGTGTCAAATTGCTAACAAAGTTAGAGGTTGTGCATTAAATTTTTATAACAATGAACTGAATAATAATAATTTTGTGTTAAGGTTTATTATACATTGTACAATATGTATGTATTCTAAATATTTATATAAGAATAATGAAATTTGTAAGACATTCCACAGCGACGAGAAGCACAAGTCTTCGTGATCCAATTTTCTCCATTGAATCGTTAATCATTAAACAGATCACTTCAGAGACTATTTCGTATTTCTCATAATACAACTTCAAAAATTGTTCCTGACGTATAAAACGCAGCTTATAAAGTGTATGTGATTTGGAAGGAGGAAAGATAATCGTGGATTTTGCCGCATTGCATGAAATTGATAGATGGAAAATATATCGTGATACGTTAAACAGCTCATTCTTTAAACATTAATTTTGACTACGTTTCACTAACATCTTGTATATTTCAGTTATAAAAATATACAATATTTCAATCAAGGCATTATGTGACATATCCTATTTATCATATAAGGCCGAATTGTAGAACCACTGGATGTTGAACTTTTCGAACTTGCGATATGAATGCTGTGCAAGGAGATGTTAAATAAATAAATATTGTATATATTGTATATATTGGATATGCCAATTGAATCAAACTAAATTAATTTTTTTTATAAAAATCTAGTTAATTTTCATTTTATAATCTTTGATCTTACATAAGCTTGTAAAAAAAACAAGGAAATATTTATCAGGGAATGGTCACACTTTGTTCACATTGGAAACATTTTTATTTGTTAGCCAATAGTTTTGTTATCTAAAAATCACACTACGCCAAGAGGAAATATTTTCGGATTTTTGTCCAATGTTTCTCCTGTGTAAATACTTTAAGAGCAAACAATTTTTTTAATTTTAACAAACCACAAATATCATCTAAAAAAAAGTTTAAAATACATAGTATATTATTATATACGTTTCCTACAGGTATTGACAACTAATTGGAAATACCCATTTCCATTTCCTCGGAAAGATTTGTACTATTACACATATTTTTAGGATTACTAACTTCTTGGCATCACCTTACAGCTGTGCAATTAGTTTTAGGTGTGGAATGGATGAGGTTCGATCCAAAACATGGATGAAATTGTCTGTAAAAAACTATTTTGTGGTCTTAGCCATGTGCTTTGGATGGTTGTCCTATTGGAATTTCAGCTTGGCTATCATGATATCCTAGGGGACCATTTCACGACGTACATGGCAGAGAAGCACACAGTAAAGTTCCAAGGAAACATCGCGTAGAATTTGCCAAGTCGCATTGAAACTCGACAGCTGGTCAGTGGAAATATGTGCATTTTATACAGTTATAAGACATTTCTAATTACTTATCAATAGTTGTAGATGGATATTTGAATCGATGCCAAGATGGTTGAATCTATAAATAAAATTTTGCTTTTAATTGTCAAATGTCATTTAAAAGCATTTTAAAAACTAAGTTTAAATTTAGTAATACCAATTAAATTTACTTAGTATTTACACATGAAATGAAAGTTGAAAAAACACAATGCACTCACACTTTTTTACCAACACATTTACATTTTTGTTACTCTCCGCTCAACTTTCAACAAAATTTTCAAGAGAAATATTTTTTAATACTTTTTGAGCACAGTGCTGCTCATTGCAAACATTTATACGAAATTTCAGGATTCTCATAAGTATATAATAGTTATAAATTCAACTTGTTGATTGAGGAATCCGCCTCGCTAGTGACTTCCACTTGGATTTTGAAATTAGAAAACCAATTTCAAACAAAAATTTAATTTACTCAATTTTGGTTTCTTATATTAAAATTCCTATAAAACAATTCAAGTTAGGAATATTTATATTAAGTTACGTGCTAAATATAACTCACTAGAGTTAAACTAAAATTATATTTATCAATGAACAAAGTCAATGAATAAAGTCAATGTAGATCGTCCGGACAAATTTGATCACCACGCCGAGGCAAATTAACTATAATTGAGTAAAAGATGGCGATAAAATGAATAGACAAAATGGCGCTAAGTGGACGCGCAAGTGGCGTTTAGTCCGAAAAATCTAATTTGACATTTCAAGTTAAGCTATTACAAATTAGTGATGGAACTTTAAGGGATTTAGGCAGTGGCGGCAACACAACTTGTTTTGCGTTTTTAATTAAATCTAAAGAAAATAATTTGTGCTGTATTAGTTCATAAATCTCATGAAAATATATAATAATATATATGCAATGCAATCCCTTGGCAACTCTTCTTTTTTTCAACTGTGGAAGAAGAAAAATTTTAGCAATAAGTTTTTCCTTTAAAATTTTGAAAATGAACTTTCACTTTCCTGTATAAACCTTCAAGAAATTTTCGTGAAATTCGATTATTTTTGTTTTTACCGATAACACGTACTCGTATATGCAACTGTCAAAAAAGTACTTTCTTTAAGTAAAATTAATTTTTTAGCTGCCTGTGTATTATTAGCGCTAGCCAAATCATCAATACTTTTTAGACGAATCATGTTTGAAAAGTATTCAAACTCGAATACTTATACAAAAACGAATAAATACTATATGAGAATTCTATAGAATTCAATCATATTTTTCTAGTTGTTATTTACAAAACGTATAAGTATAATACGAGTAGTTTTAGAAAGCCTTTATACAAACACAACGCAACAAATAATTATAATCGAATTGCATCTTTTTATTTTACTTTTTACGCTTTTATACATATAAACGGGCTTTTTGGGTGATAGTGAAAGCAAAATGGAAAAAAAATTTATAATAGCAATATTTAATAAATTCATTGTTCACCCAAAGAGCTGATTTGACCAGCTCCAACAAAATACAAGCATGTACGCAGTTAAGGCAACAATAAATAATAAATTTTTTTAAATAATTATTGTGAAGAATATCTGGAATAATAAATTTAATAGATTTTTTTCAAGATACGATATGGCGCCACTGTTCGGTATCAAATTAATATTAATAAATTAATATAAACTATAAATGTTTACCATTATTTGACGAAACGATTAAAAATAATAGAAAATAAATGAAATTTATAAATAGATGTACGAGTATATGTTGCATAAACGTATCGAAAAGGAAGAAATAAATGTAATGTAATGTTACTTACATTTATTTATTGAACGAAAGGAATATTTACTCCTGTTGTAACGAAACTCGCCTACAACGAACGAAATTGCATGGTCCTGTGGGATTCGTTGTAGCCGAACTCCACTGTATTTCTAATACAACAATCTGTTTAAATTATCATTTGCTTGTGAAAGCCCCCTATGAACCAGTTTAATAAAATTTAAGTAAAATATATTTAATTAATAACATATGCATATATTAAATTAAGTGAATGAAAAAATGGTGTTTTTTTTTGTGCACGTGACCTAGAACTATTGCGAATAAGGCTTTTTATTTAACTCGCAATTCATTAGCCTCTGAAATGGAAAATTTTGTGAAACATTTGAAAATAGCTAAGCATTTGCGGAGCAACAAAGGGAATTATACATTGGCCGACAAAAGTTTACGTACGAAATATATATATATATATATATATATATATATATATATATATATATATATATATATATATATATATATATATATATATATATATATATATATATATATATATATTTTTTTTTTTTTTAATTTATAAACTCTATCAACACTGATTTTTATATTAAAAACAAAAAAAAAACAGGAAGCATACCATAATGAAAATATTAAAATTATTATCAAAAACTGAAAAAAAATGTTTGATAAAATTCTACGCATGGTTCAATAAAACTTAAATTAGTTGTTGAAACCAGAGTATTTTTTCCACATTAAAGCAACTAAATTTTACTGTTCAACAGGTGATGTTTAATATTCCTCTTCTGACTTACTTTATAGCAGTTGGTTACTGCTAATATCACATTTCTGATACAGCGTTGCAGAGTGTCTCACATATGTTTAATAATAGTCTGGGCTCTATAAAGGTACATATATTTAGCTGCTTTTGGGGTGTGGTGTAATATTAAATATGTAATCAATTGAACTATATGCTTTAGCTCATTATCCTGATATATGATCCAATATTCTCCTAGATTTAAAATATTATAATTAGATTTGCATGACAAAAATTTTATTTATGTTGTTAGGCTTGTTAAATAGAAAAAACTTGACTTGTGCATAGACTTTTGTCGGCGGCTGTATGTAACCATAGACATACATACATACATACTAACAATATAGAAACATTTTGCTTACTGTTACACTAATGCATCGTTGCTAAATATTTTGTATATTGATTTTTATTTATTTATCTACATACTAAAGTGATATCTCTTTATACAAATGCAAATAAATACTATAAATATAAGGGAAACTAAAATGTTTATCTAATAAGCGAGTTCACATATACTGTATGCAGAATTCTTAAAAATATAATACGACACATACGTGATAAGTTATTAATGATAAGGCAAGAAGAATTCTTGAAATTTCAATAAAAACGAACCGTACGTGTTAAGTTTCAGTTGTAATTACAAATGATAATAGATCTAGTTACTTCATTGAAGCTATTGTGTGTTTATAAAACTTTTTGTTCCAAAGTATTTTTCAAAAAATATTTTCAATGACACAATTACAAGTACCTTAATTTTTTAAATGAACTTTCTAAAAGCCGCCTCTAACTTAGAATTTTATTCCGTTAGAGAAATTTTTGGAATGAAGTTTTTAAAAAACTTTTTTTGAAGGGACTTTTTAAGAAGTACCTTGTAAAATGTACTTTCTGTTAAACGAAATTTGTAAAAATTACTATTCTACAACACCCGCATTTTTCGATAGGAATTATTTCAGATACTTATTCAAAAGGAACATCTCAAATAAATTTTTGCGAGCTATATCCTCCAAAATCGGTGAAGTTAGCCAAGTTAAACATTTGTTTCCTTTCTTACGCAAATCAATCTACATACAATACATATTTCTGATTGTCAGATTGTCAGATAGAAGAACTAAACAAAACGATTTCGCATATGGAAATTGAAAGAATACGAAAGATACTTTAATTTGATATCCATCCCAACACGTAGGTTTTCCTCGTATGACCACAAACTAGAATATTCTTTCCAAGAAATGTAATGTTCATTTTAAAAATACATTTCCGTTAAAGAAAATTTTGCTTTGGTGAAAAATACGGAAGTTATTTTAATAAGCCTTAATTTTATGTATTTATCATTCCGTAGGCTTTTGGGTGTGACCACAACATAAAATCTAATAAATAAAAATATCAAGTAAATTTGCTTTAATTGTCCCAAAGAGGGGAAACATGTGTAAAGTTTGTCCCAAATACGAAATATTTTCCAAATATATAAATTCGCAAAGCATTACAAAAAACATTTTGCTAAATACGTGCGACGTGGCGAGTTACGTCGAAAACATATTTAAACAGCCGTAGCCAATGGATGCATTTAACTTACTTTTTTTCAAAGTAATGCAGACAGTGTTTTTTTCAGGCAAAGATAATGATTGATTCAAGATGAATATCATATCGACCACAACCGCTAATATCTACTCTGACAGGTGTATCACCATAACAGCCACAACAGCGATGAAATCCCAGCATCTGCGACCAAGAACAGCTCTCGACTGCTGATCACCGTTCAGTGAGATGGCGGAGTAGTTTATTATTAGGATCATTTGGGCTCCACAGAGGCATCTGGGAGCATAACATGGTTGAATAGGGTGACTAGGCATGTCAACACAACCTTACAGATCCCACCAAAAATTAGAACACCTGGGTTTACCATTGTACTCTTGCAAACTTCCACTTAGGCGCAGGACTGAGGAGGAAACAAATGGAAGATGGGCCCCAAGAAACAAATGCAAAATCTCAAAGCAGTTATGGCTCGCCTAAACATGGAAGACGACACGACCTCTCTACTCTCCACGAATAGGAGACAGATATCAAAACTGCTGTCTGCGACGGCTGGACTCTGTTTTGTTGCGATGCATGCATGGAGATTAAGAGCTGAACACAACGACTTTTGTTGCAGCTGCTACGATGTACATACATGAATAGATGAGGAGGAGAGTGTAGAACACTTCTTATATCATTGTCCTGATTTGGGAAGAAGACGAATAGTTAACATGGGATCTTTTGAATTCGGCGATCTGTTCGACGTTGCAATACATAATGCGCTTTATAATAACCTCCGGTTAGTTCGACAGAGCTTAAGTGGGTTTTTGTGGTATCAACGTGGTATCACAATGGATAAATACGTATCAGTGAGTCTGATGGAATACTGACTGCCACCTAATGGTCAAAAACAATTTTTTATTCTTTAGTTTAAATATTTTGCACAGAAAAAGGTAAAATAAAAATTTAAGAATGAATATTCATATTTAAGTACATACATAAATACACATACATATACATGTATATGTGCATACAAAATCATTGATTTCTTTTGGCTGAAAACAAAAGGATTTGAAAACCTCGTTTGATATCAACCATATCAAGCAGCAACTACAGAAGAAAATATAATGTATTTGTTTGTTATTGAAAACTACACGATTCTATCGCTAACAAAGGTTTCACAAAATTGAATACTTTCTATAATTCCGATTAATAAACCGAAACAACAAAGAAATCTATTTCAAAGGACCAATAAGAGGACAAAGTCGCCAAATAGTCTAGGAAAGAAAATTTAAAAGAGCAATTTTAAACATTCTCGAAGGCAAAAAGTTCAATACACAAGTTACTCTAATCGCTGTATGTAAGTATATAATTATATATGTATGTATGTATGTATAAAATAACTTTTTAACAAAAGTTTTTTGCTCCTAGTCTGTTTTACACAAACAATTTAATTACTAAATTATTTTATAGTATTGCTACCTATTGAGCAAATCAGTTAAATATTTTTGTAGTAATTTTATTTATTTAATAAATTCAATGAACAAAACTAATTAGACCCAAAAAGTGAATAGCAATGAAATTTTCAACTCAAAAGCGTTTTCTTATTAAACAACAAGACTCAAACCGTGTTAGTAACAATTAGCTGTAGACAATACCGTGACTTAATTTTCGAAAGGTTTTTTTCAAATGTTTTCTTTGTTATTAAATATGTTACATGGTTGGATTTGGCAATAATAACTTGATTCATTATGTTAGAAAGAGTTGTTAAAGAATCAATTACAAATTTATATTTAATAATCTTTTATGATTATTCACGTTACATTAATTTCAATTCATAAATGGGGCTGCTGGATATGACGATTTTACGTGATTTTGAAAAGAGAAAAACTTTTCAAAATGGCCACTGCGATTTTTTGTTGATTACCTCGTATACTTTAACTAAATACTTCACAACTCCTTTCTCAATAGAAAAATGCCTTTGCTGTACAAATATGTCTGCCGTCCCATTAGACTTGCCAACCAATCAACATTTTGCGCCTTTTCAGAAACCGGTTTTTATTTAAAACCCGGTTCGAATAACCGGTTTTTATGTTTTTTCTACATCAATGAATAACCCGAAAGCCGTAATTTTTTAAAATCCGGGGAAAATATATAAACAATGGGTTTTCAAATAATTCAAAATCCGGTTTTGTCAACTCTACCTTCCGTAAGATACGAATGTTTTGATAGGGTTGGAGGGAAAAGCAACTCCACTTTTAACCAAATTTTTTTTACATACACTTTAAATAGTTGTCTTTTTCACAGTTTTAAAATTTCAGTGAAACTAAGCCCTATTCGGAAATGCATTAATGCGTTGCATATGATGCGCGTGTGTCATTAGTTGGCAATGCTAATGCAAATCAACTGATGCTGATGCGCATTTGATGCGTAGATGAAAATGTTTGCAGTTTTGAATGCGAAAAAATTTAAAATAATAAATTAACAATTGGGGGATTCAAGTCATATGTCATAAAATAATAATAGCACGAAAATATATGACTGCTATGTACAACCCATCATAACTTAGTATGCTATTTCAGAATTCGGTCAGCTGATATGAACATAAAACATTTATAAATATTTGACATCGAAGAAAAGAAATTAAAACCTTCATAAATGTTTTTTTTTTTTTTTTTGAAAATGCCAAAAACAAGCGAAAAAACTAAAATAATGCACAGTTTGTATGAAAATTACATGTTGGACATCATAATATGACTTAATAGCACACCGTTTGAATCCCCCAAATTATTTTATTCCTTGACATCGATTACAACAAAAATTAAATGAAATCCAGTGAAATCGTACAAAAGGCCAACTTTGCATTTCTTATAGGGTAATATATGGTTAGGTTAGGTTAGGTTGATCGGAGGGGTGTGATAGCCTATGTCATATGACATACACTTAACCCATTGAAGGCTTGTTGTGCGCTCCCTTAATTATCAGACACAAACTGCCAGAGTTCTGCGGCAGGATTCGAACCTGGGACGTTCGCACTACGAGTCTATTACACTAACTACTAGTCTACAAAGGTCAGTTATAGGGTAATATATAGTATATATATTTTTTGTATTCTGTTACTTAAATTTTTTAACATTTTGACATTTTTTTTAATAACATGAAAATTTTGTTAAAAGCTTTTTATTTAGATAATAATGTTGCACCTCTCTCAATTAAATGTTTGTTGTAAACCTTATAATTCAAAACGGAAAAAATCAAATCGGGCGGAATAACTCGATTTTTATTGATTTTGCTGAACATTTTATTATGAGCTTTTTTATAGAGCACTTTTTAACCAGGATTTTCATATATGTACATGTCAATGTCTAAAGTTTTCGTCGTTCTTTTAAGTGTTTAGGGCCTCGTCAAAGCCAATAACAATATGCATGCCGTCACAGATTGTATGACAATTCTGGAACAAACAAAAAACAGACTTCCATACAAAGATCCAATTGAACAGATTGTAGAATGGGCGTAATATATGATATCATCTACTTCTAGTTAACATTTTCAAAATCCGTATTATCAAAATAGGCCCTTAATGGAGAAGTTATGCGACATTTCGTGCGGCAATATTCTTCGTCCGATTTTCCAAAATAATATGGTAACAAATATGGTACAAAAATAATATGCTCCTTCAAATATAAAAATTTTGAAATTTTAATTATTTCCAATTCTAAAGAAATGGCTGGGTGGAAAGAGATTTAACTCTAACGACGAAATCATCTCACAAACAAATACCTATTTCGATGACCTCGATAAACCTTATTTATTGGAAACAATAAAAAAATTGGAGAAACGTTGGATAAAGTGTATAGATTTAGATAGTGATTATTTTGTTCAAAAGTTTCATTCAAAAATTCTTATTGACCCACCCTCGTATGATTCCCTCGGCAATTTTATATTTCTCTAGTTTCTATAGACGTTTGGTTGATATGAAAGCAATGCCAGAGTCAGGTTAATTTTTGGTAAGGGTTAAATTTACATTCTTTACTCCCTAGAATACAGTACATATAACAAAGACAAAGATTTATGAAGAGTTCCTAAGTCTATCAAAGTGGGAGCTGAAGCAGTACATAGCAAAATATTTTCATAAAGGAAACTCATTGTCCCATGGAAACAGGTTTCAACAACAAGATTTTATTTTCTTAAACTATTTCAATCGGTGTGAGCTTGGCGACATTCATTCTGCTGTACCAATCAACGTGATCGTCAAAATATTACGACGATACATAGTAGCGACGTGTTTAGGAAGCTTACATGTTTTGAGAAAACATGGGTACTCAGAAGCTGCTTCGATGAAGAAGATTGATAGTAGATTTAATAATTTTAGTGACTGCTCAGCCATGGACAATCAGTGTATGGAGTTGCACCAATGATCGACCTATTAAGCAATTTCCAGAGATCTGGTTGGATCTCAGCAGGTAAACACTGTGGTCTCGTTATAAATCCATGTCTACCAATACACCAATCACCATTTTACACGCTATTAGTTTAACACATTTTCATTCTTACACGGTTTTTAAGATCCAAAAATTAAAAAAAAAAATTATACAAAATGACTAAATTTGACTACAATCGAATTTATTTTTATTTAATTTAAGATGTACGAGTATACATATTATAATGTCAAAAATCTATATATACGCATTTTAATCAAATATGTACATATATAAAAATGGGAATTCATCTTTTAACGTTCAAAGCAATTTTAATCTCTCCATTTTAAGCGATTTTAAGCAACAGATTGTTTAGGTATATATTTAAAACGTTTTATTTACCATAAATTTATATTGAAAAAGCTTGTTTATAATCAGTCGTATTCGTATTTAATGTTTCTATATAAAAACGAAGTTTTCGTTTTACGCGGCTTTATGCAGGGCTTATCTACCGTGTAAGGCGGGAGACAGGTGTATTATTTAATTACACGTATGTAGATTATGAGGCATCCAGTTATATTTTCTTTAAACGCTCATTCGATGACTTTAAAAAATATATTCGTACTTTTAATACCAGGCGTCTTCAAAAATTTGAATGGGCACAAACGCCTTAAGGTATCGTTGCTACAATTGACATTACAAAATATGACCAAAATATTTCTAATTTTACTTAAATTCACTGTTTGGAGAGGGTATTTTTCAATCTTACCTAATGATTTGCTCATTGTTTACTCATTTTATGTGGAAGATGCAATAATTAATTTAAATATGACAAAAAGAAAATGCCTTCAACATGTAGTTGTCATTTGCCTTATATAATCAACATCTAATGTAAATCAGTTAGTGTGCCAACCCCACACACGATACATAAGAAAGCATTTATGTGAGTTGTTAATTTTAATGGTTTCTACAATTTCGTGATGGCAAAGAAAAAGAAAATTATTTGTTACACGTGATTTTTTATTTTTTATACCAAAAAGTCATTAAAATTAATCTTGAGAACGCTTTTTGGTGCAGCCAGGAAAAGAAAACAATACCATCAAAATGTAGGTGACTCTCAGGAAAACACAATGTACAAAAAAAAAACAACTGGAGCTATAAATCAACGAAAACAATTCCACACATAGAGTAACACGAACAAAAAGTGAAAATGGTGAAGACGTTTTCATTATTTTTCGTTGGAATTATATGGCTTCATTGAAGAACTGTTCAAATGTATTGGTTAATTGTTCAAAGTAGATTTTTCCCAAAGTTTCGGTATAGTGGCAAATTACAATGTAAGCTACTGAATCTATTGCAAACGTCTATTTTAGAAAGAAATTTTTTAATACTTTTTTACGAAAATCTAAACATATTCGGCAAAAAAATAATTATTCTCTCGTCCTTATTTTTTCGACCAAAAAAATAATTAAGATTTTTAGATTTTATTTATATGCAAAAATAAATATCGGTACAAGAAATATTTTTTTGATCATTTTTATACAATAATTATTTTTATTTTATTATTATGTTTAGGCATGCATCATTCGAAACTACTGCAGTGTCGTTAACTAGTGAATTTTCATCATAAGATTTTCATCAATTTCCCTACATAAGGGTAGAGGTTAATGATTTTAGATTATGGTGAATCACTTTTTTGTAAGTCAACCTGGACTTGTTAAATTAAAATAACTTTGTATACATTTTATTATATGATTTTTTCTTAAAGTATTTAAAAAAAATTGAACAATTAAATTTTTGATCCCGTTCGATTTACAATATAAACGTCATATACAAAAAGAAATTTAAAATGACATTTGACATCATTATGGTATGTAAATAGCAAACCGTGGGCTCTGATAACCCAGGTCACCACTTATTTTGCGGTATAGAGTTTCTCAGTTAATTTGCATAAATGTGGCAATGAAGTGTAATGACTATAAATTAATTTTTTTGAATTGACTACGATTCTCGAGATATAGTGTTATATGACAAATTTATGAGGTTGTAGCACGTAATTTGTTATAACTCAAGAATTACCCGTTCGCTTCATTTCAATTATATATAAACATAATTGCGAATAAAATTATCTTCAAATTTTATTGTTATAAATTTTTTACTCCGTCCTTAGTTTGTATTTATTTTTGAAATTTTTTATTTAATATTTCATTAAAAAGAAATAAACTTATCCATGCTTTTGATAAGAGATAAAACATAGAAAATAAGACATAACAACACAGCAATAAAAATTTGTAAGAAAGAAACTCACTAACCTTGATGACGCTAAGATTGTGTTTGTCAAATACATAAAACATACATACATACATACATTATTTTACCCTACTGATATCATGTTGACTATCTTATTTTGATTACTACAGCAAAATATCTCTATGAATAGTTTGTAACCTTTAAAATGTTTATTATTATTATTATAGTCGCTACTGTTGTTGTACGAGTGTTATTGTTTCCATCAAAAAGAAAAGAAACCTTTTTATATACAATATGAAAGATATTGTATGTGTATATACAACTTTTTACCACAAATAATGAAAACGACTACTGAAACAATTAAGATATACGTGTATGCATATATATATATATATATATATATATATATATATATATATATATATATATATATATATATATATATACATATATATATATATATACATATATACATATATATATATATATATATATATATATATATATATATATACATATATATATATATATATATATATATATATATATACATATATATATATATATATATATATATATATATATATATATATATATATATATATATATGTATATATATACATATATATATATATATATATATATATATATATATATATATATATATATATATATATATATATATATATATACATATATATATATATATATATGTATATATATATATACATATATATATACATATATATATGTATATATATATATGTATATATATATGTATATATATATATATACATATATATATACATATATATATATGTATATATATATATATATATATATATGTATATATATATGTATATATATATATATATATATATATATATATATATATATATACATATATATATATATATATATATATATATATATATATATATATATATATATATATATATATATATATAAATATATATATATATATATATATATATATATATATATATATATATATATATATATATATATATCTATATATATATATATATATATATATATATATATATATATATATATACATATATATATATATAGATATACATATATATATGTATATATATATATATATATATATATATATATATATATATATATATATATATATATATATATATAATACTCGTATAAGTGAAATGAAACAATATGTATTGTTTATAATCTCTTTTTATGAATTTCTTATGTGTAATTTTGATAACTTTTGTTTAAAACTATAAACTAATTCTAGACATTCTGCTGTGTGCTATAAATCGATCCATTTCGATTTGAAGGGATTTGAAAAAAGTGCTGTTGCTGACTTGTGTACCCTTTAAATTTCAACAAAACAAACTCAAGATGCCATGAAATCTACTGGATTATATATGTTGCATCACAAGAATATGGCCAATTTTTGAATTTGTATTTAAATACGTATTTGGGTAATTGTTATTTAAATTTAAGTTGTATTTAAATCAGGGATCGGCAAAAATACATATAAACATTTTGTTTGCGCTCACATACACAAATAAAGAATCAGTGTTGCCAGATCTGAAATTTCATGTCATACCTAAATTTGAAATCTTAAATCTCCATTATCTTTTCATCAGGTTAATTTCATATGAATTTCTGGGGATCTCACTCTTTGCATATGGCAACGCTAATTTCAAACAACAAGCTTAACACGTCCATCGTGTTTTAGTGCTCGAGTGAGACTGATTTATGTTTTTCATTTCTCTGCAATACGTGTGCACATGTACTCGATAAAAGAGCGCAAGAATTGGCGCGGCGCCCTTGTTTTGCGGATCCCTGATTTAAATACAGTATCAGTTTATCAGACATAAATTGAAATTCTTATTTTAGTGGTATGCAAATATGGCAGCACTACTAAGCTCCCAAGAAGAAGAGTTTTCCAAACAGCTGTTTAATATAAACAAAGAAATATTTCAGGGGACGATTTTAATGCTGGAACAATATAAAATTAATAAAATAAACATTTAAAAACTGAAAGCGCTTGAACAAAACATTTGTATAATTTTATTTTTTATTGCCGCATATTTGTTTATGTGTTTGAAGATAAATTTAAATTTAACTAGTACAGACAAAAATCATATTTTTTTAGCAATGCCAATTTTGCAGTTAATAGAGCACCCCGAACCAGTCAACAGAAATGTCAAATTGCACTAAGTTCAATTACAGGCCGATATATAAAAACTACGACAAGGATTAAAAAAACTAGGTTAGGTTAGGTTAGGTTGATTGGAGGGGTGTGATATCCCATGCCATACGACATACACTTAAGCCAGTGAAGGCTTGTTGTGCGCTCCCTTTAATTATTAAACACAAACTGCCAGAGTTCTGTGGGCAGGATTCGAACCTGGGACCTTCAAGTGCTCGGGTTATTAAGACACTGTAAAAGATAAATCACTTCTTCTGATTACTTACATCCAATCGAAAATAGAATACAACCCTCATTTATTCTTGAAACAAGTTCTTACGACAAGCACGCTATTCTTCAAGAGCATATACATACATATTTTATGGTCAATGTGCCAGCAATTGTACTTCGCATTCCAGATGAAATTAGTTCTTTAAACGAACTATACGTATGTAGAATATTCTCCCAGCTTATGTTGTTCCTGTCACTTTCAGCATGAAAAAGTTCAAATCGAATGACACTACTCCCTCTATTATCTTAGCCATAACCTATTTTCCCACTTATAACGCAATGCATTGCATGAGTACTGGTCCGATAAAAATTAATAATAATTACTTTGATCAACTTTGATCACACGATAGTTTTTAATTATATTATGATCATGTGCGACAATGTTAATTTGTGTTTTATTTTATTACTATGGATATATGATAAAATATAACTATTAAGTTTAACAACAATACATCCTCCTGAATTTTAATAGTGTGATTTGAGTACAACCATATAATTGAAACATAATCTGTTCTTGGAAAATGGTCGACTCAAGACCACATTTTTCTTGGCTGGTACTATTTAAAATTGTTTAATTTATAGAATAAAAATGCCTTCATTACTTGTCTTGAATCGAAAGAAAATTCTTTAAAGAAAAAAAATCTACTTTTAAACAGATTTTTTTTTTTTGTAATATCTACGCCACTGTGTTCTGAAGATATCATGCCATCTATTTTTCATAAAAATCAAAATAACAAGAACCTTGGATTTATTTTTATGCATTTTATTTTTTATTGTTGGTAAATGGTAATCCAGTTTAACCACCGAAACTAAATTGAATTCCAAATGAAATGTTTAACCAGCCAAAATAATTAAACATGAGTTAAAAACCAATGTGTATTATTTTTAAGGTGTAAACAAACGATGACTCATTAATTGTGTAGATACAAGTATTTTTGTTAATAATTTTTTGAATTAATAAATGAAGACATTTGTAACTCAAATTTAAGTCTTTGGGTGAAACTTATGCAAATGACTACACCACAAATAAGAAAAAAAGTAAAGAAATAAATAAAAATTATTTTGAAAAACTACGGTTTGGAGGTTTCTACAAATTACATGAGAAAAGTGGAAGTATTAGTGAAATTAGCATTGTAAACGGGTTAATTTATACATTTGAAAATAAAAGTGAAATTTAGGAGTACCTGAAAAGTATGGCAATTTCCATTGTATTTCCATTGCGTTGAGCAGAGCTGTAAACGAATGATCTATTCATCAATTCATTGCTTGAATTATAATGTTTCAAATGCATTATTTTTTCTACAAACAGGAATTGAGTTGAAATATGAATGCATCCATAATGAATCAACTATCCTTGAGTGCATTCATTTTGTGAAGAAAATGAATGGAATCAAAATTTGAATGAATTTGTGATGAAATAATTTCTTTTAATCATTCATTTAAAAAAAGAAATAAATAAATTAATATTTAAATTAATTCAATATAAAAAAAAATTTTTTGATGTAAGAAAACAAAACATAATTTTTTAAATTTATTTTTTGTCAGAGTTTTAGAATTTGTATAAGCAACCAAGAAATTGTATATTGAATTGGTGTAAATTTTAATTTAGTTCATATTTTTGTAAAATCAATGATTAAAAAATTTTAATTCATCACGAATTCATTAAAATGTTATTAATT
This sequence comes from Germaria angustata, assembly GCA_963681545.1. Taxonomy (NCBI): domain Eukaryota; kingdom Metazoa; phylum Arthropoda; class Insecta; order Diptera; family Tachinidae; genus Germaria; species Germaria angustata. The sequence continues at coordinate 108,932,441 of OY812998.1, forward strand.
CAATTAATTATCTTTACAAAATTAATGCATACAAGGATTCCTAACTCATTATGAATGCATTCATATTTTAATTCAATTCCATTTTTAGGAAAAATTAATGCAATTTAAAATTTTTGCCATTCACGGCGAATGTCATCATTCATTTACAGCTCTGAACTTCAGCCACTTTATTCGTCCTTTAGCTCTAAAAATTATATTTCCTCACAGTAGACTTCTAAAATAATTCACTATTTTAAATATAGCAAAACAAGGTTACCGTCTATTATCATCATGTGTACACACCGGTTAAAAAAGGGATTAAAAAAAGGCAATGAAAGAGCGAAAATTGTGAGCCGGAAAAAAATAGTTTAAATTAGAATAATTTTTAACTTATGCTATAATTGCGAAAATTTCAATTTCTTGATTTTTACTAAGCGAATTGTAAGCTGTTTCCATTATATTGGAAAGTTTTTTCAACATTACGATATTTTTTTATGTAAATTTAAAGCTATAAGAAATTTTTTGATGAAAAAAAATTTTCGGACTAAAATATAATTGTAGATTTAAAGAAAAACTTCCACTATTCTTAGCTGGGCATATATTTAGATGTAATAATACATATTTTTTAAATTATTTTCTCTCATTAGCCCTTTTTAACTATATTTTTAATAACAAATGAGAAATTACTAAGCTGTTCATAATATGAACATCTACCCTCGTATAATTAATTCATCTGCTTGCTCTTGCAAACGTGATTACACCATGTTTTTGAAACTTCGCAAAGAAATCTTAAAAAGAAACATGGCACTCTCACAAATGACTAATAACATGACACTTGAATCACCCAAGGAACAAACGTCAAGTGCAGTTAATTTAACGATTTTTTAATGTTGTGTCTTTAACAAACCTTAATTTTGGCATGTGTTTATGTATGACATTTGAAATGCGACCTACAAAATAGCAACAGCAAAATGATTTTTGGTTTCTTTTTATAAGTCGTTCATTAAATGTTATTTCAACTGATACTAAGTTTAGAGAATGTTACTAGATTGTGTTCAAATACACTCCACTCTTCACATATGAAGTCAAATGAAATTGTACGGCAGACTTCTGTTTCGATAGACAGTCGGACGGTCAATGAGAATCAACTATTGTATGTTTGTACGTGGAATCACTAATCACTGCTCGTATTTACGCATTCAAATGGTGTTTCATCAAGTTTAAACAGACGTAAAGAAACTACCAAGTAAGTAAATGAAATGGTTACATACAGTGTTGTGCAAAACAGCGTCATGAATGAGTACCTTAAAATAGAAAATATGTTAAATTTATGGAACGAAATTTTAATGGAGTCTAATTAAATGTGAACTTGATCACACCAAGAAAAATTCGAGTAAGTTCATTTGCTTGATTTTTTTATGCTTTAAAACTAACAATTTTTATTCTTTTTAATTGAAAACTCAACTTTGATTATACATTTTCTTTTCTTTTTATTTTGCTATTTACTGTAACTATAAATTTTAAATAAAAAAATTACATCTCCAGCGCGGTTTCAAGTTAGTTTTTCCTTTATTTAAATACTTAGTCATAATCATTTATACTTAAAGAATATTTAAAAATTTCGGTAAAATACTTGTAAGTTTAAAAAATATTATTAACAATAGTATCATATAATAATAGAGGAAATCACTCCTGAAGGCATATTTACAACTTTATATCCTAAAGCAATAGACTTTCGAAGTAACCTCAAAAAATTATATGCATTTTAAATGAATTTTCTAGTAAATCAGTTCAATATTTAAAGTTTTATTAAAAATTTACATTTTTTACTATTTTTATAGCTGATGGCCTCGCAGCCTTGCTATTACTTTATTATATTAATTGTATATTTATATATAATTGATATCATGTAAATAAATAAATAAATAAATACTATTTTAAACATACAGATTTATTAGATCATTCTCAGTTTGAATTCAAAGCTAGTGCTGACATTTTCAATGCCGGATGCTAGAACCGCAAAACTTCGTGAGCTCTGTCAGTTCCTTAGAATTGTTTTTTTAGAAACAATAGACTCAATTGTAATGGTATCAGGGATGGAATATGTTATTTGTTCATTATCGAGAACTTATTATAAATGTCTGTTACATTGTGAGCAGAAAAAAATAATAGTTCCGTGACTTTTTTAATTTCTTGTCTCTTACCTCAAAGGGCAACACTGCATCTGTCAATAGGTATCTGTCAGTTGACTCCTGTCAAAATTTCAACAACCTGCGTCATTTAGTTTGTGTTTGACAGCCATTGAAAAACATACTACCGCGTGCTTTGAGGAAAAAATGCATTTCGTGTGCTCATTAAGCATTATTTTTTGCGGAAAACCATCACCAAATCGAAGGCCAAGCCTGATAAATACTATGGTAGTTACACACACTCAATTTCAATATTAAAAAAATGGTTTACTAAATTTCGTTGCCGCCTTTAAAGTATAGAAGATGCCGAACGTTCTGGACGCTTAGTTGAAGTCTCTACACCCGAAACGAATCGAAAAAAATCCACGATATGGTGTTGGCCAATCGGATATTGAAAGTGCGATAAATAATGGAAGCCATAGGGATGTCACATGTCTCAGTTGTCTCAATTTCTAATGACCACTTGTGTATGAGAAATCTCTCCGCAAGATGAGTGCCGCGTTAGGTTTGTCAACCAATAAAGTCATTGCGACCGTTCTTTGTGATGCACGCGGTATAATCCACATTGGCTACCTTCAAAAGGGTAAAACAATGCATGACATTTATTATTCTAACTTATTGGGTCAATTTAATGAGGATTTTGGCTTTTGGCCAAGACAACGCAAGGTTGGGCACATGTGCAGTTTACATGGCAAAACTTAATGCTCTATCATACGCCCAATTCTCCGGATTTAGCGCCGAATGACTATTTCTTGATTCCAATCCTGAAGAAATGGCCCGGTGGAAAGAGATTTTACTCCAACGATAATATCACTTCGCAAACATAGACCTATTTTGATAACATCGTTAAATCTTATTTTTTGGAAGGGATAAAGATTTGATGAAACGGTATACAAAGTGTATAGAGCTCAAAGGAGATTATATTGAAAAATAAAATGATTGCAAATGTTAAAGTTACAATGTAACATCGATTGCTAAGAACTGCAAACAGAAAACATTTTAGCTTATATACATACCTATAAAATGTAAAAATTACTTTGAGAATATTAAATACTTAGCATATATATGTTATATTTACTCTTTTTACTGTTGCAAGGAGCATAGGACCGCAAAAAAATCAGTATATTACCACGATAATTTTGAATATCAATAATTACAATGGTATACACTTTTCCATCCCTGATTGCTATTGTACACATTTACAAAACTTGTATGGTATGCTTTTTAGCCTTGCAAACATGCTCAACTGTATTTTGTTGGTATGGTCCTAGACTTGCTAGATCTACAAAGGCACTTCGCTATTAAAAGTAATATCGGCTAATAATTTACAGGGGAAGTTCCAAAATTATCTTAATAAGTAAACCATAAGCAATTTGAGAAAAGATTGATTTTTTAGATATTTTTTCGCCAATATTCAAAAGATTTAATATTATGTAAACGTGGGAGAATAAAGCTCTGCACCTGGGAATATTTTGGAATATCTTTTAAAGAATTTTTCCATTTTCAATCACTTCCAACTTTTTTACGCTTGCGTTCATTCAGGCTCACGTAAAAGAAACTGATAATCACGATCATACGCTAGCTTGGTATATGCTTCGACATGTGCGTAATCTGTAGATCCGCACATCTGCTTCTTGTATTTAATATCTTGTAAAAAGAATGTTTCCTTCAATTTTGAGACCAGCCTCGCATGCTTTATTTTAAAAATAATTTAAATTTGTTTATTGCCATTATTTTTTATCTGTACGTAATTTCTTAGTACAACAATAATACTCGCATATACTTACTTATTGTTCATTTTACCAACTCGTTATAATTTTATAATTTATAATTTTATTTTTCGTTAATGAAAGTTTCACTTTTTTAAATGGCCAATTTGGTTTATAACTTTTTTACACTTGACGTATCATGCATAAGATTGGAGAATTATGTTCGGTATTTTTGTGCCCGAAAATTTTTATTACAATGACAATGATTTTTAAATTAAAGAAATGTGTTTTATTTAACACAAAACTGTATTGAATAATAATAAATATAAATCATTTTGAGTTTTTGCAAAATGCATTGTTTGTTGTGGCTTTACCTCTTCATATGCCGACATTTCATTGGTCGCTAAACCAAATCTTCAGTGAACTTTAAGCAGTTTAGTTGGGGAGAATATCCCGTATTAATAAATTTCTATTTCAGTATAAATTTGTTATTTCTACCAATAACAACAGGCAACTGTTAATGATAACTTCCAGCGCGCTGGTAGAAATTATTATAAAAACAAGATGAACTTGTTACATCCCAAAACAAAATAAGAAATATGCAAATGTAGATAGTTTCCAAGCGCGGTAATTAAAAATAAAATAAAACACCGGCTCTATTGCAACGCAGGGATAAAAAGTTAAAATCCTTATCATTTCGAAATTATAGTCTAGATGTCTGCTGTAAATGAGGAAATAACATTAAAAGTTGTAGTTTTGATGCTGAAAATGGTCCATTTAGTCAGATTAGGCATGAAAAGCAAAGGAAGTGAGTTAATGTGTGTGAAGATAGATTTAAATTTAAATAGCAGCGGCAAAAGGCAAATTCTTTAGCAGAGCCAATTTCGCAGTTAACATACCTCTGTTAACCAATTAACAGTCATAGCTATTTAATGAAATTTAGAGATTTCGGATGTTGGACCAGATCCATCTTAAACAACCAAAGTGAAAGGTACTCACAAACAACAAACGTGTAAACACCTCTTCTCGGGCAGATTAGTGGCCGTTATGGAAAACACATTGAGTTATATGTAGGTATATACCACTATGTGCAGTAAGTATTTAAGTTCTCGCAGCTGTGCAACTATTGTTATATGTGTGTATACACTATTTTTAAAAATTATTAACTTATTGAATGATTGGCTATTTAGTGGTTTTAACTTGTTGCAATAGTCTTGCGTTAAGGTTGTGTATTTTTTCAAACGCAACAATATGTGATGATTAATGGCTTCAAATAAATAGTTATAAATAACGCATTGCTAATTTTGTTATCTGTATACAAAACTTTTGAAGATAATTTCAATTAGGTTTGTTATCTAATATTTTCGTTTTGTTTTGTATTGCTTAAATTTTTCTTTTTTAATTTTCGAAACAATTTTTAGCTTTTTAATTGTAAAAAATTTACAATACAAGTACCAATTATTACCAATATTTTTTTCATATATATATATATATATATATATACATGCTCTACATATATAAATACAAGTACATATATGTATGTGTACATACATTTTACAAAATGTAAAACGGATTTAAAACACTTTCACTATTTTCATAAAAATTTTATTTTTATTTGTATAGTTTTTTTAATAACAATAAAAACTGATTTTATTTATAAATTTCAGATTATGATATAAGAAATAAATCAATTTTATAAATCGATAAATTTAATTTGCAACAAAATACAATCCAAAACGGTTACACCAACCGAAGTCACATGAAAAAAATTTTGTTCGCCATTAGCGAAATTTACATTCACGAAATTCTTAATAAAAAACAAGTAGAATTCATGAAAATGAAAATTATTAATGAAAAAAAAAATAATTCTCATTCGTATTTAATTCGTCATAATTCGCACTACTCCTACGGTGCTCATCCGTAATTAAAAAACATCGCGCGAACTATTGATTCATACAGACACAAGGATAGCATGGAATATAAGTCGAGGTGTAAACAGATCCAGTACTATAGTATAACCACAACTTTATGGTCGAATAAAACTCAGAAGATAACACAAGATCCATTGATTTTTCACAACAAACTAATACATCATGCTTGCACAGGCTCTTATTGAACAGGATGCGAAAGGCTTAATGACAGCGAGTATGGGATTCCTACTTGAAATTTTTAAGTTCTATATAAGAGCTTTTTAGAATAGGAAATATCTTTAGAACGCTTGATGTATACTTTTCCAGGGTTTAAGAGATTTAGCTATTTTTTCAAATAGGAAAGTGTTCCAAGCAGTTATGTTTCGAGGGATGTATTACGAGCTCAAGTAGATCTCCCCCGTAATGCTCTCATAACGATCTGACCATGTTACATTGTTCAACAATTTTCTTCACGGCTATCCTAAATGGCCGCTTTTAGTTTCAGAACATACTAGTATTTGTACGTAAGTATATGAATTCATGCTGCAAAGAATTTGCTATAGCACCTTCCCTGAGAAACAACTATAAGCATTAATGACACATTTGGAACGGTTTACTATTAAACTTTCAACGGTTCGTATCCTCTCAATACTGAGAGGTCCACAACATTTAAACTGATGCAATATTTTACTAGTAATGTTAAGGAACTACAATAGTGAAGAGTTTTCTTTAAAATAAACAAATTATACATATACGAAAATTTTAATTTTTAACAGTGGTGTGGAATGTAGTTAACAGAAGGTGAGGGACGTATTTATTTTCAGACCCTTATCTTTTAATGAGTTTGATTATGACATTTTTATTTAATTGAGGACTTTTTTTGCTTAAATAAATTCAGCAAATTAAAAATTTAATAATTTTTTTATTTTTATTTCATTGAGTAAATATGTTAACTTCTTGAACAAGCACATGTGGCTACGTAAAATTATTGCACTGTGGTATTATTAAACGTATTTCTTCTTTATAACTTTTTGAATATTTCACTGTGTTTTTATATTTTAAAATAATTCAGTTTTTACTTAAATATTGTTTACATATAGTGACATTCTCCATTTGTTGCTACTCTCCTCCTTTCAATTATTATTTTGTTCTCTTTTTATTTCAATTTGTTATTGGTGCTATTTCAGTTATCATTGTTGTTAAATGAATGAAGAAAAACTAGGTCAAAGTCAATATTTAGGAGATGTAAATAAAAAAGATGAATATAAAATATAAGGCAAAAAGTGTTTTATTATTGTTAAAAATATATGGATGATGTTTTTATTTGTCCACAACTAGAGGCAAATAAAAAAGAAACATTTAGAAAAAGTTTATAGTATATAAGTATGTACATATGTATGTGTGTATGTATATAGAAAATTTTAATAATAAGAGTCCTAAAGGGAACAATTTTTTGAAAATACAATAAAAATTTTTTTTTTTCGTATTCTATACATGTATGATTATGTGAAGCATAAATAATATTACGAAAAACATGTTCATACACATTCATCCATGTATGTATGTAGTATAACTGACTGGACAAAAGGTCTAACTATTTTCAAAGACGGAGTCTGCCATATAAATGAATGCTTCCAAGGATAAAAAAAAGCTACAACAGAATTGTGCAAATGCAAGATTGCTGACGTAGTAGCAACAATTTGTTGTTTAATATATGATTTGTATCCTTATTTACTGTATTATAAGGCAGCAACAACAATAGAAAAACCACCAACAACGAAGCAGTATCATTTACGACAATGCCAATAACAAAGTGCATTAAAAAATCACAGTTTTATGTTTTCAATGCCTTTTTTATAGAGAAAAGTAGAAAAAGGTGTGATTCAGGGACATATTTAACAAAAGGGAAGAGACGTATTTATTATGTAGTGACAACAATAACATTAGCAACAGCAACTGATGTTAAAAAGGAGCAATAGTTGTAGCGTAAGGAATTATCTAGGTCATCGCATAATCATCGGCAATTACTGAATGCACTATGGGTGTGCGTAAGACAAAAATCAATAAATTTTATTGCTCTAACTCTACATTTAATCGTCGAAGTCTTCGATATATAGGTCTTTCTCATATTCTTGCTCGAAAGTGTCTGTTGTCTATATCAATGAGTGTATATATTTGACTAATAGGATCGTATTTGGGACCTCTTGCACTACCATTTATATATAACGTAGTAGGTGTGCTATTCCATATTTGTCCAATCCTTTCAATAAGTTATTAATTGCACCTTAGGGGCACTCTCCCCACATTTTTTATTTTCCCTAATTTAAAAGATTTTGTCCTTGTAGTCCAACCTGCTACTACTGTTAACTATTTAACAGTGCCGTGTTAGCTGAAATATTTTTTATGTTATAAATGTTGAGTTTGTATCTCTGCTAGTTAAATTATTTATCATTTATCATCATACACATCCAAAAGGTCTAAGTAAACCTCATGGAATTCTGACTTCTACACTTCCCTATCCTAAAATAACCCGGTTCCGTATCCGTAACCAGCTTCTACGAAAAAGGAGTATTCTGTCTTACACTTTATATCGTTCATTTACTACTCTAAAGTTTTGCAATAATATTAAATTATAATTATAAGTTCATTTTGATCAGTGTAACCTGAACTGTGTGACCAAACTATGATACATTTTATTGAAAAAGGTTAATATGTCGCAAGTGTTGCAGGAAATGCCACCAGAAATGTAATTAAAAAATGTTTTGCCATTTGCAAATATATTTTGCATAATAATAATATTTTATTGCATTTTCAATTGAATTCTTAAATCAAAATAATTAAGATAAAATCCAAATCAAAAATAATTAAAATTTGTTTGTAAAAAAGTCATCTAAATCTATTTTACATATACATACATACAACGATTTATTTATTAAGTAAAAGTAGGAGACTTTTTTTAATCTTTCCAGGTATTGTCTAGCTGGAATATATAACCTGCGTAATATCGGAAATATGGACTAGTTTAAAGGAAACAAAAACTTATAAATATTTTTTTTTTAATTGTGAGAAGTATAATGATTCTCAAGCACACTAAATTGACCAAATATATACCATTTGGTAAGTGTACTTATTTCAATTCAATACAAATTTATTGAAACTTTTTTTTAAAATACAGATTTAAAAAGTGATGAAGAACTAGTTAATAGAAATTATACTTATTATTTATGAATATATATCGAGGACTTATAGTCAAATTGTGCTATCTGCAGATTTGTCCAAAATGGGTTTTTGATGCCAGACTGTTTAGTAATCCATTCTGCATCTATGATATCAATTTCGTGCAAAAAATTTTTTCTATCTCCATTATTTTCATGTTTTTGTTTTTTGAGTAAATCTTTATTAATAAGAAATTTAAACGGTTTTTTTGGTCTCCTGAACAATTGCATTTTTGTAGATAGCACAATTTGACTATAAGCCCTCGATATGCAACATTAGATAATGTAAAAAAGGAAAGTAAAATTTTCAAACAAACGAATGATGTGTTATGAAGAAAAATATAATTGCGAGGAACTTTTTCATTAATATTAACTAGCAAAATTCAAATTATCTAAGCCTGGGAAATGAACAGGAGAAATCAGAATACTGTACATACATACATCATATTTTAGTGCATATGTTATTTACGTTATTCTAGCCTTGCGAGTATATTCCATATCTGCAAGCGTATAAAACAAAGTTAAAAATATTAATAAACCCCTGTGTTTGCTCTATAGAAGAACCATGTTTGGCAACCGTAGATCAGTCGAAGAGTTTGGCTGTTTCTACGTTTATCAATATTTGTAAATACACATGTAGCTTCATTTCGAAAACAGGAAAGCAGCAAATTAATCACGTTTGTTTTCAAAGAAGAAATGCAGTAATAAAAGAAAATAATGTAATATGTATTTTCGGCAACGGCTGCCTCAATACAAATTTCAGTAAACAACAAAGATACATAAGAAAAAATTTAACTAGCGCATAATGGGTACCCATATTGTTAACAGAGAAGCTTCTATGAAATTGTAAGGCTTTGCTAAGAAATTTCACTAAAACCAAGAAGTGAAGGATGAATTAGAACGCCCTCGTGAATATCGTGATAAAGCATTTTATTTTGTTTGACAAATTCTGGTATAGGTAATTAAGATGTCAGCGACAAAAATGTCCTACCAATAAACCATAAACACCGACTGTCGTTTATACGGTGAAGGTAAATACAAGATGACTTTGAACTCTATTTCTGATCTTAAAATGTTTTTAAATAAGTCTTTATTTCAAAAACATTTTCATGAATCCAAATATGTGCTGGCCTATGATATGGTGCAATAATCGTTCTATATATTATTCGAAGGTTTATTTACTTTTTTACTTCGTTAAAAAATTTATTAAAATACATACTGGAGTATTTTTTGTGTAATTCAAATAAAATATATGCATGTATTTATGACCTCGAAATTATCTATTAATACTGATCGAAATTTTCAGATTTCCTAAGTAGGTATATGGATGTTGCATTTAAAAAATTTTATAAAATTTTAAAAAAATTTAATATTTTTAACACCAAGAAAGCGTAACTCATGCCCCCATAGTGCAAAGGTGTGATGTATGTATGTCCAAAAGGTGTACATAGAAAAAATAAAAAAGCAGCCATTATCGTCCTATTTAGATGCATTATGCATCGGCATCTTTATATACATTATATGATTTTGCATACAAATAGAAGGTACAATAAATATATTGCACACAAATTTTTATTTTGATATTTCTTAAATTTATTTCGTTTTCGTTTCTGTTTTGTTTATTTACTTAGGTAAGTACCTATACCTCTTTACATTTTTTCTATTACTGATTCTGGAAAACTAGCTCAAGGACACTTGAAAACATTTGTATTTGTCTTTTACTTCCTTTGCTTCGTATTCAAGAATTAAAGAAATAATGTATGTATGTATATGTATGTTGCGGCAAAACATCTCTAAACAAATATTTTAAAATTTTTTTACATTTTTAAGCACATAGAAACTCACCTGCTGCAAAATGCAATGGTGTTGATTTACGTCCAGCAGTATCACGAGCATTTACTGTCTGCGGTGTTATCAATTTTTTTACTTTCGTTATATCGCCCGTCTTACAGGCTTCGAAGAGGTCGCGTAATGGATCATTGGCCATGACCGCATCCAGGTTAACATTAAGTATAGCTCGACTGCGGCTGGTCATGGTGACACCAACAACACCATCCACTCTACGTAGTTTTTTGTGTTCAAGAATGCTCTTCTACGCCAATGTCTGTCTACGTTTTTTTTTATCGTAAAATCAAAAGCACACATACACCCAACTGAGAACTCCCCACAAACAAGAAATTAAAAAAAAAAATAATAAAAAAACACAAGCAGACAATGGAAAATAAATTTGTTCCTCTAAAGAAACTTCCTTTTTATAAAACGTTTTGCCAATTTAAAAATTGGTATTTAGTGTATCAATTTCTTCATTAATATATTTTAATTTTTTAGATTAAAAACCACTATACACATTTTCTAAGCTAAAAAAATATTTTTGCAACAGAAAAATTTCTCTTCCTTATTTCATACACAATAAATTTCTAATTTATATTATTCATGGCATGTTTTTTGAGATTTCTATTCGTTAAGTTCCCTATTAGCTATGTTGCGAGCTGATTTTTAGAATAATTTTAAAAATATTTTCTATAAAATTAATTATTTCTTATATATTTTGTTCAACAGCTGAAATTTTTGTTTCGTCTTGAATAAAATGTCCCGTAAAACTGCAAAAGTGCACAAGAAAAATATACGATTTTTCACTCATACACTGGTGTTGGGCCTTTGCAGACCGCAAGATGGCGCTATTCTCTAGATACTTGCAAGGTATTGCCACCACTTTTTAGTATTACACTGAAAAAATTTTAAAATTTTTTCATTATCCAAATATAACTTTTATAAATTTGCATGATACAAATAGTTATTACAATATTTCTTTGTTACATTGTGTAATTTTCTTATTATCAACACCCGTATGCATTGTAAATTAAATAAATTTTAATATGGATTAAGCATGTGATTCATCGAAATTTTTTAAAACTTTTTAAGAACATTCAGAACAGGAAAACTAATATTTTTTTGAATCATTGTTTACGTTTAGTTGAATATAATGTATTTATATAGAGCAGGCCCAGTTGGTATTTTATAGGAATGCATATATGGTTACTCGGTAAATTTCAGGTAAATTTACTAAAATTTTGCATATTACTTTATAAAACAGGATATAGTAATATTAGTTAGCAGGCAGCAATTTAACAAAATAAAATAAATAAATATTTTTAAAGAAAGCACTCAAAGAAATGTTGATATTAAAGTGGGGTTTCCATAAGAAATTGGCTTAATGTGGGCTAGCTTAAAATAAATTTTAATTGTTTTAAGTAAAAATTTTTTTTGCATGCTATATTTTTTTCTTACAAGATCATTATTTGAAAACTGAAAATGCTATAATTGAAATATTTCACACAATATTTTGCAGTGGGAAATTCTTCAAGAAAAACATCGTCTAAGGCCACCATTAAAATATTTTATTGGAACAGCTATCGAAATAGATTCGTTATTGTTATTGTTTCTATTATAGATATGGCAACTATAGCAAAAACCTTGGCAACCACCTGCGAAACAATAACAAAATATAAATAGTAAACAAAGATGTAATCAAAGCAGAAAGCAAAATAAAAGTAAAAAATCAGACGAAATGTCAGTATCAAAAGAAAATAACCAAAAAGGGCAAAATGGCGTTTTTGTAGTTGTAAAGGCTTTGAATAACACAAACATATTTTTGTACTAACGAAATACAAAATCTATACAATTGGTCTATTCTTTTATTTAATTTTATTAAATACTAACTAAAAATAATTTAAGACTAATGTAATTTAAATAAGGATAGGTGTAAAAAACAACCGATTTGATAAAAGGAAAATTAAAAAAATAAGAGAAATTTAAATACTTAACCCAAATCTACTCAAACAAGGCAACGTTAAATAAAAGGCTAGTTAAAAATCCGGAAAAAAATAAAACAATCAACAAAATGTACTTAAATCAAAGCAAATACAAATATTTAATATAATGTACATAGTTAAAAAATATCGGACAGAGGAAAAATTATTGAAAACTTACTTTATTGGAAAATAAAAAAATTTGCCCCTACGACCTCAATAAATTTCGTTGTTTTTTTATTACATGCGTGATAAAAAAATGTATCTTGAATTGTTGTGTCACCAAATAAGGTGCTGCTGACTGCAAAAAGCTGTGCAAAAAAAGATACTTACTTATGTATTATGGAAAAATATGAATAAAGTGCAAGTGGTTTTAATTCAACTCGTTTTTTTCTTCTGTATTTTATACTTAAGTGCAATATATAATAGAGCAGCAAGGAGAGCAATAAAGTGAAAACAAAGAAAAGGGAGAAATAAAAAATAAAAGTAAATCAATCTGGCTAGTGGAATATAATAATATAAAAAGTGAATCTATTCGTCGTACTACGAATATATTTTATTGTTTATTTATGGTATTGGAATTATTTTCTTGCGACTTAAAATTGCCCTAGATTAAAATTTGTTAAGACTATTTCGGCCCTATTAATAGTAATGTAATATTGGCTTTCAATTGTGCCTTACTATTAATAAGGACTCGGCAATCTACGAGTCCCGAAAAAAATTGCTGAAATTTCAGCATAAAGAGTGTGGATAGCCTGAAATTGTGTAAAGGATTCAAGCTTTATCTCTAATGGAATAAATTTGATCCTATTATGTATTTATACCTGTTCCGTATTCCACGTTCATATCATAGCACAGTTGTTACAAATAAATGAAATTGGCTACCGCCTAATGTAGCTGCTTTTATTTATTAATGTCAACACTTAGCACCAATTAAAAAAACTGGACTAAAACTAGAATTAATTTGTTAATGTTTCCCAATACTTCTAATAAATAAAACAATTACTATTTTGTTCCATAAAGCATTTGCTTTATGTTAAACCAAAAAATCTTTTTTACCCTCAATTAAAATTACTTTCAAATCCAAAGCACTTAAAATTTTACCCTCGTATTACATACTAATGGAGTTAATTGACACAACCCAACCTTAAAATTACTCACTTCAGTTTTGGAAACAGAGGAAATCTATAAATTATTATAAATATAATACAAATATTGTTACCATTACATTGCAATATCAATATATATATATATTAACATATGTATCTATTTTTACGCACAGTGTTTGTTAACTTTTTGATGTCATTACGCTAGATTGCGCATGTTAAGCTTCAGTTATTTACCTACAACAAAAAGTTTGTGTATTTAATTAGTATTTAAGCTAAATTCCAATAAATCAAATAAAAAAATTAGAAGACTTTTTAAGCCTACCAGCACCTTATTTAAAATTTATCGTTGTTATGGCAAATTAGTTGCTTGTTCGCATCTATTTGAAAAGGTGCATTTATCAAAAAATATCTTCGTTAAACATAATTCGTACATTCAGTGCTTTTCCGTGTTAAAACTGATTACAAACGTCACCATGGAACTCAAAGTATGGGTTGAAGGCATACAACGGATAGTTTGCGGAGTAACAGTGAATACAACATGCCAGGTACATACAAACATACATACATCGCATGTACATACATATAAGTATCTATATATCTATCTATAAGTATATGTATTTATAAAGAAGATATATTTATATTTATTTACATTTTATAAAAAATATAATTTTAGAAATCATAAAGGGTAAAAATATTTTAAAAATATATATTTTATTTTATATTACATTTTAAATACTTTATATAAATAGGTTATGTTACGTGAGGTTTTACAGACTGACAGTTAGAACATGACATAACTGGCCCACTTGGGTTGTGATAGGACCCTTTGTGTTGCTCGGACAGAAAAAATGGCTAATAAGACATATATTCCCAGCCTATGTCCCCTCAATAGATTTCGGATAAATGATTTTATCCCCTTAACATCACAGCCCGTTGCTTTTGCCAGATTCCGCAGAAGTGTGCTTCTCATGTGACAATATCTTCTTAGCAAGAGGGCAGGGAAATGGCAGAATAGGTGTTCAATACTTATTATTTGTGGGAAAATATTTCCATAGTTTTCAATGATAAATATTGTAAAAATTACCTTAAAAAAACCTAAATACATACAAATGTAAATGAATTTTATATGATTAATAATTAATATTATTTTTCTAGGATGTTGTTTTTGCTTTGGCACATGCTACGGGAAAAGTTGGCCGTTTCACACTTATCGAACGTTGGCGCAATAATGAACGTCTGTTGGCACCAAATGAGAATCCTTTAAAACTATTGCTAAAATGGGGTGAATATGCCAATGATGTGCAATTTATATTGCAGCGTTCAGAGAGCAAACATCAACAGCAACAACTACTACAACACATAAAACAAGAAAAGCAACAGCAGCATAATACAACTAATTATAATATAAATAATAGCAATAATGATGAAAGCGCGACTGTGATGTTTAATAAAAAGCCTTTGGGCTTAAGCAATATCAATAGTAACATCAATAATAATAATAATTTTAATAAGCTAAATAACAACAATAGTAATAGTAATATTATAATCAATAATAGCGCCAATAATATCATTGACAGTACGTCTAATTCTAATACAATTATGCAACAGCCCCAGCAACAGCAACATCAAAAACCCTTAACAATGGAAATAAGCTTAAATGCGGCCCACGAACGAGCCAAAGAATTAAAGAAGAGTTTTGGGTAGGTTGTAAATGTGTAAAAAAATGTAATACAAAATATTCTTTAAAAAGATAATAAAGAAAGAAATGGTTCTGATTAAAATATCACCAATTTTTTCACCATGTATTTTTATACAAAAAAATTTAAATGAAAATCGTTTAACGTTTTTTATTTTTATTTCAGTATTGTTCATGATTCGAAATTTTCTGAAAATATAGGAATTGTTAAAGGAGTACCTCAGCGCAATAATAACGCAGCAGCTGCATCTACAACAACAGTAGCACCAACAAAAATAATAGGTGCAGCAACTACTTTAATACCCCGTCATGAAAAATCACATTCCAATCCCATAGAAATGCCCTCAAACACTACTAATGCTGGCCTTGGAAGCTTTGAGTGTGGCAAATCATTAATTGAAGGAAATGGTGCTTATCAAGAATACAATAACAACAATAATAACACAAATAATATTTATCAACAATTGGGTGCTCATAATAGTAAATCTATAAATGAAATAAATTTAGCGGAAGTTCGCAACTCATTAGATCGTCGCAATATGATGCCAACAACGAATGAGGCAGCACAAAACATGAATATGGGAGGTAGTGCTGAGATAATACTTACGAATACAAAACAATCTCTAAACTCGGATAATAAAAATCAAAGCAACGAAAACCTTTTAGATATATTCAATGGCAATACAATAAATGGCAATAATAGTTTGAATAGCAATAATAGTGGTAGCAAGTTTTCAAATTCACCTAGCGATTTATATAAACATGCAACTACTATATCGGCAAATGGAGCGTTGGTGCCACCACCGTATAGAGATCCGCCGCCACCACGTAATAGTCCTCTGCAACAACTTAATGTTCCTGCAACAGCGGCGGTAACGCAGTTACAAAATTCAAATTCAAATTTTTCCTCACAATCGGTTTCACCTCAACATCCAGGAAATGTTTTATACTCAAATCAACCAATTTCAACAACCACGCAACAACAACAATCGGACTATGCTGATTATGCCGATTATCAGCAGATAAATGATTTAGTTCTGCCTACAAATATGGATGAAAGTGAAAGTATTTTCCAGGCTACACAATACAATGATCTCTTACAGTTGATAAAGTTTCAGAGAGAAAAAATTAGTCAACAACAAATGGAATTAAGCAAGGTATGTATATATTAAAAAAAATTGCAACTTTTTTTTTAAATTATGTACTTGTAGAGAATACAGAAACAATAAAGTAAATCTTTTTAATAATGTTTGTGGATTTAGCTGTTCATAA
This sequence comes from Germaria angustata, assembly GCA_963681545.1. Classification (NCBI taxonomy): domain Eukaryota; kingdom Metazoa; phylum Arthropoda; class Insecta; order Diptera; family Tachinidae; genus Germaria; species Germaria angustata. Next base: position 108,949,329 of record OY812998.1, read on the forward strand.
GCTAAATAATATATTATATTGAACAATTTTCCTAAGAATGTTTAGCTCAAAGGATCTGTTTTGGAGATAGCTTCATAAAAATGTTTTTACGAGGTTTATTATAAAAAGAAGAATTTTTTCTTATGCCTATAATTATTGGTGAAAAAAATGTTCACAAAAAGTTCGATTTTATTAAGCAACTTCGATTGTCTTGAAAATTTCTAAGTTTAAAATCTTTTTGTTTTCTTGTTTTTGCAACAGCTTATAATACTCGGGACATTTGTAGTCGAAGCATTTTAATGTTAAATAAAAAGAGCTTTCTACAAGGTGTATCCAAGTTTTAACTTAACAAAATGATTTTTATTTATAAAAACTATTAACTTTATTTATCTTTTGACTTGTGTTCCTATTTTATTGAATTTTTAATTTACACCTTATTTACTTTATAGTCATAGTTTGTAAATATTTTTATCACAGTCTGTAAGGATTTTAATCCATAGACTGAAATCATTAAATATATAAATAATACATCTTGGTGACGTCTTATTTCTTTATTTTCTAATTGAAAAACACAGTCTTATTAATTTAATTACTGTTGATTAAAATGTTTTATTTAAATTTTATTTTTGGCACAGTATGATGCGGAAATTGTTTACTTAGAATCGAAAGAACGCGATCAGGCCCTGGAATTGGAAGCCATATCAAGAGAAATTACCAAAGCCGATCAATTGTTTCGTCAAGGCAGTGAACAGGTATACAAATTAAATATAATAACATTTCATATTAAAATAATTGTTTATTAACAATTAAAAATATTAAATTTTCTAGCTCCAAACATTACAATATGTCGAAGAAGAAAATGAATTGGTTAAACAACAAGAGAAAACATTGAAATCCGAAATTGCTTTGCTGCGTTCGAAATTGGCCAATTGTGAAACGGAATTGTTGCAGTGCAAAAATAAAATCCGTCTACTAATGGATGATATAGAAATTGAACAGAGGGCTATTTCAAATTCTAAGCAAAATATAAGGTATATAAAAAGTTTTTATGAAAATAAGCAAATAATAGGGACATTCATGGTTGCCTGTATCGAAACTAATAGGCATATAACTTTATTTTTGAATGAAAATAAAAATTTTGAATTTTTGTCGAAAAAGTAAAACTATTACAAAAAATCTAAACTCAATTTAAGAAGTTTATTATTTAAAAAAATAATGATACGAATACTATTTACAAATTTTAAAACTTCAAAATTCGATCTTTTTTAATTACTCAACGTATATTTAAATCTTTTAAGAGCAGCTGCTATTCATCCGTTTAAGGCACCATCAAAAATTTTAAATTAGATTAACCAGTTCTGAAATTTCTACTTTCGGAAGGAGTAACTGATTAAAAAGTCGTATATTAATACATCGTTTTTATTTTTATTAAAGACTTCATGTTTTGTATAATTTATAAAAAAAAAATTTTTTTTTTAATTTCCTTTGTGACACGGGCCTTTCTAAATAACCGATTAAAATGTTCATATAAAATGGAAACCCATTATTTATTTAATTTTTGTTATAATTTCGATATACTTTAAATTTGTGGCAGTAATTTGTAAAACAAAAAAGAACATTTTTTCTGTATTTACTATTATATATATATATGTACATATTTGTTATATTTGAATTTAGACAAAATGTTGAACGTGACTTTTTAATGGAAATGGAACGCATACAGAGCGAAATTGATCAGGCCATACATAACACAGACTCCTCTAATAAAACAGCAGAAACTTTAAAAAAGGAAATTTTATTGATTGAAACTGCAATAGCGGAGAAAAAGCGACAGGTAGGGAGTTTAGGTTCCTTTAAATGAAATCATTTTATTTAATTGTTTCATTATGTTTAGGTGGAACAATTGGTCAATGAAATGAAGGAGGTAAATCTGCAGAGTTTGACCGTCACAACATCAGAGGAAATTAAACATTTATTGGAAGGTATAAATAAAAAAAGTAAAAAAAATTTAAATAAAATATAATTAAATACGTAAATTTTAATATAAAATTTAATGTATTATATAATGTACATGCACACATATATAGAGTAGGCCGAAGATAAAAAATTCAGATGCCTGCAAAAAAATTAAATTTTTTTAATACTTAAGACTAATAAATTAAATATCTTGTCATTTTAGGTTCCAATAAACCAGGCAGTAGTCGACGTATTATTGGTTCACCACGGCAATTAGAAAACGCAGTGCCAACAAGTAAAAACCCTCACGGAGTTTGGGTTTAAATAAATTGTTGCAATTTCATCAACACATTTATTACAACAAAAAAAATTGTTAACTACTTTCTTGGCATTAAACAAGACACAATTAAAATATATATCGAACTTATTACCATATTCTGGAAACAATAATGGGAACAAATAATGGAAACCACAACCCATATTACTATAAACATATCGATAATATTATAGGACTAGTTAAGAATGCAAAATCAAAAAATTCTAATATAAACTACAAATTTGAGAAATAGATATATGATACTTGAAGTATGAAAAATATCAAAATAATGTTGCAAGTTTTGAAGCATACAATGAAAATAATTTCCTTTCAGAAAACTGAATTAATTCGAAAATATTCTACGAATTACTCGATTTATTTGTTCTTTATTATGAAAAAAGAAAAAAAAAAATAATAACATATTAACAAAACATAACGATCTCTCTTTATATCATCAATATTAAACAAGGAAACATTATAAAGACTTTATCATATCAATATAATTAATGAAACTTAAAAATCATTCACTAACAAATTTATTTTATTGAAGGACTTTTTTGCAATTTTATAGAATTTCTGAAAAGTATTACAAAACGTTGTTTAGTTATATTTTTTTTCTGAGGTCACTGATTTTTTTATTATTAGTTATTTACATTTTGAACTGCCGTTTAAAAAACAAATTTTTATTAATTTATTACTAAAAAATTAAATTTTTTAATTTTTTTTAGCATTAGTAAAAATAGTTGAAAGAAAAATATATATTTCTTTTAATGTAAGTGAAAATTCTTCATATTTATTTAAATGTACAATTTGAAAGCTGTGCTAAAAAGTACATCTGTTTTAAGTGAACTTGGAAAATATTTAATTTCCATCTTTTATATGAATTGATATATATGAACCTTTTGCATGCATACACATAAATACATATACTTTTGCACACTCTCTAGTTCTGGCAAGAAGCCTTCCAAAAACATTTTGTTACTGGTTCTTATTTCACTTTTTCTCCATTTAATAATTTTTTATACTTAGCTAAAAATCATGTTGTAAGAATTATTTTAAGACAGGAAGGTTGGTTGAAGTACTTCCTTTAACTAATTTTAAGTGAATAATTCGATTGTATATGAGTCTTTACACTTTTCAATTTTATAAAACTTGATTTGTCGGAAAAGTGTCTGAACTGCAACAGCCCCTTGAGCACGTCCAACACAATGTAAATATCAAATTTCGCATAAATAACACAAAAACGTAATGGATTCGAATTTTTTCTATTTAATTTTTTTCAAAGCTAATTATATAACGTTGAAGTTTTTTTCAAGCTTAATATTTAGGAAGTTTGCAATATTTTGATATCAGACACTTCCTCTAAGTTAATAAAAAGTCAAATGTAAAGTTTTAAAACTGTAATAAATTTTGATCCAAAATTTTCACCAACCAGGAATAGGTTATTTAATAAAAAGAAGGGTTAGAGAAATAATACCAACTTTGAAAATCCCTTCATGAGTTTTTCAGCTTGGAATTTATCTTAAATATTTTTTGCCCTAAACACTGCAGGTATTTCAGGAAATTTCGTTCGATTTATATTTATTTAAGTATATAAAAAATTATTAAAATTTGCATAATATTTCTGACGATTATATATAGAAAAAGTAAACTAATTTTGTTGATAGGAGCGGATCAAATTTATTAGAAAATGGCACATAATCCTTCAACGACTGCACCTTAAATAAATATTTTTTTGTAATGACAACGCTAAAGTGATTTTGTTTAATTAAAAAACAAAAATGTACCACGGTTTCCAAGAAGAAAAAACCACCCTTAATTCCCATTCAAAAGCTTTTATCTATTTTTTAATCTTTATTAAATAAGATTCTAGTCTTCAACTTCAAATCTAAAACAAGTCAATACGAATAAATATGAAAAATTTAAAAGGAAGTTGGGTACACTGCGAGTTCCCGGTGAATCTACGAGTATATCATTAATTTAGGATTAATAAGCTCTTCAACTATTATTAAAACGGTACTATTTTTTATAGACAAACACAATCTACGTCTATGGGGCACTATTATGAATTTTTGGGGATCTGGCAAAAGTTAATATTCCTCAAACGATTGAAAATCGGTTCACCCGTCTGTTTGTTCCGGGTTCGAATATGTAAATTATTTAATAAATTTTGAAATTGAATTACAACTAAAACTGTTTAACTTTTATTGTAAAAGTAATAAATATAATTTTTTACGTAATTATTTTAAATATATATATATATATATATATATATATATATATATATATATATATATATATATATATATATATATATATATATATATATATATATATATATATATATATATTAACTTAAGATTAGACAAGCTTAAATTTTCATGCCATTTCAATTTAGAACCTTAAAACTACTTATTATTAAAAAATCTTTGAAAAAGACTTAATAAAACTAGCACTTAGAAAATGTAATAATTGCTTTAATATTTCTTAAAACAAATCTAAATTGGTCTAAACCGTTAAGTCTTTGTTATTGTTGTTAAGTTTACATTAAAGGTACTTCTATTAAATGAAATAAAATGTAAGTTTTAAAAATAATTATAATCAATTCAATAGAGATTTTCATGTGCTGTATTAGTTTTATTAAAAAAAAACTCTTTCACTAAGTTATTAAAGGTACTATATTTCGTTATTAAATAATAATACTTTTCTATTAATTCATAAATTTAAATAGTTCATTTTTAGGAAATATACTTATAAATTTAGTGTTTTTCTAAGTAATTATTTCTAAAATTTTATTGAAAATTTAATAAAACTTTTGAAATGTATCATAAAAAGAATTTCTTTAAAAAGTCCATTATTAGCTATTTTACTTCCTATTATTAAAATTGAAAAACTAGTTACATAATTTAGAAAAAAATTCGTTAAAAAATAATCTATTTATAATCAGAACTATATTTGCGCAAAAATAAAAAAAATATATATTTAAAATAGCAGAATATCAAAATTGTTTCATTTTAAATACCAGATTTTGGTTAACGTGGAAAATTGTGGCAGTAACGAGTGGGGTTTTCACACAGTGGGGCTGATTGCAAAAGTATTAAAAACAAATATGTATGTGCCCTTCTAAACTACAGATGCTTTTATGAAATTACTCGTATTATGTCAGCACAAAAGCCGAAGTGGATGTCCAAAAATTTTAAAAAATTAAATTCTGCGGTGATTTGAATTTTTTTGTGACCTTGTTGTTTTAAGCTGTATTTTATATTTTAAAATATTTTTATACGTATTTAAATATTCGACGTTATATTAAAAACATTTTTAATAAAACGGAAACGAAATAGAGAGCTGTTTTTGTTATGTTGAGAAAAATAAATTGTTTTAACATAATTATTAAAATTTAAATTATGATCGGTTATTTACCACCACTGGGAATATACTTTATATTTGGCAGACGTATAAATTTATCGGCAGTTGGGAATTCTTTTCCTTATTCATTGAAGAAAAAATTATATTCTAATAGTTTTCAGTTAAATAAAACTAAGAAACATATTAAATTAAGAAAACAAAATTATTCAAAGTTATTACCCAGTGATAAAATCACGATTTTCTATTGAAATATCGTATTTATAAAATTTTGCAGAGTTGTCCCTCTTTTTATCAATAATTTAGCAAATATTAGCAGTATAGATAGACCTTTTCTCGATACAAAATTTAAAATTCCGGAAAGTCTGAGCACCAAGAATCTATCTATCTTCAGCAGCATAGAGCCGGACAATGTCATAGTAGTTGTTTCATTGTCTCATTCACCCCTTCTTGCCTGCATCTCCTCTTTTGACAACATACGAAGCTGTTGTTACATATTAATCATAAGCCCCAATCTCGATTGAGGAGAGCACTCTGGCTTAAGGAAATAGCGCTTGCAAGAATTAGTCCCCTCTACCCCGACGCTACTGTATTGACTAACTACTAAATAAGTTAATATAATCATTAAATACTCTCTTTCATTTTATATTAGATTTACATAAATTTCGCATTATCAAATAATTTGAAATAGCAGTTCTACTTTCAAAATCTATAGTAGTTTCATTCCGAAGGATTTTTTCGTTGTTCGTTTTCTAAGACTCGCTTTACGGAATAAAAATCACTTTCGAACTGAACAGCGTTTTGTGACTTGGTCGATAAATTGCAATCACCAAAGACTCCATATGACTTGTAAGCGCAAACTTATTAGGTAAGTGCACGCAAATACTAAATTTATTGTCTTTGCACTGTAGTTTAAATAATAATGTAATTTCACATTTTCTTAACATAATGTTAATAACATTGTAATGCTTTATATATTACTTATACGCCATGTTGAGATGACCGACAACAGTTAAGAAGCACTACAACAATACGAGTTAAAGAGGCTTGTGTGTAGTAAGTATGTGTGTGGGTGCATGTATGTGTAGAGTAGTCAATTGAAAAGCAAATGATCATTTTAAAAAGGGAAAATAATAAATAAAGTATATACATATGTATTTAAAACGTGATGAGAGTAGAAATATGTAAATGTTGGTGCTTGCGTGTGTGTATTTTATAATCTTAAAACTTTTTACTCGTAGGATTCATGCAAATATTTCCATCAAAAGTTTGTAATAACCGACAAATGAAATACATACATATGCAAAATGTTGTTTCTAATGATGCTGTTCGAATTGATACCATGAATGCTACAGATGTCCGCTGATGATAATTTTCTTCTTTTTGATTTTGGCTTTTGTTATTGTTTTGTGCGTTTGCTTTCTTTTGCTTATTTATTTTCATTCGAAAAACAAAACCATCCAAGGAACGAACAATCAGTTCTAAGCGACACGCGAGGACAAAAGGATGTATATTCGCGGTTAAATGTTGAAAAAGGATATTTTGGTCTTGCTTACGAATCGAAAATTGTAAATGAGAAATGTTTGTAACGGAAAACTATTCGCTTAACGGCTGTTTATGTTTAAACAAATAAAAATTAAAGAATCTGTGGAAATGAAATGAAAAAAAAAATAAAGATTTTGTGTGTGAATTCAGATAGTTATTTATATTGTATATAATGTGTGTATGCGACTTAAATTTACGTATGTATGTATGTGCATACGTGTGTGTTTGAAACTGTTAATGTGATAAATTATTTGAATGTTTAATATTTTTTTATTTGTATAAAAAAGCAAAGAGTCTTTTAATGCTTTGATTTTAATACATTAAATGGTTTCCCAAAATTTTTAAAATTATTTATTGATATCAAAATTTTACCGACTTAAAATAACAGGATCTAAGTGCATCTGTATATGTATGTATGTATGTTTACCGCTATTTTGACCAATTTTGTAATAAAAATGGTATGGAGGTACTCGTACATTAAATTTTCTATTGCGGTGATCCCATTTACTTGCAATTGAGATTCAGTGATGGAATTTTATGAAAATCGAGTACAAAATTTAAAAAATTAAGTCACTGTTTCACTTACACTACATCGTTAAGCTTATAGGTCTTAAGAAAGAATTTAAATCATTTTCAATTAATATCGTTATTGAACCAATTACAGATTTTTGTAATTGAAAATCGTAACTTTTCTTGTTCTGCTTATCCTGTTGAGAATAAGAACAATAAAAATACACCTTTGATACTTCTTTCATAAAATCAAACTTCTTTTTAGAAAACTTAATAAAACTTAATATCTAAAGTTTCCCCAATTGAAATCAATTTTAATTTTAATGTATAGTATAATTATAATAAACTAATAATCGAAAAATCTATTAACTGACAGTCGGACTAAAGTGGGGATAAATTATATGTAAATTATAGACCCATTTGAGCTCTATACACTTTGTTAAACGTTTCCCTAATATGTTCATCCCTTCCAAAAAATATGATTTGTCGAGGTCACCAAAATAGATATTTGTGTGTGAGATGATTTAATCGTTGAAGTCCAATCTCTTTCCGACGAGCCATTTCTTCAGTTTTGGAAAGAAGAAATAGTAAAAAAAATTAATAAAAAACGCGGAATAGTAGAATTGCAAAAAGGATTTAAGCTCCCTCCCTCTCTTGTCATTTCATCACCTGTCCTCTCTGCACTATCACTTTCACAAAGAAGTAACACCTTAAGTTAAGTAGTAGACATTAATTGCCTAAGTGTTATTTACTTCCCTTTAAATAAATTGGCATAATACTCGCCCTTACATTCTTCTAAAGGTAATCAATGTGGATTATACCGCGTGCATCACGAATAACGATCGCCATGACTTTATTGGCTGACAACCCCAACCCTCGGCTTATTTGGTGCCAATTCACTCCGAGGAAGCCTCTCTTTTGACTGCTGTTTGGTCTCGGGTGTGTTGTGGTAGATCCACGTTTTATCCATGGCGTGAGAAATCGTCCATACTGCGGTTGAACAACGCCAAACACACCTACGAAGTTGTCACTCGATTGCGTTTGTGGTAGAATGCGAGCAAACGCGTTACCCATTTTGGGGAAAGCTTTCTCATATTCAAGTGATCATTCAAAATTGCAACCACTGAGCGATGTGATATGCGTATGGCTTCCACAATTTGTCGCACTTTCAATATCCGATTGACCAACTCCATATCGTGGATTTTTTTCGGGTGTAGAGACTTCAACTGGCCGTCCAAAACATTCGGCAAATTTCCGTACTTGTACGCTCACAACGAAATTCAGTAAACCACTTTTTAGCATTGAAATTGGTTCTACGGAATTCCCATAGTATTTATCAAGCTTAGTCTTGGTTTGAGTACTGGTTTATTTCCGCAAAAAATAATCCTAAATGAGGACACGAAATTTACTTTTTCCATTTTCTTCTCAAGTCACGCGGTAGTCTGCTATTTTTACAGGAGTCAACTCGAGCCAGGCATATAATTTTCAATTTAATAAATCACGCAAAAAGATCTAAAAATAATTTTAAATTAATACTCCCCATTTGTAGAACTCAATATTGTTCAACATAACAATTTTTAGGAATTACAGATCACATTTTCTCCAGTCCGAACATACAGTCATGTCACACATTCCGATCGGAATGGTTTTGATTAAATGTTTTCAATTTCGACTTTGTTTTAAGTACTTCAAATTCTGATCGGTTTTATCTATTCCTATTTTTTAATTAAAGTATGGCACAGCTCACATTAAATGGAATACAAATTAAATTTTTTGAATATTATAAATGTTTGTTCCCAAGAATAAGTGTCTTTCACAAAAAATAGTGCAACAATACTCCGATCAGAAAGACATTAGTCTATTTTCTTCTTCAACCAATACGGCAATTTATAATATTTGTATGTATAAATGCAGTAGACTTGGGTAGAGGAAATCCACGGCTGACAGAACTTTTATTAGTTCTCTGTACAGGTAAAAAAAACCTTCGATCTAATGAGTTCTGTGTGGAGGGAACTTTGCAGCTTTTGTATGACATTGCGCATAATAAAGCAAAGCAATAAATGCAAAGAAGATGTTTTTCCACAAAAAAGCGGTCCGTTACTGTCCGTTACAGAAAATAAGGACAAGTTAATTCAGGTGCGTGTATTATAAGCAGCGATTGTGTGCTTGAGTTGAGTTTTCTGCTGTGAAAGATAAGCTATACAAATGGTTCATTACTCAAAGGAGCCGATAAATTCCAATATATTTCTTGTATATACTAAATTTTTAATAAGCATTTTTCCATCTTTCAATATTTTAATAATAAATCTCGATTGAGAAGAGAGAAGAGGGTTGAGGGAATAGCCCTTGCCCGAATTACTCCCCTCTACCACGAGTCTACTGTATTAACTAAATGCTTGAGAAGTTAATATAATCATTAAATATACGCTTTAATCTTTAATTTTATATTAAATTTATTTGAATATCTCTTTATCAAATAGTAGTTGCACTCCGAAGGATTTTTTTCGTTTCTCTCATTCTAAAACTCGATTTACGCAATCAAAACATTTCAAGTGTTCAAGTATCTTGAACTAAAACTAATGATTTCATTTAATTTTATGTTAGTGGTCCGTTCACCAATATTGCTTTTTTTATTTGTTTTTTTTTTCTATATTATAAATTACAATAAATTAGATGAAAAATGTTACCATGATCAAAAATATTATCAAAAACCAGTAAAAATTTGATATTGTACCATTTTAGTTATACCCTCAGCAAAACAAGAAAAATTCTATTCAACTAATTTCATGAACAAAGCCAGCATTATAAATCTAGTCTTATTTTAAGGATTTTTATTTTGCATAGAACACATCCTGAACTGCAAAAATAACAAAGAAATTTAAAATGTCTGAATAGGAGAGAATGAAAATGATTTAAAATAATAATATTAAAGAAAGGGCATAATTAAAAAGAGGCATCCTAAAAAAAACTTTCTGCCATCCTATATTTCTTCATTGATGTCATAGTAAATTAATAAAAGACCGGCTGAAATAGAACCAACCAAGTCTTTTTTAATAACAAGTGACCATTAACATTTAATAGAATTTACTGCTTCAAAAAATAAAACGAGTTCGGAATAAAAATATTCAAAAATAAGACACTTAATTAGTGGCACTCATTATTCGAGGTCACAATAACAAACAAACAAACAAACAAAGAAGGCAATTGTTAGAAGACATTTCACTCATCTTCACCGTATTACAAAACAATTTAATACTGGCAAACAACTAACTAACTTATCCCGAAAATTTACTTGACCATTAATTATTATTGAAATCTATTAAATAAAATTTATTAGAGCGACACAGTTGCCGGCTGTGAATGGAACGTAAAATTGGCAAGACTACGGACGCTCGGCAGCACAAGCGTTAAAACCATATAATTAATAGTTTCTTTATGAGATATAGAATTTTATTATTGTCTTTTATTTGGATTTTTATTTCTTTTGAAAGATTTGGGTTCACATTTATACGCGTATGAGTATAATTGCGAAAGGTGTTGTTGGTTTACAATATTGAAAGTTATTATTCAGGATATTCTCCCCAACTAATTTTTAAAAACAATTATAGTTTTTTCTTAAATTTTACTGACGATTTGGTTTAGAGACCATATGAAGAGCTAAAGCCACAACAAACAATGCATTCAAGGTAAAATAATTATAGCCGGTGCTCTGCTTTTCTTTTCGTCGCTATAATAATTTTCAAACTTATTGCTTATTGTTATTTTATCCTCATGGCCCTATGTTGCTTGTAGGAACTACGGGAACTTTGTGAGCAGAAGCAAAACTTCTAAATAAATAAGATGGTGACAATCAAAACACTTCTAAATATAATAGAATCTTATTAATTAGAAATCCCATAATTCGAAATTTTGATTTTCGAATTTCGAATATTTGATCTTAAGACTCTGAAATTAGAACCACTGTTTTTATTTTTATTTATTTATTGTTATAAAAATTGATATAGAAACAAAGTGCTTCTAATTTCACGCACTGCTTCGATATTGGCATTTCAACGGCTTGTTTTCCTACGATGAGTACGTTTAGCTTTTCTATGTAAATGATCAAGTCTACCTCAATTTTTGAAATTATATTTTCCAGGGCTATCATAGAAACCAATGTTGTGAGAATTAGTTTTGAAAACGACAAGAAAACATGCTTTGGTGTCATGAAAACCAATGTTGTTGGTTTTATGTTCGAACTAGAATTAAAGTCAGTTTTAGGTGTCACAGAAACCAATGTTATCGGTTTTGTTATTGGAAATAAACCAAGCAGCTATTAGTTGTCAGTTTTCATTTGCTCACTTTGATTTCATTTTTCGCTTCAGAATATTTTATGAAAATGGTAATTTATATTTATTGTAGAATTGATCTCTTGATCTGCGCTTTTAATTGTTTCCAGTTGGACCCATTGCGGATAAGTGAACCGCTCCATAATTTTGAGCACATAATCTAAAATTGTTGATACTGTGCTTCTACCTAAACTTATGCTTAAATCGTTGCCAACTGATCTCTGATATGATCCTTCCGCTAAAAACCGCAAAGAAGCAGCAAGTTGCGGAATCGGAAGAACTTTAGAATGCGACAATTTCCCCTTAATAGCGTCAAGTGCCATACGAAACGAATCATTGTTTAACCAATAATTAGCTCAAAATCCGCAAAGCTACTTTAAATATACATACATAAACGCACAATAATAAAATGCACTTACGCTGTCTCCGGCAGCTCCAGGGGATTTCTGCAATCTCTCAGAATTTTCAGAGCCACCCTCTCTGAACGCTCTTCTAACAACAAAAAATGCTACAACTGCTGATGCCATTTTACTTTACTTATGGCGACTTATCCCTTTTTTTAATTATTTAATAAAATTACTTTTATTTCGCATATGACGCAGTTAAATCATTTTTCCAACCATATATTATTATACAACTAGCTGACCCGGTCCGCGTTGCTGGCCCTAAGCAAACATTAGTGTTATATTACCACACGATTTAAATTGAGCTTTTAACGAAATTTACGGCCTTTAAATAAAAATCCATTGAATACCTATCATAAAGTTTTGGAGTCCATACGTTACATATGTATATACATCCTGTTTTATATGTATAGATCTTTAACTTATTGTACAATGTTGCACCTTAGTAAGCGCGGAATATCCTGTGTTATCGAATGATGTAAATATTTTGTAAATAAACCGAAAACTCGGCAACATTTCGAAAGTTTTAAAAATTTTGATATTGAATCATTATTAACATAGGTTTTTTGCAAATATCTTCGGAACTACATAACCGATTTAAGAGTTTGATATCTCGTTTTGAAGAACATGACAACGGCTTTCAAAAAAAAGTAAAATAAAATAAAAAAACACAAAAATAAATATATGTATATGTCATTGGTGGTGCAATATGAAAATTGGATTTTGCCACGCCCCTCCGCCCACAGACAAAAAATCAGACTTCACAGTGTCTCCCGCCCGAGTATTCTGAAGGTTCCCTGAAAATTTCGTCAAAATCGGCCCAGCCGTTTTGGAGCCATTACGTTACATACATACATACATACATACATCCTATTTTATATATAGACGGATTTTGGAACAGCGCCCGCAAAACTTTTATTATTTTCAAAATATTGTTCAATAATTTTTCTATCGCCTAACGCTCCATTTTTACTAACCCTAAACTATCAGCTGTGAAAATATATTTTTAGTTTTGCTAACACTTTCTAGGCAAAACTCAAAAGGCGATTAAAATAGTTCTCATATAATAAACAAAATAATCTTCAATTCCAAATTTTGATAAATAGTACTGTATGCATGCATTCATGCAAGTTAATGTAGAGAAAATTTTCTAAAATTTAGAGTTACAGCAAAATGTGATCATTAAACAATTTAAACTTCACCAGCATCGTCTCCTCCGCTTTAGTATGACAATTCCAGAATGAATCATTTTGTTTAACGCAGCGATTAAAGTGACAAATTTACTGCAATTTTTCTCGCTCATGTAGTCAGATTAAGTCAAAAAATATATATTTAAGGGTCAAATAAATGTTTTCTAATATCCTTCTATTTGCAAAATTTTAAAATGAACTTAAAGCGTCACCATTCTCACACAAACACACATGAACGTAAATATGTAAGTGCAGGCACACATCCATAGCCAGTGTGACCATTTTCGTTTTTTTTTCAGCAAAATTTTGTTTTCTTTATTTCGATTTAGTTTAATATAACATTTATGGTAGCTTTTTGGATATGTAAGTATATTTAAGAAATGATTTTTAGGTCTTTTTATCAAAAACAAACAAATTTATTTTATTCAATATTTCGACGCCTCTTTGGGCGTCTTCAGGAAAATTTTTTATAATGTATGTGACAATAACAATTGAAAAAATTTTAAAATTTTATATACTATTGTCAATTTTATATACTATTATCAATGAGTTCACATATGCCAAAATACATACATATATTGTTATCGACTTAGTGTAACTTCAATAACCATATTTAGAATAAAGTAATTATTGCAAAATGCATTCTTTGTTGTGGTTTTAGCTCTTCATAAGCCGGCATTAAACCTCGGATCTCTATGCCATACGAATCAAATACAATATGAGAATTCAATATTGTCTATGAATCATAACAAAATACATAATCTTAGTAGGCTTAGAATGCTTTTATACAAACAACACAACAAACAATTATACTCAACGTGAGTCTATTTTATTTTTCTTTCAACACCCATGCAATTAAACGCCTACTACTAATACAATTGTGCAATCAAAAAAGAAAATTTACAAACCTTAAAAACTGTATGCATCTTACAGAAAATTCCATTTAAATGAAACTCTTTTTTCCTCCCTTTAATATTTATAAGTGACATTTTTAATGCAGCTATCAGCGTTAATCTCTTTCAAGTATATATAGACTAGACAAATATATCACAACTACATACATACATGCATGCGATCTGTACATACAAATGTTGAAGACATTGAGTCTTCATCAACTGCAACAAAATGATGATGCTTAAAGATTTAATGAAAATGATTAATCGTTAAATTATTATTGCTTTTCTTTTCACTAAACGGAAGCTTCTCTATTGACTTGAACGTTGCAGAAAAGGAAACAGCCATCCTGCCGGAAAGTTTGCAAGTGTAAAAATATCCAGCTAATGTGTCTGCCATATTTTCTCGTTCTTTACACTTCACTTTTTTTGTTGAGTTGAGAAAATAAAAATACAATAATAAAAAAACTATTATAATTGCAAAATTTATTTATCTTTATTCGTCAACAAACTACTTCTTCGAAAACATGTCTTTGTTGTTAGTGAAAATATTAAATTACTGGAGATTTTCTAACCACTTGGATGTCATCTTATAGGATGTCTTGGTTGTTTTTTTTTCAATTTGAACATTAAAAGCAATTAAGTGAACAAACAAAACGGTACGAGTATGGTCTATGGACGCAGTATAGCGATTGGCGTTTTATTTTTGGCCACCATTTGTGCATTGTCAGCTTTAATATTTTATTTAAGTTTGGGTAAGTATTCAAAAGATTTCATAAATATTAAAAGAAAATTTAATAAAATTTGCTTAAGATTGGAAAAAAACTATCTAAGAACATATTTATTTACAAGAGGAGTTTCATTTGATGGTTTTTAAGAAATAAATAAAAGTTTGAACAAGATATCTAAGTGAAGTAATCAGTTAAATTACTCAAATTTAAATACTAATACCAAGACCTTATTTACTACAGACATTTCGGACAAAATCTACTCTTTACTGAATAAAATTTCAATAACAATAATTTTTTCATAGAACAACCATTTAGAGTTCGAAAAATTTTAGTTCATTATTTTTCTTTTTCTGTGAAGGTATTCGCAGTTAAAAGTTCTCTAAGCAACCGAACTACACTTTCTTTTTATTACAATTGAATAATTTCCATAATAAAATGCTTTGCAATAGTAGTTATCTATTGAAAGGATTATGTTCTAAGAAATCACCCATTGAAATTAACAAAACAAAATAAACACTTACAAGAAGCAATAACTTCCTTTTTATAAGAGTATAGAACTATTTTTTATATCAAAGGAAATATGTTAAAGTATTTCTTATTATTCTTTAAAAGATTAAAAAATGCACATAAGACTTTTTGTATGCAATGAAGCAGCAATTCCACGAGAAGTGAATATATTTGAAATTTAAATTTCAAATTTAAAAACTTAAGCTGAAAAATGTCTGTCAAGCTCTCAAAGTTAATTTTAAACGTATAAATTCCTTTTCTTCATGAGAAAACATGTAAACGATTTATTATAAAAACAGCAAATGCTAGTAAATATTTGTCTCAAATGACACAAATAAATATGTATGTATGTATATACATATGTAGATGTAGAGAATTAAAATATTTAATCCACATTTATATTTTCCGTTAAAATAAAAAAGGGGTGTTTGTCTTTCAAAATAACGAAAATTTTTTGAAGTTTTTTTTTGTTAGAAAAAATTAGTATTTAACTGAAATTACACAAAATGGGCAAAAATTTTTTTCATTGTTTAGGTTTCAATAAAAGCCAAGTTGAAAGGCCGCTACAAGTGTTGTTACCTTTAACGTTACCGTTAATATGTATTACATTTTTCTTTTGGGGGTGTGCAGTTAGGCGGCATGAAATAACTCCCCTAAAAGACATGTGACATAAGTCCCCAAAAATTATTGGATATTGTTTCATATGCCATAACACCCCAAACGGCAATGAAACAATTCCCCATTATTAGTGATCTATTATATTTGAAATGAAGTCCCAATTTTATAAATGAAATAAACACCCAAGATTAGTTTAAAATTCTTAACAAAATTAATTTAAATTTGCCAGATGACTGTAAAATTTTTACTTTAAATGAAATAACGCCCAAGTAAATGGGACATTAAAAAATTAATTAAGTCTTCCAAGAATTTAATTCAATAAGTAAAAAAAAATGTGGTGAAGAATGAAGTTATTCCCAAATTTGAAAATGGAATAAAACAGAATTTTTAAGCCATTTTTCATAATGAAATAAGCCCCACGCCTTGTCCCCTGCCGTATGTCCAATCCCATCTTCGCTTTCAAAAATATTTCTAGATTGCCGATCTCCAGCTGATCGCAAAAACTTTTTCCTCCATGGAGTGTACAAGCGCGGCTTCTATTTTTCCCATTCATATACATATTTTAATAGTCATTTAAAAACTCCATCCCATTTGAATGTCTTTGAAGAACAGTGTTCCTTTTCTCTTCACATTTTTATTTGTTTTTATTTTTTTCATTTTTTATTATGTCATTTTGTTTTTGTTACATTTTGTTTAATTTTTAAAATTATCATGTTCTTTAAACTGCCTTATTATCTGAATCCATTATTGTATTCTATTGTTAATTTTTTTATTTGTATCATCTTATAAGTATTCTTGGCCTACAACGATTGGAAATAGCACTAAAACACAATGATTGGTGTTCACAGGGCGGCCGAAGTGCCAAGTCAGGCTGTAATTAAAGGTGCAATATGAATCCCTATTAATCCATATTAATAGAGATATTTAAGGTTAAATAAGATATTTTTAATATATAAAACTAAAATAGGCTCAAAGTAGGTGCAGTGAACTCGCTAAAACTTGAAGGGTGTTCGTTTACGTTTCCAAATTTGTTCATGTTTTCGTTTTTAATAGTACAAGGCAATTAGTAGAGCTACATACATACATGTAAATGTATTTGTTGAAAGCAGTTAACATAAGACATTAGTTCTTATGTTGAGATTTTCGAAATTAAAAATAATATAAGAAATAAAACAAAAAATCTGGGAATATTTTGTCCACGTTTTAGAGCCATTTGAGACATTGTTTAAGTTTTGGAGTCTTTAATGTGACAGTGTTTCCTGGTGGTTTACATTTCCGGGTATTTATATCTTCGCGAGTCTATCCTATGTGGTTAGTTTAAAATCTTAATATAACACAGAGGAGTTCGGTTATAACGAACTAAATGGTACCGGGCAATGGTTCCTTGTAGATGGAATTAGTTATAACCAGAGTAGAATATATTTATATATATTTTTTTTTCAACAAACAAATATAACCAGAATCGTCGGCAATGTAAAACAATTAATAAAATGGCTACAACACATAGAATTTATGAAACTTAATGCGTCTATAACTGACCTTCGTAGACTAGTAGGTAGTGTACTAGACTCGTAGTGCGAAGGTCCCAGGTTCAAATCCTGCCGCAGAACTCTGGCAGTTTGTGTTTGATAAATAAAGGGAGCGCACAACAAGCCTTCACTGGCTTAAGTGTATGTCGTATGACATGGGTTATCATATCACACCCCTCCAATCAACCTAACCCAACCTAACCTAACCTAATGTGTCTATAAAAATTAATAACTCATAAGCAAAATCGTTTAACGAATTAAGCTTTCTCATATCTATACACTATGCCTTTTCCAAAGAAATTACACTTTAATTAGCAGACAATATCTGCCTCATTATTATTAAAAAAATAAATAGATCACATTTTTTATATGCCTGCATTTCATTGGCGCTAACCAAATCATCAGTACCCTTTTAGCCAAATCATGATTCAAGCTCGTATACATACTTATACCTAGCTAAGCCAACAACAAACAATAAAATATTAAAATAGTTATTTTGGAGAATATCTCGAATAACAAATTTGATAAATACTGTTATTTAATTTAAATTGAACGTTTTAAATTTGTTTATTGCGACTTAAATAATAATTTTATTGGTACGTTTTTGTATTTGGTATTTTAAAAGATTGTTTATTATAAGGGAAAGTTCGCTATAACCGAATACATTTGTACAAAACTGTTGGAGCCACAAACCTATTCGTTATAACATAGCTTCACCGTAATTGTTTTCTTAATAATATATCATTTAATAATGGTTTATAAAACAGTTTTGAGTTTTTTGAATACGTCCATTATTTAATAAAATGCTATTATAAAGTCTTATGACTTTATTGCCATGACAGTTGGTTAATGCAACATCTTTCCATCGCTGAAACAAAAAGTATTAGAATAATACCAGCATGTGCAATTTTATTTTGACAGATAAAACAAGTTTCAAGCAACAAATTTTATAACAAATTTCATAATGCAAATACAGTCTTAGAGATGAAAAGTAAAAAAAAAAGAAATAAACCAATTTAAAATTCATTAATTTAAGTCTTTACTTTCTCTGCTCCAATACCTAAATTTTTTTAATATCAAATACAATTTCAATTCCAAAATATTTTCATGTACATACATACCAGTATATATTTGTTCAGACAAGTTTTGTTTTCTGTCAATTTTTATGGTCGTGTCAAATGTTATTAACTTTCAACATTGAATTTTTTTTTAATATATATTAGTTTTATTTTCTAAATAAATTAGAACAAATAAAGAAAATAAGAGTCTGTTTACTTTTGAAAACGTATTTCGCTTGGCCTCTTTCCGTTTGATTTAACAGACGAAATATGTTTCTCTAACAACAATATTTAAGATTTTAAGTTTCGAATTGGCTTCATTGCTTCACCGAAAGTCTAAATGGAAAGAAAATAAACTTATTTTGAAGTATGAGAATATTGTATTTATGCGATTGAGACACATAGTAATTGTATTTTTGTCTTGGTTTCTTGGTTTCTTATAATTGGTCAAACTTGTGATAACATTAATGTGCAAATGTAAATGTATGTGTGTATGTACGTGTAGTCAAATGTGTGCAATATGTTTGCGAGTTAATAAAAATTATATTGGCAATTTTTATTCAATAATTTATATGTATATGTTAATGGTCTACTGATTGCAAAATTTATACAGACTAGTGTAATTTTACCCTATTGCAGACATTAATATTTAATGAATTTTATCGTTGACAGTTTTTTTTACTTTTTTTCCTTTATTAGTAACCAAGTTACATTTAAATGCAGTTTAGGAAATTCCAATTACATTTTAGATTTTTTTTTCAATAAAAATATTGATAGTGTGTTAATCAATATTCATAGCCTGGACAGGCTCTTTTGACAATTGTTAAATGTATTGTGTATTATTCAATCACTGACACCAAATTGTCAAACACTTTATTTTTGCAAGATTTGCAAAATTGTTGATTATGAAATATGAAATCGATCATCATATCCACAACAAGCAAATGGTTGGTATGTGATACGAGCCACTTGCATCAGTGGTATATACGGTCGGCGTTCGTGATAAACATGTCGTAATCATGTTGCAACATTTTTGTATACTGTTTTGAACTTATAATTTTAACCGATTGTTATTGAACAGTCAGCGTGTTAAGCAATCGTTTTCAATCGATCCAGCTGTCCTAAATTTCTCTATCATCCTACTCACAGCTGACAAAATGAAATAAATCCTTAGCACAGATTTTTCAAAGCCATGATTTTGTTCACTTTGAATTACTATTCAGCAATTAAAATGCCATTTTTAAGAATTACTACTTTTTTTTGGTACGTTGCCGGCCATTAAACTAATTAATTTTTTTGGATTAATATTTTTTTTTATTTAACACAACAGTCCTTTTTAAACGTTCATGGATGAAACTGATTCAGCATTTATTTTATTCATAAACAAATTAAATATAATTCCAACACCTTGATAAATTCTATGAAATACAAAAGCCTATTCCATCTCCAGAGCCATTAAAATTAGAATTAAAATAATCTCAACAGTCTTTTAGTTTTCATTGGACATATGTACATTATGTACTCAAATCTTTTGGTTTATTGTCAGTCCTTAATCTACAGTCGACATAATTTTGTAGATTCATCATCTTTGGTTAATGTCTACTTCAGTTTTATGTTGTTTATAATTGCAAAATAAGACTTTTGTTATTTTTGTTGCAAATCGTTTTAACGTTTGGTGTTTTCAGGCATCACTTTTTTGCTTCAACTAGTCAGTCGTTGGCATTTATTAAATTAATATAATCTTTATATTCTTGAATTAAATTAAAATAAATTGAAATTTTTAGAATAATTACTCTGGAAACATTGAATTTTATTTCAGAGTTCGAATTAATGATAATTATGCGACAAGTCTATATCCTTTGACACTTTAAATGTGTCATTAAAAGGTATTAAATAATATTACTTTTTCGTTATAATGGTTTCTTTACTAAGTGGGTTTTAAGGAACATTTACTTAAATTTAATATGCGGCTGTTTAATGTTTGTGATATAAATTTCAATTAATGAAGGGTCGTTGATTTTATAGGCTCAAACGGCCCAGGAGGAGATGACACAAAAATAATCTTAGTAATAAATTGAATTAAACTCAAAAATGTTACAAATAAGCAGAAACATAAGTTATTAACACGGACTAATAAATTTAACAGCAGGCGAGCGTTCGTGAGGCAAGGAATGATTCCAAATAAACTAGAGAAAATTTTACTTTGATTACAATTACATGGCAGCATAAAACAATGCACTTATCGTAGGCATTTATTTGATATATTTTCAAGACTAAATGAAATAACGCTTAGAAAACACTAATTTTGTTTGGATTTGTGAGATGCAGGTATGCAGAACAGGCAAATAATCAACTATTGATATATTACAGAAATGCTCCTATACACAATGATTTCTATATTCTATAGGGTGAAAGAAGAAATAAGAATATTTAGCGAAACCTTTTTAGAAAGATCAATTTAAGCGATTTCATATTCCGGAAAAAATGTTAGTCAATTTATTTTTAAAAAAATCTATTTATCCGTCTAATTAGAAAAGTTTGATTCCCTTGCAGGGTGGAGTGCTATTTCTTCTTAAATTTAAAGAACACTGAATACCCTTTTATTTTTTTGAATTGGCAAAAAATTTTAAATTTTATAAGAATAGAAAATGCCTCATGTCCAACACATTAACCCACTGCCAATTGCACTGATCGCTGATACAGACGAAATCCAAAAGGTACCACAATTTAGGCCAGTCTTTCGGAAATTAGTTCTTTATTTTATTGTATTAGTTTTATTGCTTTAATCTTTTCAACAAATAGTTATTTTTTATGGCTCTAATAACAGTTGGCGGAATAAAAATTTAAAAAAAAACTGTCAATGAATCTTCTAACGACCTACCTCTTCGTACAGGAAGTAGGAATTCTAGATCATCTCCAAGACCTGACCTCAGTTAAAAACTAATTATTATGGCGCGAGTGCTGTTTCCCAGCCCAAAGTTGCTTTGCGACTGAAATAATTTTTATATATATTTTTTAAAATTCGGTTAATTAGTTATTATGTTAAATGTTTTTTCATCAAATTTACTAATTGTCCCTAAATGGATAGATTGTAAATAAAGAATTACATGAAAAAAAATCTTTATAAAAGAATTTGTAAAGCACAAATACCTCTTCCAATCTATTATGCCTCTGTTGCAGACAAAAAAAGTGAAGCACCTTAAAGTGAAATTGTCTTGTTACATTTTTTGCAAATTGTTTAATTTAAATAAAAACAAGATCCCCGAGGGGACCAAACAACTTTCATTATTACAACTTTCATTATTACAAATTAATAATAATTTTATATAAACTAATATTTAATCTTTATCTTAATCTAGGTCCTTGTCCTCATGGCACATTTGCCTGCGACAACGGTCAATTGTGTGTGTTACAGCGACAAATCTGTAACCATCATAGAGACTGTGACGATGGCAGCGATGAAGATCCCGTTGAGTGTGGCCTACTTTATGGCAGCCGTGAAATGACCAATAAAATAGTGGGAAATGCCATTGAGAAACAACGACGTCAACAAGAACTAACGGAGTCAACTTTAACACTAACAACAACAAAACCTACCGAAGACAACGCCACAACCGAACAAATATATTTAATACAACAGGGAAAGAAGGATTTTAATTTAAAAACACACTTACAAAAACACATCACACAGACTACAATGGCCATTACGATGCCGGCTACGACAACATCGGCCACAACAAATATTAATGCACATAATACAAGTCGTATTATTTGTGGTGAGAACGTAAATGTATTTGAACATATTTTCCCATTTTGTTTGATTTTTTATACTCGCATTTTTTGTTAGATTTAATTAGAATTTATAAATGATACCTTTATTTACTAAAAAGGAAAGGGAAATTTTCCTTTTGCTTTTTCCTTTGTTAATTTGTAAGAAATTTAGCTTTTAAATTGGGCGTATGAGTGTTATTAAAGAGAATTTAATTGTATTAAGTCAACGCAGCGAATCCTGAGGGTATTACTTAACTTTACTTAAAAAAATTAAGTTTAATATGACACGACAAGTAAACGAATTCACTAAAGTGTAAATCTATTTGAATTGAAAATTTTTGAGAAAAAGTATTATTTTTAGAGAAAAGTATTATTAAAAAAGTGACAGTAACTATTTAAGTTCAAGTTCAGTATAGTAAACAAATTTTTATTTTGTTTTGATAATATTTCGCTACAAGCTTCGAGTAGCATCATCACTATTTCTACACTGTGAAAATAGGCAAACACCAGCGAATCCTAATATTTTTTGCATTTGTTCGGTTGTATGTGAATAGCAAATGCTATGAGTCCTGATGATGCTACGCGAAATTTCATTCCCACCAATCCAATATTACTTGCTTTATATTATTTCACAAGTTAAAAATTAAAAAGAAAAATATTTTACACATATTTGCAAGACAAATTCATAACATCTACACGATATTTTTTCCATCATGAATGTCAGGCTGTTTTTGACATTGTGCAATGAGAGAGTTGTGTTTGTTGTAATGGTGAGTTTACCTGGTATGAGTTCGCCTTGGTAAAGTGTATAAAAATTTTTAAAAATTTTGTGCAACTTCTTCCTATCTAGAAAATAAATCAATCTTGCTTGATATTTTAGAGCTCTTTACAAATTTACTTGTTTGGAAAAATACTTTTTTACAGTACTTTTTTCTAGATATTTTTAAAGTCACGCACGTTTTTCAAAAAACAATTATTTCAAACATAATTTTCAAAAATAGTTATTCAAAAAGGTACATTACAGAAAGATAGCTTTTGTAAAAGGGACTTTTTCAAATAAGAACATTCTAAAAAAGGAGTAAAAAAGTTTTTTTTTTCAATTATTACATTTAAAAAATGTGTCATTTTATAAATTTACTCGTTCAATACATTGAGTAACAAGCGTTATCCAAATATTTATTCTAAGTAATGTGTCTAAAAGTGATATAAAACTATTATATAAGGAAAAGTTCTCTTGTTTTTGGACACATGTCATTTTTTGCGTTGTCAATCGTTAGCCAGAGTTCTAATTCAATTGAAACCGGCTTAAATAGTTAGATGAGGTATATGATTAATGATCTATTCATATTTTTTTGATTTTAGCTATATTTTTTTAGTTTTTAAAACTGCAATTTGAGTGAAGAAAAAAAGGTACACTTAAGACACTGTACAATCTATGAGTTGCAAATAGACAATAACGTGATGGAAGCAAAAAAAACTTGGTTAAAAGGACGCAGTAACAACTCGAACATACCAAAGATGGTTTGTGAAATTTCGTCAGGGTGATATTTTTTTGAAACATAAGAGCGTCAGGTGTCAATGACGAAATGATCTTCTAGATTGGAATTCCCCAGACTATACGAGCACTTTGATGTAAGAAAAACGTATAGCTCAGCTATTGTAGCCATTGCGGGAAAGAGACAAATGTATTTAATTTATTGTTACGAATAGGCGAATGTGAAATTAATATCAAAATTAATGTACAAAAATTACGTCATTGTAGAAGAATGATCGGAAAAATCAATAACTTCCGTCTCGTGATATGGCTGTATATTTGGATCACAGTGAATGACTTGTCCAAACTTTCTACTCGCCTAACAAACAAATTTCCTTAGAAAAATTAGGACAGAACTTTTTTTACACCGTGGCATCGGAGCCTTATTTTGATGCTAAATTTTTATAAAAAGTAATAAAAACATTTTATAACTTTTATTAGATGCCGCACAAAAACATACGTTATGGTACTCAATGTTTTGAAAGATTTCAAAAGTAGATCTCTAAAATAACTATCTTTTAAAACACTACTCTTTTGGAAATGTACATTTTCTTAAGGTATAAAATTCAGACAATTAATTAAACCGACTTCAGCAAAGAAAAAGCCAATCGAACATTGAAAACCAGGACATAAATGGCGGCGTTATGCAATAATGAATATATCGGGCTACCATTTTGGCCTTCCAATTTCCATTTATTTTGTATAAGGCCAAACTGCAAAATCGGTCCATAAATAAAGGATTAGTAGATAAACAATATTTCGGGCTGTAGAATTGGCGGTCCGATATTTAATGGGACAAAGCTGAAGGCACGCTCATAAAAAAATTAAAGACAGTTCATAAATTATATATTTAAGCTTTTCGATATTCGTACATATATTTGAAAAAAGAAAAACACAAACGAATCGATAACATTCTCCTTTCGAGGTCGGTCCTATTTAAAAAAAAATTTAATTATATATTTATAAAGCCGATAATACATATGTGCATTTTTAAAGACTTTTAAATCATATATTTAAAAAATGTAAATTAAGCAACTATCGTGCGTACACATATTCCCAGTAGTTTATTTCATCATAAATGGGAGGCAGTGTGGACATAAAAACTTATAATAGAAACCTTGGTTAGCAACAAATTCAACCTAAACAATTTTTAAAATTAATCCATTTTTACAACAATTTTTTATCTTTACCTCAATTGTAAATTTGGGTCAACAATAGATTCGCTGCCAAAAAAAAACACCAAAAACTACAAACCGTAAACTTAATATTAGAAAAATCTATAATAACCATTATACGTCTTTCACAACAACTTTCAATAATTAAATTATTTTAATTCATTCATTTTATTCGAAACAAAAATAAAAAAACAGAAATCTCAACATATCCAAAACAATGTACCTGCCTCAAAAAATCTATACTTTTCTGCAAAAATAATGCGAAATTGACACAAATGCCTGATATTGGAAGAGAAGTAAGTTAATAATACATTTCCTTGATTAAATACTTTAAACTGCTTTCTTACATTCCAAGGTGACTGGCATCATTATTATCAACAACAATTTATCATTGAATCCTAATGATTTTAAAAATTTTACAAAACTGCGAAGATTGTTAGTTTTTCTACAATAGACCGTCAACTTTACATTATTGTAATGGATTTTCATTTTTTCTTTAGAAAACTTAAATCAAATAACATTAGAGAATTACCGTTGGGGATATTTCGTCACTTGCAACAATTGGAAACACTTGATCTACGTTACAACGAACTCAGCCAAGTACATCCTCTTATTTTTGATGGTCTCTTTAATCTACAGTGGTTGTTTCTGGGCTCAAATCGTTTAGAATCATTACCTTTGAAGGAATTTTCTATAAGTTTACCGCATCTGGAGTGGTTACATTTAAGCGATAATCTATTGACCTTGAATGGTATAAATTTTCCGCGCATGCATTTTCTATATGAGTTGTAAGTGTGAAGACGAAATTCGATTTTATAAAATTTTTTTTCAAATTAATTTGTTATAACGCGTAAAACTATTTTTGTAATGGAAATTTATGTAAAGTTTTTCTGTTTGTATTTTTTTTTTTCTTAATTTTTTTGTATATTTAAAACACATGAAAGACATCTGGACTATAATAGAATTCCATATATTGGAGAGGAAACTTTTGTAAAATTGGATAATTTGCATTTATTGTAAGTAATGTTTTATATATATATATATATATATATATATATATATATATATATATATATATATATATATATATATATATATATATATATATATACATAGATAGTAGTAAAAGGAACTCTCTTTGAAAGGTATTTTTGCTCTTTCCAAAATATAATTTTTAAAACACACCTCTTTAAATGTATTATTTTTACGTACTTTTTTAAATGTACTTTTATAAGAACGTACTTTTTTTAAAGACTCTTTTCATTCTCTAATATTTCAATTGTTTGCTACAAAATTTTTCTGCACTTAATTTGTTTTGCTATTTTTCAACGAAAGCAAAAAGGCTACAAGAAAAGCATACGCCGGGTAGTGGAAATTACTGGCTCTGCTGTTTATGGTTTAATAAATCTCTCCTTTTTAGCCTCAAGATGCTGAATTTTATACAGCTTTTAATCAAATTCGGCATTTAATTTCAATAAACACTTGAGTCTAGTCAAATAGTATAATATTCATAACGTCATTTTGTAAAAGGCTTTCCTTTAAATTATTGCTGGACAAAAGAAATTTATAAATAAGTAGTACATAAGCTGAATAATATGAGCGATTAATGAAAAAATTAAGTGATTTGGATAACTTTTCGTAAAGGCATCTTAATGATGGATTTTTAAAATCTGTCTTTAATGTAAATTTCTTTTGGAATTGCGAGTACATAATATGCTTCAAGAGCCAAAAAGACATAAGCACCAAAAAAAAATTACAGAACAAATATCCCGTTGAATGCGTTTGTATTAGTAAGACGTGTGACCACGATACAACATTTGTAGCGGAAGTTGTTACGGACAATTTCCAGACATATTTTTATCGTTCACACGATATCGATTGTCATTTACAAATGAAAGTCATGTCCCTTAATTCTTTTTGGCAGTAAGAGCTCTGTATATTAATCTTACTTCAACTGAAATTTGCGTATATTAATTTTGCGAAACTTTTTATAAAAAAATTAATGTGTATGTGGATAGAAAAAAAGAAACAAAACAGACGGCAAAGAAAACCACAATTCGACACATTAATCTTAAGATTCCTTATTATTAAAAGATAAATTTTCCTTAACATTTTTTTATTCTACACAATAAGCACCATTTCTTGCCGCAAAATGGTAATATGTATATAATTCAGGGATTCATAAGGAAGGCCATCGTTCATATTGTCACAATGTTCTACAATTTTTAATGTTATTGTTTTTGTTTCAAAAATTTTAATGACAATATGAGCGATAGCACACCTTGTGAAAAGCCCAAATTTTTATAACATAATCATTTAAAAAAAAAATTCTTAAAAATAGATAAAAAATATTTTTTATACAATACCTTTTGAAGTAATTACCTTTTAAAAAGTACCTTTTAAGAAAACTACCCCTTAAAAAGTACCTTTAACAAAAGGACGTTTTAAAAAGTACCTTTGGAAATGTATCTTTTAAGAAAAGTACCTTTTAAAAAGTAATTTTTAAGTACCTTTTATAAATTACGTTTAATTACATTTAATTTAATTACTTTCAGATGAAATTTCTTTAAAAAAGGTTCATTCAAGAATATAATCATTTGAAACACAGATAAATAAATTAGTACCCTTCAAAAAAAGTGTTTTAAAAAAACATTTGAAAAAAGGAAATTTTTAGAGGTGTCTTTTATGATAAGCACACTTTAAATGGCTGCTTTTTTAATATCTTTTAAAAACAGTAACTTTAGCAAAAGTGCCATAATAAACATATCTTTTAAAGCAATTATGTGTGCACCTTTTAAGCAAAGTGCCTTTAAAAAGAGTACGTTTAAAAAGTATTTTTAAAAAAAGTACATTTTAAGAAAGGCATCTTTTAAAAATGTGCCTTTAAAATAATACCTCTTAAAACAAGTACCTTTTAAAAAGTATCTTTTAGGAAAAGTACCTTTTAAAAAGTATCTTTTAAGAAAAGTACTTTTAAAAGTATCTTAAGAAAAGTACCTTTTAAAAAGTATATTTTAAGAAAAGCACCTTTTAAGAAAAGTACATTTTAAAAAAAGTACCTTTTGAAAAAAGTATATTTTGAAAAAAGTACCTTTTAAAAAGAGTACCTTTTAAGAAAAGTACTTTTTAGCAGAAGTAACTTTAAAAAAGCACCTTTGTAAAAATACCTTTGGTAAAGTATCTTTTAAAAAGTAACTTTTAAGAAGTACCTTTTACAAAAGTAATTTTATAAATTACTTTTCAAAGAGTACTTTTTAAAAAGTATCGTTTAAAAAATGCCTTAAAAATACATATAAAACTGTTAGTTGATAAGGAACCTTTTAAAAATTTTTACATTTTTCACTACTTTTCATTTGAGAAATTTTTGCAATCACTGTAGACTCGGAGTAGAGGGCAATTATTCGTGCAAGGGCTATACCCACAACCCAGAATATTGAAAATTATCCACCACATAAGAAAAGTCACCCTTCCTTATAGGTTCTCGTTTTATACTGCACGCTGACGTTACTTTCAGAAGTTTTTTTTTGCATTTTTAATTCGTAACATGGTAGTTTCTACCGATAATTTCAATGTAAAGCCTTGATCGAGCTTTTATATAATTTCGCATTTCGCCTTAAATGCTATTAACTTTCTATCTATAAGCTATCAAAAGCATACGTTATTATCAGCAACAGTAACGAATTTTTTATTGTAAAATAACATCTTTGTTCTTATTTTGCTTAATTATGTACAATATCAGACAAAAACTGTGAAGTTTTCTCTACACAGAAATCACAGAATTCATTAGATCGAAAGTTTCCTTACAGAGAACGCCATGAAGGAATTTTTTGCTAAAACTTCGATCTAGTAATTATCTCAATATCAGGTTCGCTCTATTCCGAGTCTACTGTATGTATGACTATTTTATTTTATTTACTATTCCAAATGGCTTTAGTAAATACAGTTCTAAATTTACTATATTTAACAGAAATTTGAATGGAAATTTCATTACACATATACATCCAAGGGCATTTTGGGGATTGGAAAATATACGAGATATGTAAGTATTGTATGTATGTATGTATGTATGTATGTATGCATGTATGTAAATATGAATTTATACCTATGGATGTTTGCAATAAAGTGTTTATGTAATAATAACAATAAAGTGTTTATACTGTTAATAGCTGTAAAATTGTTGTTGGATACTCAAATGAACAAAAAACAATAAAAAGTTAAAGAAACACCAAACAGCTATAAAATATTCGCACACATACGCAATTTAACTAATGTGTGCAACAATATGGAAATTTTTTGGAATATTAGGGTGGTAACTGTATTAAAGGTTTAATGAAGTTATGATGAATGAATTTTTGTCTTCCGACCGGTTCACTGGGGAGGCCTAAAAACTCCCTGTGAAATAAAATTTAATTAATTTTCAAATAGTTTTGTTGAAATGGTTTCTTTTTTTCCTACAAATTTGGAGAAATTTCCTACTGTTGCGTATTTCTCAAATTAACTGGTCTCTAAGAGAAAAAGTTAGTACTCTTAAGGTCTTGGGCGAGTTCGCAGGAAATGCTTCACCATATGCATTCTATACATCCATCCAAATAGCTCCTATGGCATATTTCATATTGAATGTGCATATGCGACCACTCTTACAAGTAGACTAAGTAAAAGTTGTAAGGATGATCAAATCACTAGTTATAGGATTGATATAGATTTATTTATTTAAGGATCTGAAATTCTCAAAACTCAGGAAAGAAATATACTTTTTTCGAAAAACGCTGCCCTACTGCTTTTTATGAAATTTTCTTTCAAGTTCTATCAAGTTTGATTAGCACTGGAGAGACCAAACTTTTCTCCTATAAGCATTTTTATACGTTTTTTTATTTCTTTCAAAAGGCATTGAAAGCTTCTGTAGTTCTAGAGGAATTGATTTAAAATTGGCTGACTTCCTAAATGTATATTTACAATGTATCAATACAGTATTAATACCAAGTTGATACATTGTGTATATGCTTTTTTAATACTTTGCATACTGTTGATTTGCAACCGTTACATCGTTTAGGAACATTTATATGATTCATAATAAAGCGAACAATGGCAGAAAAGCATATGTTATTGCAAAAAGAAACACGGGTATCAAAAAGGATACCAAAAACAAGGCTTTGTGTAAACAATTGATGCAGTAAATTTTTTACTGAGCTAATTTATTTTAATTTTTTAGAAACTTCTGTGTTTGTTAAATGGTTCACACAAAAACCATTTTTTACTTTAATAAAAAATTAAGATAAATAAGTGAACATAGAAATATATTAAATTATAAGAAAACCGCTTACTCATCTTCTGCGTCGCTATTGTACCTCGTGTTGGATTCATTTTGCATCTACATTTTTTGGATGCTTTTCTTGCTTTTTCTTGCGTATTGACTACAACAGTGATGCAAATAGGAACAAAATACATTTAAAAATTTTTAGGGTTGCATTTAGGAATACGCTGCAATGTATTACTACAAAGCAACATGCGTTTAGGAAGTCAGCCATTGTTATTGTTTTATTATAAGTGCATATAAGATTAAAATTTGTGTAAAAAAGTTGCGAAACATTTTTTTACCATTTCCATTGTAGGTTAGGTTAGGTTAGGTTGATTGGAGGGGTGTGATAGCCCATGTCATACGACAAACACTTAAGCCAGTGAAGGCTTGTTGTGCGCTCCCTTTCAAACTGCCAGAGTTCTGCGGCAGAACACGAACCTGGGACCTTCGCACTACGAGTCTAGTACACTACCTACTAGTCTACGAAGGTCAGTATTTCCATTATAAATATTTAAAAGTTTTTGCTTAAATTAAACATTCAAAGTGTAAACTTTGGCATGTCTGATACCCTCACCGGGTAGAAAGCTGCGCTCTTGCATATCAATTTAAAAACATCTCATTCTTTTCAGTCTCAAATTTCATTAAGATATCTTGAATGACTATAGGAACATTGATATATTTCTAAAAAAAACATTTTCAAAACGTATATAAAAGAACTTATGTTCGTAAATAAATACTACTGCTCTATATTAGTTCATAATTTTTTTTGTGCATTTCATTGTAAAAATAAAGGTAAAATAAACAATTTATAATAAATAGACTGGAAAAAAATCAGAAATAAAAATACTTTTAAAAGGGAAAAATGTTATAAGTTTGACGAATAAGAAATAAAACACATAGTTGTTGATTGACCATGTCAGACTAGTGCATCAACATCGTCATCGTCAATAAAAATATAAAAAAAAACACACACACATAAGTGAGAAAATAAACCCCTGAAAGTATGCAATTATTGCAGAAAATTTTCCTTAAGCTACACGCCCTGCTACTAGTGTAAAATTTCACACGCACTCACACGCAACGAAACAACAGAAAAGTATATTCAGCCACCCACTAGCACTCACTACTGATGGGCAACAGTTGATATAAAATGAGAAAAAAATTATATAAAATTACAAACTATAAACTTAATTTGTGCGTTATTCGCTTTCGTTTTACTAAAGTTTGTTGGACTGTGTGATAAGATTCATATCATACTGAGACAAATTTTAGAAGTATGTATGTGTGTTGAACTTGAATCAAATGGTTAGTGATTTATTTCTATTTTGAGTGTTCAAATAAGTAAACGTATGTGCAGTTTTATATCTTTAAAAATATAAAGTATGTATGTATATAATTTTTTGAGTATTAAAGCAAAACTAATATGATTCAATGAATATAGTATAGTGCATAAGAAGAAAAGAAACCGACTTACCGACTAGTAGCATTTGTTTATGATGCTGAAAAATAGAAATTAGAGTGTATTAGTTATAGTTAGGGAAATCAGTTCTTAATAATCTTTTGTTTTCTTGTAGAACTAAAAAAGAAGTTTCATTCGATAATTTATATTAAAAACATAAGCATATTTTTACATTTTACTGCTGTTTCTAGTATCGATTCCTGAATTTTTTACTAAATTTTTATGATAAAATGTGCAACAAAAGTGTATGACTATAATGTAAAAAATGTATAAGTATCATTATAAAAAAAGCTTTTTACTTATTAATAATAAAAAATAATATTTATTATAAAATATAAATAAAATTATGAAAATACTTCTATGTTTATTCTAGCAGCAGGTCTCCTTAGCTTAAAAAAATATTTTCTTTTTAATATTATTATTTCAACATTATTTTAATATAAACATTTTTCCCGAGAACCCCAGTCGAAGTTCTGGAGAAATATTGAAGAAAAAAATTAAAAATATTTCTTTAAATTAAAGAGACTTCCTGACATACGAGTATTTTCATAAGCAAAAAGGGTCGAAGGAAATTTAAATATATCAGAAAAAAAGTATCAGTAAAGAAAATAATTACACTTTAACTTTAGAAGGCATCATGATTACAGTAGTAATAGTTTTTGGATGATATTTTATATATTATTTTGTTGTTGATATGGAAAATATTTTTGATAAAATAGTAAAGTTGTTTTAATACTAAAATTTTTTTGATTTTAGCGAATATTTTTAGTTTTTTTTTTTTAATTTTAATAATATTTTTACTATGCACATAAGCAGGCCTGTTAGAAGACATCTACCCCTTCCCTCAAAGAACTTTTTTCCCTGTTATAAAACTTTTAATAAATAACATAATTTCTCTACTCGCTAAAGGGTTGTAGCCACCTAGAAATAAATCTCTAGCTACGCTGATTCTAAGAAAACTTTCTAGCTGTTGATAATTTTTTTTCTATATTAACTCCTCTTCTATTAAGTGATTTTCTGCGTGTCTTATCATTCTTGGCATAAATTCCTTTGTAAAAGAAATCAATAATTAATTCAATTTCATTGAATTTCTACGTATATCCTTTTTAAGTTTTTAAATTGAAAAAATGAAAAAAAGAATAACATTTTCATTCGTAATACGGTGCATTTTTCTTTGTTTGTTCGAAATATTTGTTGGCACGCTGTCAAACGAACATCTTTCAAATTTGATAACGAAAAATAAATCATGATTTATTTTTATTGAAAAATAAAATCCGTATTTATTTTATCAATTTGCTTTCGTTTTTATTATTATTTTTTATTTGATAGAACTTAAAATAAAATGATTTATATTTTTGCTTGATAAATCTTTAATTCGATTAAGGAATTTTTAAATTTAATCATACAAATTTATAGACAGTTTAAGCACCGATGAAGAGCTGCTTAGTTGATGTTATAAATCATAGGTAAATTCGTTAAATTTTGCGAAAAAAAGTACAAAAATATTAAATTTTTTAAACAAAGTATTAATTTTTATTTCAGTAAAATAGTAAATACTATTTAATTAAGTATATGTATGGAAGAAAATAGAACAACATGGTGATTTCAGTGGAATCTTAAGTAGAAAATAGGAGAGGAATGTCAGCATGATCAGTAAAGAATAATGAAAAAGAAGGAAAATAATTCAATTTATTTGTTTAAAAATTCTTGTAATTATTTTTTATTAATAAATAATATTTACTTGAATATTTACTACACTTCAGGCACATCTAAAGAACTCTAAAAAATAATATTCTCAATATGAAAATCCACACATACGGAAAGATTACACAGAGATCTAAGTGTATACAAAAACTTACAGAGTTGGAAACAAGTTTTATTTAATATTTTGATTTAAAACTTCAGGTACTTAAAGTATTTTATTTATGGCAGAAATTCTGTCGCATAATGTTCTAGTGGCAAAAATAGCTTTTACCATAATAATAAATCGTTTTCCAAATAAATTGAAATATTTTCAATAAATCCTGTTGCCAAATTCGCTATAATAATTAATTCAAGTTTTTATAACCAATAGAAATAGTGTTATTTGCATGCTAAGTGTGTTTTGTCTAGCTTTATTGAACTTTCTTTCAAATACAATTTTGTATACAGTGAATTATTATCGTAATTGACTGAAATATTGCTTTTCGGCAAATAATATTTTATTAACAAAATTCTTTTTTGTGTATAAGCCTGGTAGTTCATTGACGAAACTGTAGTTTCAATACCATGGTACGATGCATCATATAGCTGGTGAAGTAATTCAATTATGTTCTACATTCGACATTCAGCATCATTAGATTTCTTTCTGTGTATTTAGTTGATGTCAAACTTCTATGAACAAAATTCAGTCCTGTATTAAGGAAATTTAGCCCCAATTGAGCAAAGTTTTCATGGAAATTTTAAAAGTTAGAGGTCATAGCACTTCTTTCCTGCAGCTAAGTCGTAACGAAATAAACTATTTTTGAGCTAAGAATGCAGAATTAAGCATTATATCGTTCTTAATGTGAAAATATTTGTTGCATAAATCAATATTAATTTATTTTTTACGCTAAGGTCTCTCGTATTTTTTTATTTATCGAAGAGTACCGAAATTTTCGAGTACCAAATTCAGGATATTAAAAAAAAACTTGTAAAGAACTCAATGCATAACAAAATAATATTTTGTCTCAAAATATATTAGATTATACAAGAAATATATGTTCCAGTTTTTTTACCGTTTATTTGAATTAATTAATTTTAATCTAATTTTTAGGCTTAAGGTCTCTCCTATTTTATTAGTTTGGTACTCTTTGAGTGCCATCTTCTGAATATTAATTTATTTTTATAAATATATTTCTTGTATAATCTTATATCTCCTGAGAAGAAAATATTATTTTATTTCAAATCGATTGTTTTATAAATTAAATTCATTTTCTCTCTTTTGCGGCAAAAAAATATTTAAAATTTTTAATAAATTATGTTTTTGTTTTAATTAAAAGTTTAATTGATTCAATTGAAATTTGAATTATTTAGCACTTTAAACTTTTCAGTCTAGATTATGTTCAAAATGTTTTTATTTACTAATTCCATTATTTCTTTCATGAGCTTTTTAATGGCCATCAAATTATACAGATTTTCTTATTATCTCTCTGTTCTTACATTTTTCTCAATTCACTTCTTCCAAGTGGTGCTTCAATTTTTTTAGTAACTTCGGATTCTACGCTTTTCGCTTAATTTCTCTATCAAGTCAAATCTAATAGCGATGTTACCATATTTTACTAGGCGATGAACTAGTCCGGTGTAAATCGCATAAACTACCGGGTATGCATCAATAGGTTTCGCACACAGCCACGTGTACATGCACATATACACAAAATCATGTGTAGTGAAAGAGAACTGATGTGACGTATACGTGTTATGGAATTGCTATTATAAATTAATATCACTCATACGCAGTCAGCAACGAGTGTTTTCTATGAAATTCGTTATTTATTTACTTAATATGAAAATAAATAAAAATTTATTGTATAGTATGTAAATATATTGTCCTTAGTTGATGAATAATATTTTATTTATTGCCTTAACTAAATATGTAAATATAAATCTTAAGTCAGCAATAGATTGTATTTTATTAATTTTGTATTAAGTATAGAAATTTTGGAAATTAACGAATACGTTACAAGTGAATTGCTTTAGGCAACTGCTTAAAAACAAATTGAAAGTTTTAATATAAATTAACAACTAGATTTTTTTATAAAACTTTAAAATAAAATTCTTAACTGCATGTTGCACTGCATTCTAAGTTGGAAATAAATAAAGTTTTATTTGTATTGTCCTCGCATTTCTTTGTGAAACTTTTCTATTATATTGAAACTTTTTTAATCGTAAATACTCGTACACCTTGTTTTTATTGTCGCAAATATTAGGTCACCATATTTTCAAGTGTTGCAAAAAAAAAACAATATGAATAAGATACTTTATAACCTCATTTGCGTATGTGTTAAGTTTAACTATTCACTAAATGGATTTGTTTTATGTCAATAAAATTGATTTTGCAATAATTTTATCAACAATAAGGTCAAGTTCACACGCACTCGTGTGCAAAAAAATTTTTATTGTTTTCGGTTGTACGGCATAAAACGAAATAATCAAATTGAGATTGTTGGCGTATTTTCTAGATTTGGTGATGATAGATCTCAATGTTTAATAGTGCACATGACCACATAAAATCAATTTAATATAATTTACACTTTAGTGAAAATCTTTAATATGAAGGGAAAAATCTTTATGGGAGGGAAAAGTGGTTTTTCCCACTGTAAAATTATTAAAAAAATTATCGCGACTAGACTGTTTTATAAAACTTATTAGTCTTTATCTTCTCACGTAGATCACTTTAAATCATTTCACTAATTTGTTCTATTTGCGGTAATTAAATCGTAGTTTACGGAACGCAAATGGACAACTCAGCATATGGCTTCCCGAAGAAGACACCCCAAAGGGCGTAAAAATATTGAATATTAAAAAACATAAATACCTTGCATTTCTAATTTAAAAAGTTAATTCAAAGAAAGGTTGAACGATATCAACAATTAACTTTTTTATTAAGCCTCTACCAAACCCTTCTTACAACAGGCTTTCTTAAAGGACGAAAGTAAAATCCCGCATATATTTTTAATTTCCTGTTTTTTGAGAGTTTCCAAAAATAAAGTCTATAGAAATTTCCCATTTTCAAACCCTCTTACACATGAAAATCGTTTACTAATTTTTGCAAAAAGCAAACAATATAAAATAACAAAAGAAGATGGGCAGATTTTTTCGTTTTGATTGAAATAATTTTGTATACATTTTAGTATTTTTACATTTAGTTTGTAAATAAGGATAATGTCGACACAAAGCACTTTCCTATTTTATATGCCAAAAAGAACACATGATAATAATATAATATTATCATCATCAACACCACATCTGATTTTCTACTTTTTTAGTTCAAAAAACAAATCTTAAATAACAAGAACCATAAACATGATAATGATGATAATGACAATAATGATATGGTGACCATGTCCAATGGGCAACTTGCAAATTCCACAAAAAAGAAACTTAAACTAAAGAAAAACTAGGTTGCTGTATGACGCTCTAGAGGTCATGACATTAACTTGTTTTTTATCCAAATTTCGCACATTGTATGTACTATAATAGTATAATAAAATAGTATGTGTTTTATTTTTTACAATCTTTACTTTTTTGGCATAGTCTGTCTGTCTGCATTTGATTGGAGTTGTTTCATGTATATTTGTGTGTGCGTAAACTAGACAAATACAATGGCAGTCGATCCATCCGCTTCTAATGTGTTTTTTTTTTTTTGTTCCTAAAGAAATGAATGGCCTATTGTAGTATACAAATAGATTTTTTTATTTATGATCTTAAAAGCATGAATCCTATTAAACATTCATTTACTTAAATCTTTTCATCTTTGAAATCTTTCACATTTTGGAAATTTCACACGATACCGCAAAAACATGTTGACAATCTCGAACGCTTCTATTTCTATATTAGAAATTTGTGATAAGTCTACGTTCAGACGAATCATGTCTTATTGACATTATTGCTATTCTATAGGCGAGATCGACGAGGCGAAAAGAAACGAGTACGCAAGTTCATGTACTGTCAGTACGTTTTGCTTTCTCATTCGTAATGTCAAAAATGCTCAAACAACGTTTTTTATGTACACATACATAAAAAACAAGTCGTCAACAAGACATGACTTGTGTGAACGCCAAAGAAAGTTCAAAGAATAAAAAGTAAGAATCATGTCAATAAGACATGATTCGTCTGAACGTAGACTAACTATAATAAAAACATGTATGTATGTATGTCATATCATGTTACGTTTACTTATTAAAAAGAACTTGGTGTTCTTTATCTCCCATAATGATTTTGAATAGTACCACGTCTCTTGAAACATACAACACTAAGTCCAAAAAGAAAAGGTTTGGTATTTCCCAAAAAATAATACAAGACTTACTTTCCATTGGCGCAGGATATACCCAAGATTATTTTTAAGCAACAAACGTGCATGGTGCGAAGTGCAGAAGTTATTGCCGGGAAAGAAAGTAAGTCGTTTAATGAAACTACAGGAGCAGCAGTAAAAGCAGTGGTGTTCCTAAGTAGTTCAAAACACAGATCAAATGCTACAACTGCGATAAGGTTTGTAATTTTACAAAGAGATTTCAAGGCACCAAAAAAAAGAAGAACTTGACTTAACATCGACTATACTTAGAATATGTCTGCCTACACGGAATATGATAGTATTGATATATTGAAATCGGTAGCTATTGTGAAAATAAGTAATTCTGAAAACGAGGCCGATGTAGAATTATGGATTCAATACTTCTTATGATGAATAATTAAAAAATTGCTGGTTTGAAGCAGTTTACAAGGACGACTTTATACCTGTATCAAAAACATAAAAAGCCTTTTTGTTTATTTATTTATATTTCCTTCGAATCTTTTTATTTATTAAAATGCTCGTATGTTTATTTTAGCAGCAGGTTGCTTTAATTAAAAGAAAAAAAAAAAGAAAATATTTCTTTCACGAGTATTTTTGAAAACCATTTAGAAAATAAGTGGGTGAAGTTGAACTGCTCTTCTGTATTATAAATAATTTTTTTCAACCAACGTAAATAAATAAAATAAAATAACACGTGCCACTCCCAGAAGAGGTCATCACTCATAACCTGACAAAAACACCATTTGTGAGTGTCCGGAGCTACAGGAGCTTTCACTATATAATGATATAACTTCTAAAGGAAAAGATACATAGCCTTGTAAAAAGTTATATGTAAGTATGTAAGTGCAAAAAAAATAAAATAAATTTGGACCTTATTTTGTTCTGAGCCTAAGGTGTCGGTCTTTGATTGATAGTAAAAAAAGTTGCACATGATTACCAAATTCTTTTTGACAGCTTAAAGAACACAAAGTCTCAGAGATTTGCTCAAGTAATAGAGACATTTAATTTATATAATTTTGTTATCACTACACGCTATATTCTGAGGAAACATTTACCCCCAGTTTTGAAAATGTATAAATAAATAAGAAATACGACCAAATTAACTGTTTGTGTTTGAAAAATAACAAATAGCAATATTATTTTTTACGCCCAAACTTCTGAATTTATAAAAATAATTCCCAAAGAAAACCGCATTGATATAAATATAACTCAACGACTTTTTTAAACGCCTTTCAACCGCTACAACAAAATACCATAATTTATAATGAACATAATAAATATCTATGCAAGCAAAATCATGGTGAAACACGCACATACATGCATACTCAATTACATACAATAACAAAGTAATTGGACAGGGAAGAAAACTGCAAATTATACCCTATAAAAAAATTTCTTTTGGAGCTAATTTTACCATTTTGTCATGCCATTTGAAATTTCTAAGAGATGATTTATTTGACGGCGGTCATATCGAAAATAAAAATTTTATAAAGCATCCTTTTTAAATAATGAAAGGAGCCATTTTTTAACATTTATTGTTTGAATTCTAACCGTAAATGATTTCCATGACAAATTTTGACATTAAAGCAAATATTGGCACTACCGATAATATCGAAAAAAAATCGATAGCGATGTATTATAAAAATAAATTTATTAAACATTTTCGTAATAGTTAAAGGATGAGCTTCAGATCAGTTATATTATAAATAATTTCTATGAATTTATTTCCAATATTTCTCCACTCATTGTCTGTGTCTTCGTAAAGGAAATGGCACAATTAAATCAACAAATTTTATTAAAAAAAATACATATCAAATTGATAAGATGAATAAATTATGGAGGACAACACAAAGAAGCAAATTTTTTTGTTAATTTACATTTTCTATTTAAAAAAATTAAATGTCTGCAGTTTGATGTAACAATTCCTGCATCCGCTTAAAAATGTATCCCAAGTTTTGCCGGTATACTGACATGTAGTCTCTAACATTTTGAACGTGTAACGTTAAAAGAATAAAATATCAGTATCAGGCGTCACTTTTTTCACTTTTGCGGCTACCTAAGCGCTACCTAAACGGTGTTCAGAATTATCCCCAGGAAGTTTATATGTTGTAGAAATTTGTTTATTGAGATCTTAGGTAAATTTTTGCAGTTGATTGTTTCCTTGAATTTTGAACGGTTTGATACCTATGGACCTGAACAAGAGAAAAAGGTAAAAAAAATCGAATTTTTTTATGTTTTTTGCGATTTTTATCTGGAAGGTGAAGTTTTTTTGATTTTATATGTTCGCAATTTTTGTTTTTTATGACAAGAGCTACAAGTTTGCCTCAGAGAGTAAATCGAAATTCAGAACGGTTTGCAAGATATGAGCCCGAGAAAATGAATACTTTTTTGCGAAAATCATACCGAGGCCCCAAATCTTTGGCGGCCCATAAAAAAGTGCATGACTTTGGGAAAAATTGGGAGACACGGGTCTTTTTTTTAGTCTTTTATCACGTAGTGGTGTCCGTATATGGTTATTTTGCCACGACTTAAAAAATTACACACAGTGTAACTTTCCATTCCTGATTATGGCCGCATTCCTTATATACACTTCAGTGAATTTTTTGTTTCTAAATGATTGCAATTTGTTTGCTTTGGCTATTGATAATTTTCCCAACGTTTTTTATTGTTTGTCTATATTATTGACTATCATCAATCGATGTCATCAATTGATACAAGAGACTTACGTGATAAGTGGTTACACAAACAAACAAAAAAAGAGAAGGACTCTTTTCTTACAATTTCTACAAAGATAAAAATCAAATGTTTTTATTATCAATACGAGAAATGTAATAAATAAAGTACGAGGCTACATTTAGAATAACAATCAGCAAATGATTTGTTTAATATTTTATTAAAATTTTTGTGACAATTTTCAAAACTAATTGAAAAAACTGGCCGCAAAGTCTGACTGTTATATT
Organism: Germaria angustata; assembly: GCA_963681545.1. Classification (NCBI taxonomy): domain Eukaryota; kingdom Metazoa; phylum Arthropoda; class Insecta; order Diptera; family Tachinidae; genus Germaria; species Germaria angustata. The sequence continues at coordinate 108,990,482 of OY812998.1, forward strand.
TCAAAGTTTATATTTTTGTATAATTGAGTGTTACGTCTTCTCAAGACTTCCTGACAGTCAATGCAAATTAAATCTTTTTTGTGTAACAGAATTTCATTGTTAATGTTATTCATTAGACAAGATTCCCCACAAATACTCGTGTAGAAGATATTAAAAAATTCCCTATTTGCCTCTCGAAATAACACCGTAATTCCAAAAAATAAATAATATACATCTCTGGTGATTAATTTCAATTCTTTAAAAACTACTAAAATATGTGTGTTTGATTTGGTAGCGCTACATTTACAATAAAGTTTTACTTGCAGACGTTGACAATTCAGTTTGGTTGCTGCTTAAATCATAAACATTAGTTCAACGTTGACAACTCTAAGTGCTCCAGATGTCTGATGATGCAAACTAGTTTAGGTTTCACCGAAACCCAAAACAATATTAGTGCCGATGAAGTGTATTATGGCACAGAAATATAGAACGGCTATTCTTTAATATGTTCACATATTCGAGTTGTTAGCACTGTTTTGTATGACAACTTTTTTGACAGTTGACTGATGATTGGTGTTTATTTTGACTCCTCATTTAATGATACATATGGCGTTTTCGTTTCTGAAAAAAGTGAAACATTGTGTTGAGCAATTTATAAAAAAAAATTATTCATCTGTCTTTAAACAATTAAAAAACAGTAAATTGCCTTTTTTCTCATTGAAAGGACGAAACGTGTTGCACTTCTTTAAGAAACGAAAACGCCAATAGAAAATTGTATACTTAAAAAAAAATTGATAAATTTATAATCATATAATATACTACGATTATACGCACGTCTTATTTGCAAATAAAAAAGAAGAATGTTGCCGTATAACTTTTTTATTGTAACTTATTAACTCACTTAACAAGTCGTGAATAACGACACTATTTGCAAATAAAAAGTAAGACGTTGCCACTTCATGAACGTTTTTTGTGTTTTACTTACCAAACAATCATATTTTCGTCACATGGCATCACTAATAATAATATACATAAGTTCTGTATGCAATTACCCGTATAAACAGTGAATTAGTTATTTGCAAATAGTTCTATTTGCAAACAAGACATGCGTATAAACGTGGTAATAGACTTTTTAATTGTTCACCATGATCGTGCGATCTAACTCCATTGGATTGTTTCCTTTGGGAATATGCAAAGTCAGCTCTTTACGTCGATGAATAAGAGGCGACTGAACACTTGGCGAAACATTCAATCGCTGCGAAACTTTTAAAACTGGACTTCCAAGCTGCCCCATATAAACGCCGGTAAGGCCAGTTTCATTGATATTGGAAACATTTTTCTTTTAGTTTAACTAAAATTTGTGAACCTTTAAGAAAGTACCCTTTACATATCTATTATGCTTTTTTTAAATATGGATCACAAACTCTGTCCGTCCCGCCAAATCGTGATAACTA